>CM035434.1:21909582-21944582 GCA_020310875.1 Ceratopteris richardii | reverse complement strand
AAGCTCAACAAGAATGGAGACACATCCAAAGGTAACAACTCTTCTGCCCTATACACTGATAAGAAGTCTAAAGATAAAAGCAAGAGCAAGAAGGTGGAAGATGAAGGCTCTACCTCCAAAGCCAACTATGCAGGGAGAGGTAGATCATCAAGAGGAAGGGGCAGAGGAGGTAAGCAAGGTAGGGGGAGATCCTATAACTCCTCACCATGCAACATGTGTGGATTATAAAATCATACTACACATGAGTGTTTCAGGAATTATAAGAATCAGAGAGGAAGAGGATACCAAAGAGGTGGATACTCATAGTCAAGAGGTGGATTCAACCATCACCAAGGCTACAACAACAATTACAACAACAACTACAATGGAAGTTACCAAGGAGGATTCAAATCCAGAAAGGACTACAACAACTACACAGAGGATCATGAACATGACTTTTAAATCAGGTACAAATGATGACCACCTATTCTACATTGACTCAGGATGCTCAAATCATGTGGCTAGCAATGTAGCACTACTCTCTAATCTTGAGGAACCAAAAGGTAAGCATCAATTCCAAACAGGTGATGACACAAAGCACTCAGTACTTAAGGTTGGAAATGTTAAGACTTGTGATGGAAATCAGAACTTGTTGAGTAGGGTACTTTATGTACCAACCATTACCAAAAATCTAATGAGTGTTGGACAGATTGTGGAGAAAGGTTTGCAGGTTAGATTCAAACAATATGGAGC
Organism: Ceratopteris richardii; assembly: GCA_020310875.1. Taxonomy (NCBI): domain Eukaryota; kingdom Viridiplantae; phylum Streptophyta; class Polypodiopsida; order Polypodiales; family Pteridaceae; genus Ceratopteris; species Ceratopteris richardii. Next base: position 21,943,850 of record CM035434.1, on the reverse strand, counting down.
ATTTGTGGAGGATCCAAGGCATGGGTTCAAGAGGATTGCTAAAGGAGAAAAATCAGGTGGACTTTTCACTTTTGAGTTAGAAGACACAAAGAATATTGCACTATATAGTTATAAAGATCAAACACTTTCAGAGCTTGAGATTTGGCACAAAAGATTAGGAGATATAGGAGAAAGAACCTTGAAGCAAATATGCACGGATCAATGTGTGCTTGGAATACCTAATGTATCAAAGCAACATATGATTTATAAGTGTGGTGCTTGTCAATTTGGGAAGTCTCACAGGTTACCCTTCTCAAGGAAAGGCTACATGCATGAAGACTACCTAGAGCTTGTCCACACAGATGTATGGGGAGCAAGCAAAGACCCCTCAGTCTCAGGTTCAAGGTACTATGTATCTTTTATTGATGATTATAGCAGCTGGACTGTATTGTACTTCATGAAGCACAAGGATGAGGTATTTAATTGCTTTAATTAATATCTTGCACTAGTTGAAAATCAGATAGGGAGGAATTTGAAAAGGCTAAGGTCAGATGGAGGAGGTGAGTACTTCTCTAATGAGTTTGAAAACTTCTTGCAGGACAGAGGCATCAAAAGAGAAATCACCACAAAGTATTCTCCTAAACAGAATGGGGTAATTATCTATGGGCAGAAAGTGTTTCAACTACCACTTATCTCATAAACAGGTTGCCATCTAAATCCCTTGATGGGATGACACCCTATGAAGCATGGCATGGTAAGAGACCCTGTAGCTTAGTGATGAGTAGCACCTCCTTTAATGTCAATCTGGGAAGACGTGAGGATGGTATGAAGACCTCAAGCAAGTGAAGGCACAAGTGTGTGAGTGAGAAGCACACTAACATGCACACACATACACACACAAGCGCACACACAGTCCTAATTAAAAATTAGGTTCTAGGGCCAATTTAAGGGCTTGAACGGAGTCTAAAAAATACGAAAATTGATATGTAGGCACTTCTAAAGCTCCTCAAGCTCAAGGACTCCTTGGCTTGCACAAAATGGAGCTACAAAAATATGAAATGGTATTTACAATGATTGTTAGTGATAAGAATCACTGTTGTAAAGATGTTGATTTGGAAAAATTTGAAGGGCCTATCTGCCAGATTTGCATCGACTGCTTTGTCTACTTAATCCCTCACCTCGCTCTGACTCTCTCCGCTGGCTTCCTTGTCTAGTCAGTCCTTGGGTGCCCATACTACTCTCAACACCCCCCCCCCCCTCTCTCGCGTCTGTCGTCCTTGACAGACCCTTGTTACTGGGAGTGTTGGATGTAATATTCCACAACCTGAGTGGCAAGCTGATGTTCTTGTATGCGTAGTCCTCTGGCCAAGTCTGTCATCATACGATCCCAATCAATTGGTCTTGGAATGTCCGGATGTGGTAGACGTAACTGATCTGCATGGATCGCTTGTTCTACTGCGAATAGATGTAGCAAATGTGTAGGTCTGGGAATGAAAATTTCTGAATGATATTCCCAGAATCCCGTAGAGAACATTTCCTCAAATGTCTGCTTGAAGCATGCGGGTAAGTACTTTATTCGTGCATGCCAGGCAAAGATTATAGTAACCGAGGGAGTCTGGCTCATGTCGTAGACTAAATCCTTGTTACCTTGAGAGAATCCAGGGGCAGAGATGTATGGAGCTTGTACATTCCGAAAGGTTTTGAAGACAATGGTCATGAGCTCGAATATCTTCATACATATTTTCGCTGCTATGTCGGGTACATTATTTAGACGTGTAGACCAGTGCCGAATTGTTGATATCATGTAGGCTACGGTTGGGGTCCCTCGAGGTGGAGCAAAATATGGATAGTTAACCCAAGCCAAGCATTCTTTATTGTTGCGTACCTTGATCGCAAATGCTTGCCAAGATCTGCGACGTACCATTGGGCAATAGCATGGATCATACTTGATATACAGTGGCATGGTTGCCCAGGTGCTCATCATCTCAGGGTAATCGGTTAGTAGACGTGCACGCCAATTAGGCTAGAAAATCGAGCCCGCACGCGCATCTGTCGGTAAGTCCTCTGGCTCAAATTGAGTGGCAAATGTGGGCTCCTTCCCTGTATGTCTTTTAACTTTTGCATTATAATCATGTAGCAAGACAAAATAAGGCATGTATTGCGACTCTGATGTTGTGATTAACCGTTGGTGGGATAGGTTCTGAAAGTAAGAAGACCGAAGGACAGTTTCTTCCAGATTTGTGAGAGATTGCATTTGCACAGCAACGCGATCATCATGTGTCTTACCCACTTTCTCGACCCTTTTGACCCAAGCTGGAACTTGAATTTCTAAAGTGTCATGTCCTTCCTCTGTAGTCCGACCACCGGGTGTTGGCATTGGCTCGTACGGCTCTTCATAGCTGTCATCGACGGGGATTTCCACTACTGTTTCAGGTTCTGGTTCTTCAGTGGGCGAGGGTGGCCTTTCATATGGTAAGAGGCGTGCTTGGAGTTCTGCCACCTGTTTCCGGAGGGTCTCTACTTCTTCTGTGGAGTGTTGCAAGATTACCGGCTCCTGTTGAGCTGTGGGGGCACTGGCTATCTGTTTCTTTAGGTCTGCACATTCAGTCTCTAACTTTTCATATGACTCCAAGAAATTCGCATGCTCCTCAAGTAAGATGCGAATGTCTTCCGAGGGGACTGCTCTATACTTGGTAGGGCTAATGGTTGCTCCTGCAGTTCCTTCCATAGCCGCTTCAAAGTTGTCTTGGTTTTGTTGTTGAAGCCTCTTGTTCTCTTCTAGTGCTGCTGCCATATGCTTCCTTAATAGCCCAAGGTTGCGTCTGAGTGTAGCATTAGATATCATTTGCGCTTGGAGCACTGTTTCTAGTTCCTTGACTGCTTGATCATCTACTGTTGATGTCTTTGATTCCAATTCGGAGTGAGCCTGCTGTAAGGTGGTATGCTTGGTTAGGAACGTTTGGTAATCAGCTTCAAGAGTGGTGACTCTAGCTTGCAGACGTTGAGATTCTGCCTGGAGGGCAGTAGTGCGTTCTTCCAATTGATGGTATTCTTGTTGTAGTTGATGTGCACACTGAAGTAATGTATTGAATGTGCTATTTACATTATGAGATGCAAGGGGAAAAGTTTGGAATGCAGGGGAGGTGGGATTGGGGAGGGAGGTAGTGAATGCTGTGTGTGCCAATGATGTGGTGAGTGGTGAGGTGGGGGGTAAGGGAGGGGGAGATGGTGGAATCGTGGGGAGAGGTGCTGTGGTGGGTGAAATGTCCATTGGGTCAGACAGAGTGGTGTGTATAGGGGCTACCATGTAGGTGGGTATGGTAGGTGAAGTGAGTGTGGTGTTCGTGTAAATTGATGTCGTTGCGAACAGCGGGGAAATGTGCCTCTGAAACATTGGAGAGCGGATGAACTCCTCCACAAAGGACGGGTATTGGGGTGGTGAGGTCAAGTTGAAAGAGCTGTAGGGGCCAGATGGGAAGTGAGGGTCATGGAATGGAGGTACCCATATTGGGGAATAGGCTGGGAAACACAGGGTGCCTTCGGTGGGTGCCGGGTTTCCAACCACACTTGGAATTATGGGATGGCCAATTATGGGTTCGGAGGGTAGAAGGGTTGAAGTGTACAAGGGATTGGTGACGAAAGAGAAGAGGGTGTCTTGTGAGGTGGGTTCTCGAAAGGAAAATGATGTGACTGAGGGTGGGTTATAAGTGAAGGTAGAGGTGATGACTGGCGTTTCTTCCATGGTGGGAGGTGGTGGTGGGGGTGGAGAAGGTGGTGATGGGGGATGCTTGGGTGAGATGGGTGATGTCTGAACGAAGGTTTCGACAGAGAGGTCAATGAAGGTGGTGGGGGTAGCTGTGGCTTCAATGGTTACCTCTTGTTCTGTGACGGGCATCCTGATAGTCTTAGCTGCTCGTGGTAATGTGTCGACTCTGCGTTTGTCATACCTCACGGACTGACGGACTGCAGTGTGGACAGCCTCCGGAACTCCTAAAGACTCTGACACTAATTTGAGGGTGTCAATGAAATGTTGATCCACCCCATCATCTGATAGCATTTCTTGCATCAAAGCTTGACCTGACACAAGAGAGAGTTGATGCCTTTCTTGCACTGCTTTGATTGTGTCGTGTAACCTTTGTAGTTGAGCTGTATATGCAGGTGCACCTACAATTCCTGGCACTTTGTTGCGCATCAAGATGCTCTTGATCATAATCCTCCTCATCTTCCTCCTGTTCTTCATCTTCATCATCCTCTTCATCCACTTCCACTGTGGTGACAGGTACTTGGGCGGTTGTTGCTTGCGTTTGCACATTCTCCACTGGTTGTGCCTCTTCTGCCTCCAGCTCTACATCTTGTAATAATTGTTCAAAATCTTCATTCGTGAGTTCTTCCAAAGGTGCATCACTGGGAAATTCAAGATTGGTTGGGATGGGAGGGAATATCAAGGTAGAACCGTCGATGCTGCGTCTTGGAAGTCGGAGTGTGAATGGTCGGACTCTTCGGGGTGGAGGGGTGACGTCTGGTGTTAGGGTGGCTCCACGTGGTTGAGCACAAGGGACTTGGACAGTACCTCTCATCTTCTTAGAAGGGGGTCTAGTGGATGTCCTGCCTCTAAACTGCTCTACACGATTCCACATTAGGGCCCGTTTAATAGGGATGTCATAAGCCAAACACCTATAAATGATTCTCGTCAGAGCACAACAACCATATAAAACCTGTTTTCGCGGCCATCGTTTGTGAGCTAGGTGTATCTGATCAATTATTTAGTGGGGTAAGTTGATGGTGAGGCTCTGTGTCTCTGCCAGATACAAACTAAACCAAATCTTTTTGGGCGGCATGGTGAATCTATCTTGGGCAGGAAAAGCAAAGTGTTGCATGCACATGCAAAGGTGTATTGCAACATTAGGCGTCATGGACACCATGTCCTTGAGTTTGGTGAGGCTTCGATTCTTCATGTAATCAGGCACTAGGGTCTCCTTCTCTGTAGGAATATGCATTCCGCGCATATCTAGGGCCTCTCTCACCAAGTTGTTTGATAGCCTGAACCTCTTGAGTTCATTCCCCTTTGTCAGAGATGGAATCACAAATGAGCTTGCACCTTTTGGGTTCTTGTTTGGAGTCAAGGTGTTGATGAGATAGTAGCATCGCATGAAGTCAGGCTTTGGGAGCCGTGCACTGAAATATGCATTCAATCCTGCCTTCTCCCAAATCGAACGTAGACCTTCTGCATTTTGTAACTTCTCGAATTCTCTTGTAAAGAAATGGTATTTACCTTGCTTCCCATTGAAGTCCAACTCTGATTCCCATAGGTACGTTCCCTCTCCCAAGGGTCCTGCCACTTCACTAAACCAGTGGGAAGTTTTTCCTACTAGCATGGTATGGCCACTGGGAGGGTCCGCAATAGGTATGATTTTGATGGCCTGCAATTCTTCTGGTCTTTCATTTGTCTCAGGCAAAACGGGTAAACTGTCTAAGTCCACCACTTGCTGGCTCGTTTCTGTTTGAGAGCTAGTTCCTGCTGCCTCAGCCATGTTGAAAACTTTGCAGCTGGTTCTGTGAGAATATATGAATAAATGTTAACATTGCAATGGACACAAAAATGACACTGTGTCCCCGTTACAACATTAATATGAGGTTCGGGAGAGGTTAGGGGGTTAGTAAGTGCTCGGTGCTTGTGTGTGTAGTTAGGAATGGGGTAGACAAAAGAACTAAGCGGAATGATCTGATGTGAGAGTGACGTAGTTAATAGGTGGACATGGATTTACAACTGGGGTCCGGGGGTTTATTACAAGTTTTAGGTTCCCAAATGCAATGGATAGGTTTCGATTTTGACTTTGTGGAGGCTCTGGAGAGTGTGATAGGGTATTTACTTGAGAAATGGGGCTTTTTAGGGACCCATTTACAAGTGATTCTACTTGTGCTCATGGAAGAATACGTGTTAGTGCGTGATGTGTAAGACTGGGCCTCAGATGTTCACGTGAGTGAAACATGTTGTACAGGGTTTGGCCTTGGTGTAGTTATTTGAGCCCGCAAGCAAGCCTTAGGCACCCAGATTTGTCGTGATTGTGGGCTGGCCTTCATTGACTTCTTGGGTACCCAAATACACTTCACTTTCGTAGAAGAATTTATGAAGGACTTCTTATTAGTGTCGTGTTGTTGATTACTAATAAGAAGTTTAGGCCGTGGTGTTGGCCTGGTCGGAATAGGGTGTTTGCCTTTTCGCCTCCATACTTGTTTCAACGGCTGAAACAATCTGCTTTGCTCCTTTTTTTGGCCTCCAGTGTAGGTAGTACTCTGCTCCTTCTGTACTTGAACTGCCGTTGGTTGCTGCCTCCTTCTGGCTTTTGGGAAAGAAGGGAGTGTCGCCCTCTCCTTCACTCCGTTGTTGAGACCAGCCTCTTTCTGCACCACACTGTTTTGGACAAGAATAACATTGTCAACTTCAAGTGCGCCCCTTGAAGGACCAGGAGCTCGTGCCTTACCTAGTTCCTTGAGTATCTCATTTTCCAATTCAACTATAGTTCGACTATGATTTACCCATACCTGAAGAAGTCCGCTTCTTAGGTTTAGGTTGACTGCATGATCATAGAGCCAGTCCTGACCCAAGACAAGAGGCTCAGTGAGGTCCTCATCTTGACACACTAGTACTTTGACTGTCATTGCTTCGTCTTGAATATAGAGGGGAAGTTCCACCTCACCCATGCAAGGGGTTTCCACACCCAATCCTATGAGATATGCTTCTATAGGATTGACAATTAATTTCAACTCTTAACAGTAAGACAATTTGACAGCACTAGTGGCTGCACCTAAGTCAATCAAGGCTCTTATAGTCCTTGCACCCTTTCCTTGTCCTATATCTAAGGTTATAAAAGGACGTCGATCAATTATCCTATGGGAGCTGATACCTGAAACTTCACACATAGCCATGTGATATCCTTGATCTGCATCGGCATCTGGCCTAGGTTGCTCTCTACCTTGTCTTCTTAATTTCATTTTCCGTATGCGTTCCAATGCTTCTGCTTGAGCTTCTTCTCGAATTCGTTTTTCTTCTTCTTTGCGTTTCTTAGCAATATTGAGTCGACTTAGCATTTCCTCTGTGAGAGGTTCCTGATATAACTTGACTCTGCATCTGCTAATGTAGCTCGGGAGAACATCACCCTCTAAAGTGGCTAGTTGTACTGCTCCACTTGTGGAGATCCTATTTATGATCATAGGTCCGTAGCCTCTTTTCTCTAGTTTTCTCGCGTGTTGTTTCAAAGTGTAGACTAGTACTAGGTCGCCTGCCTTCAAACCTTTATCCTTAACGTGGGCATCAAAGTATGCCTTCTGTCGTTTCTTAGCGGCATATATCCCTGCAGCCGCCCTCAGTCTTGTTTCTCCCAATCGTTCAAGGTCAAATAGTCTAGAGGAGAGTTCATGACCCATCCATTCATGCTCTTGTGCTACTTTCAGTGTTGGTATTAAGAAGTCTAATGGTAGCACTGCATTTTGGCCAAACACCATCTGAAAGGGGGTGGCTTGGAGGACTATTTTGTAGGCGACTCGGTATGCCCAAACAACATGGTGTAGCTGTTTGTCCCAATCAGAGCGTTTATTGTTCAGTAATTTTGTCAACACATTGCACAGAATCTTGTTGGTGCTCTTAGCCTGGCCATTTGCTTGAGGGTGATAGGGGGCAGACTTCTTATGAACTACCAAGAATTCTTGGAGCAGCTTTTCAATCACTTCATTCAAGAAGTGAGTGCCCCTATCACTTACTAGCTCTATAGGCAGCCCGTATCTTGTGAATACATTCTCAAACAAGAATTTAGCAGTTGTCTGAGCATCATTCTTTGTCGTGGCTTTTACCTCTACCCACTTTGTTAGATAGTCTGTGGCAACAATGATGTATTCAGCATGTGAACCCTTAGCTGGGGGATTAATAGGACCAACAAAGTCTATTCCCCACTTAGAGAATGCACGTCCACCCATCATAGGTTTCAGTGGCATCTCATCTTTGCGTATAGGATACTGAGTTCGCTGACAGACATCACACCGTTTCACATAGGTATGTGCATCCATGTGAAGGGTCGGCCACCAGAAGCCCGCAAATAGTATTGCCTTGATCACCCGATCTAGTCCAAAGTGTCCTCCTGCTACACCTTGGTGAGCAGTTTTCAAGATCTTGAGATATTCACTTTCAAGACACATAGTCTCAGGTAACCATCTTTACCACGCTTGTATAGATTATCACCAATGAGTGAGTAATCCTGGGCTTCTTGTTCTAAACTCTTTTTCCTAGCCAGAGTCATGTCTGGAGGGAATGTTTTCGTCCTCAAGAAGGATACTAGTGGTTCACTCCAATCTGGCACTATGGACAGTTGATAAAGAGTGGCATGTTCCACAGGTGGTTTAGTGCAGCAGATTGGGCATTCCTTGCACAACTTTTGGACATCAGCTTCCATAGTCGGCCAATGCACTTCGAGTCTCCTTAGTGTCTGTCGGGTTTGTTGCTTTGAATAGTGTTGCTCTAATGCACCTACATGTGCTAATTGCAACCATTTAGCGTACTCATCCTCTTCCACACAACAAGCCAAGATCCCTTGATCTGTGTGCTTGTACATACTTCCTGCCATGATGTGGTACTTTTGGGCTTTTACTACCTCTCTATTCTGCGTGTTTATTACTGGATGGTTAGGCCCGTATGTCAATACTGGTACCAATGGCTTAGCCCACTACGGTACAACTTCCAAATTAAACAAGTAAGCATCAGGGAGGTCATCTGACACTCCTTGTGGGGCTTCTCCAGATGTGAGCCTAGAGAGATGATCCGCTCTCAAGTGAGTCTTCCCTTTCCTTACTACAACCTCGAATTCATATTCCATTAGCAAGAGAAACCATCTTACTAATCTTCTTGTATTGCATGGCTTGTTCACGAGATATAACAATGTTTGGTGGTCAGTAAAAAATTTAAACTTGTTTGCAAGCAAATAGTGTCTAAATTTCTTAACTGCATATACCATGCCTAAGCCTTCTCTCTCTGTAGTGGTGTAATTTCGTTCAGCTGCATTCAATTGTCTACTGGCATAGGCAATTGGGAGATCCATATTACCTTCACCAATAGGTTGTGCGAGTACACATCCGATAGCGTAATTGGACGCATCCACATGAACATGGAATGGCTTGTTCCAATCTGGTGTGGTCAAGATTGGTGCTGAACATAATCTTCGTTTAAGCTCCTGGAAGGAATTCTCACATTCATCAGTCCACTCAAAGTTAGTCAGAAGTCCATACATGGGCTTTGCAATGACAGCATACATGTGAATGAACCGGCGGTAGTAACCACAATGCCCCATGAAAGCTTGTACTTCCTTGACATTCCTTGGCCTAGGTAGCTCTGCTATGGCTCTCACTTTCTCTTCATCAGTGGATATGCCATTCTTTGACACTATGTGTCCTAGAATCTTGCCTTGCCTGACCATAAAGACGCACTTTTCTGGGTTCAGGCAGACTTGATATTCTCTACATTTGTCAAAGATTTGTCTGAGTTCGGGAATATGGGTTTACCTAATGTGGGAATGAGCACAAAGATCATCAACATAGACTTCTAAGTTCTTCCTCAGGAACTCTTTAAACACATGGCACATCAGCCTTTGGAAGGTAGCTGGTGCATTGGTAAGCCCAAATGGCATCACTCTAAAGGCAAAAATGCCCCATTCAGTGGCAAATGCCGTCTTATGCTGATCTTCTGGAGCTATGGCTACTTGATTGTAGCCCGAAAATCCATCAAGGAAGCTGTACACTTCCTTGCCTGCTACTCTTTCCAAGAGATGTTCTGTGATGGGAAGCGGATAGTTATCTCGAATTGTGGCTGCATTAACCTTCTTCAAGTTAATGCACACACGTAGCTTTCCGTTTTTCTTGGGCACCACTACAATGGGGGATACCCACTCAGTGTGCTCAATTTCATAGATAAATCCAGCTTCAACCAGCTTATCTATCTCTTCTTTGATCTTGGCAGCATAATTATCATTATATGTATATGGCTTTTGCTTAGAGGGTTTGGCATCTGAGGTCATGGGGATAGTGTGTGAGCATATGTCGGGGTCCACTCCTTTCAAATCCTTGTAACTCCAAGCGAATACATCTCTGTATTCTCTTAGCAAGGCTATTAGCTCTTGTTCTTCCTCTTTTGTCAGGTCATGGCCTATGTACGTGCATCTCTCCTCTCCTTAGTAGGCCTGGGGACTATCAATATGTGTAGAATCAAAGCTATGGTCACTCGGGTCACTTTCTAAAAGTAATGGAGTCACTGGGACTATGGCTCTATTCACATTTTCTTCTGCAGCTGCATACTTTACTAGAATCACATTAGTAGGAGCAGGTGGTTGTTGTGCTAGTACTGGCTGGGGTCTCAGTTGGGCCTGATATTGCGGTTGGTAGTTTTGCTAAGGCCTAGTATACTGCTGAGGTGGGTATTGGTTCTGGTATCTTCCTTGTTGAGGGTATGGTTGTGGGTACGTCTACCTAACGGTTTGCTTATTGTAGGGGCAATCTTGCATGGTGTGATTGGTGTACCTCCGTTCTATGGTGCAGTACTGGCTACTAGGATTTACTTGGGGTTGAGCCATAATGGGACATACATTCGCCATGTGGTCGCCACCACAAGTATAGCATCTTTTCACAGGGGCAAACCTTGGGATCTGTTTACTAGTGACACCTAATTTCTGAGCTACTTTCTCTGCAAGTTCCTCAATTGATGTGGATTGCGTGGAAGAGAGGCTAGAGGCACTATCTGAATCTTTGTATATTTTGGATAGCTCTAACTCCTCCCCTAGGTTATCCTCAATGTCAATACACATGCGTACACACTCTTCTATGGTCCTAGAGTCCTTCAAGTACACATATGATCTCAACTTGGTACTTAGCAATCCATCCAAGAATAAAGCCACTTGCTTAGCTGGTGTGGGTAACTCAGGGACAAGGCATCTCTCCAAGTATTGCCTAAATCTTCTTCCAGCAAGTCTCATGGTTTCTTGAGGGGTTTGCTTGAAGCTGTGAATCAGCGAGGAGGTATTATGTCTTATGCCAATCTTAGAAAATTCAATAATGAAAGCCTCTAGGAGTTGGTCTATGCTCCTAAACTGCCTTTCGTGTAGTGGCTGAAACCATGTCAGGGCAGTGTTCCTAAGGGTTAGACCAAAGGCATTGTACTGCGTGAACAGATCTTCCACTTGTTCCGCTCTCAAGACTTGCCTAAACTCAGCCACATGATCGTATGGATCTCCAGTGCCATCGAAGTAGTTCTTCATGGACTTAACTAGCTGAGTTGGTCTCAGGGTCCTCGTGTGTTCTCTAGGTCGTGGTAGAGGGAACTCATCCGCATTTCTTTGGTTCCTAGGAGCTCTAAGTACCTCAGGTTCTACTCTATTTGTTTCCGTCCTCGTTCTTTCTCTGCCCCCTGGGTTAGCAAAGCTTACCTCAGGTCTATCTCTATGTTTGTCTCTTTGAGCTCCATGAGCATGGGACGTTCCAGCTCCTGGGTGGCCATAGGACACGTTCGATCTTGGTTGGGGGAAAATGAATTCACCTCTCCAAGTGTAAGCATGCCTATCATTTTCTGTAACCACAAAGATCCTCTCTGAAGCGTGATCTAAGTAGGTCACTCTGCCTGGGCTATCAGGATCTTTGAACTCATAGATCATGATTGTTCCTATGTCATTTGGCCGATCAGATTTATACCTCCAAAAGGCTTCGTCAGTCTCTCGGTTCAGAAGCAAATCTATACTCTTGTTGTCTTGGGGAATCCACTCAGGAGTGAGAATTCTCGTAAGAACAGATTTCCCTCGAGGGGTCCTGGGCTCTGCACCCATGTTTCCTTGTTCTAGGTCATCTATGTCCGTCTCAGGGATCACATTCCCGAATTCATCTGTCCTATCTGGGTGACTGGTGACTACGTATATGGTTCCTTCTTTGTCCAAGTATGCTCCGTTTTCAAACTTGACAGCTGGGTGTTCTAGTCCTATGGATTGGTCAGGGTTTTTAATCTGGACCACGGATCTTCCTAGACCGTCCTCATAGATGCTAGCACCTAATCGGTTGGTCCTAAGGTATTCCAGCTGCGTCTTGTACGGGCCTTCTACCCTGTGCAAGTATGGCACTCCTGAACTTCCCGTAGGTCTGTCCATACCTTGAGACATCTCTGATTCACTAGTCTCAGAGCTAGGGTAGTATGAGTGGTGGCTCAACTGCTAGGCCCATGACCTAGCAGTGTGGTTGACACTAGCCTCTGAAGACCTAAGACTTTGTCTATCTCTCCCTAGATGTCGCCCTGATCTAAGGTTCATAAGCCTAATTGAATAGCCCAAATTTGCCCAAGTACAACCTCGTTGCTGAGTTCTTTTGTATCAGTCACTTGATTCCTTTTAGTGGTTACCTTGTTTATGCTCTTGTCAGAAATCACGTTGTCAGGAGTATTTGAGTTAATTTTTGCACTCTAAGTTGATCGTTCCACGTTAGATTCTTTCCTTTAAGGTTATCGCATCACGAAGAAATTATGTTTAATCTTGAACTTGAGTGCATAGGTAGTCTTCAACTTGATTGATGCCTATCGTTGCCTTGACTTGCTCCTAGCACTAGTCGGTCTTAGCCTAAGCTAGGAATTGACAAAGGGAGTTGAGGATTTTCCAACCTTGAGTTTCTTTCCTTGTTTTGTTGCCCTAGTGTGCCCAGGACGTGTGTTCCCAAGCTTGCACTTACTCTTGCTTAGAATGCCCTCAAGTGCTCTTGCTGGATCTGTAAAAGTCCCACGGTTAGCTCAAGACTTAGATTCAAATGACACAATAGACCACTTTCATGCATGTAACTCACAAACCAAATTATCCTTTGCTTTTATGGAAGACAATCCCAAGGATCCCTCAGTTTTCCTACCTCGGGGTATGGTCAACTTCAAAAAACCCTATCTAATAATCCTGATATTAATTTTCCAACAAAACAAGAATCATAGCAAACGAATTTCGTATGAGGAAGTTATGTCAATTCAGGCTTCAGGGATTAAAACAGGGTTCAAACAGGCCAACAGGGCAACAGGTTTTCCTCGGGTTATTTGCCTATAGCCTCCTTATGTGCTCTAGAGTCCATGATCCATGTCCAAAATTAGCCAAAACCTTCAAATTAAAAAGCCCTAAAAAATTTAGCCAAAAATGGCTGTCAATCGCGATGGACTGGTGTCAATCGCGATGGACTGGTGTCAATCGCGATGGACTAGTGTCAATCGCGATGGACAGGTATCAATCGCGATGGACAGGTATCAGTCGCGATGGACAGGTATCAATCACGATGGACAGGTATCAGTCGCGATGGACTGAGCTGTCGGTCGCGATTGATGGGTGTCAATCGCGATGGACTGAAATTTTTGGGGTTTTCTGTGAATTTGTGTCAATCGGGGCTCTATATGTCGCGATGGACTGGAATCTCGGCGAAAGGGGGTGTCAATCGCGATTTTTCTGTCGGTTGCGATGGACAGGGGTGTCCGTCGCGATGGACACGTGTCCGTCGGGGTCTGTCAATCGCGATGGACTGGCTGTCCGTCGCGATGGACAGTGTCAATCGCGATTGACTGGCTATCAATCACGATGGACTGAAATTTTGCAATTTTTTCAAAACTTTTTGTGGATCTGTGCTGTGCAAGGTCTCTAGACTACTGTGGTGCACTCAGTTTTACCAAAAGATGAAAATTTCTGTCAATCGCGATCGACAGAAGCTGGCGACTGCGAGACAGTTCTGCACATTTCCGTACCTGCGCAACGTGCTGGAGGGGATGATGCTGCTGGAACCTGCAAGAAACTCAACAAACATGCAAACACACGGCACACAATATTGCTCTCTCGCTCTCTCTCACAAGTGGAATGAGGGAAATGAGGTGGAGAAGGTGATATGATCAAAAACTGAAAATTTTCACGATGATGGAGATGGAGGTGGGAGATGGTGATGATGGTGATGAGATGAGGAAAAGAAAAATAAGAAAAGTGAAGAAATTACCTACAACGCCAACGTCCCAAATCTACGTCTTACCATCACACGCTCGTCCTCAAAGCTCGATCCCCGACAACGGCGCCAAAATTTGGTGTAGCTTAGTGATGAGTAGCACCTCCTTTAATGTCAATCCGGGAAGACGTGAGGATGGTATGAAGACCTCGAGCAAGTGAAGGCACAAGTGCGTGAGTGAGAAGCACACTAACATGCACACACATACACACACACGCGCACACACAGTAAGACAAAGAGTGAGAAGCAATGGAGTTCTTAGATTACTTTCAAAAAGCTCTTACAAGTTCATATCAATTACAAGCTAACTCAAAAATGAGCTCTCTAGCTCTATTTATAGTTTTTGACTAGGTTTTGGCCCTGTCCAGACCTAATGTCCGGCCTAGTTAAAAATTAGGTTCTAGGGCCAATTGAAGGGCTTGAACGGAGTCTAAAAAATACGAAAATTGATATGTAGGCACTTCTAAGGCTCCTCAAGCTCAAGGACTCCTTGGCTTGCACAAAATGGAGCTATAAAAATATGAAATGGTATTTACAATGATTGTTAGTGATAAGAATCACTGTTGTAAAGATGTTGATTTGGAAAAATTTGAAGGGCCTATCTGCCAGATTTGCGTTGACTGCTTTGTCTACTTAATCCCTCACCTCGCTCTGACTCTCTCCGCTGGCTTCCTTGTCTAGTCAGTCCTTGGGTGCCCATACTGCTCTCAACAGACCCTCACTTGACCATTGTAGGATATTTGGATGTGCAGCATATGTACACATTCCTTCTCAGATAAGAGGTAAGCTAGACCCTAAAGCTGAGAAGTGCATCTTTATTGGATATGATTTAAATAAAAAAGGATACAGGTTTTATAATCCTTCCAATAAGGGCTTCATGGTGATTAGAGATGTTGTCTTTGATGAAAATGATTCTTGGTATGAGAATGAATGCAGGAAAGTTAAACTACCCTATAATTTGGAAGAGGAGTTTCCAAGTCTTGCAAAGGAGGAACATACTCAGAATGAAGACTCAAGTTCAGATGATGAAGACACTATCAACCTTGAACAGTTCAAGGCATGGTAGTCCAAGGGCAAAATGAAGATGAAGAAGCTTGAAGACATACCTGAATCTTCAAATCAACCAATTAGAAGATCACAGAGAGAAAGCAAAAAACCTATCAGATATGGGTATGATACATCTCTTGTTACTAAACACTCAGTTTATCTTGCCAAAGATTTGTCAATTGAAGAACTAGGATCATATGAAGAAGCCATAACCAAGACTGAACGGAAAGAAGCTATGGATGAGGAGATTGAAGCACTCAACGAGAGTGATACATGGGAGTTAGTACCAAAGAAGGACTCCATGAAGGTAGTAGGATCCAAATGGATCTATTAACTTAAAAGAAATTCTGATGGCACAATTAATAGGTACAAAGCCAGATTGGTAGCCAAGGGTTTTGCACAAACCCAAGGCATGGATTATAAAGAGACATTTTCTCCTGTGGCCAAGATGCCAACCATTAGAGTGTTGGTAAGTGTGGCTGCATCAAAAAATTGGAATATGTACCAATTGGATGTCAAGAATGCTTTCTTGAATGGATGGATTTCAGAGGAGGTATATATGTCACAACCTCCTGGCTATGAGGACCCTAAGAAGGTAACATATGTTTGCAAATTGAAAAAATCTTTATATGGATTAAAGCAGGCACCTAGGGCATGGAATTACAGGTTAACTACATACCTCCAAGACCAAGGTTTTGTCATAAGCAAGGCAGATACTTCTCTATTCATCAAGAGAAGTAATTCAGAGGTAATATACCTTTGTGTTTATGTTGATGACATCATCATTACAGGTAATGATGTCAATGGAATCAGATATATCAAGAGCCAGCTGATGAAGGAGTTCAAGATCAATATTGAAGTATTTTCTTGGGCTTGAGTTAGTCTATACTAACTCAAGAATATACATTACACAGAAAAAATATATATATAGGATGTTGGTGCATATCAAGCCTTCACACATTGGCTTGGAATCATGGAAGACTAGCTTGGACAAAGCTTTATCAAGGCTTCACTTGAAGCAAGGTTCATATGAACATATGCTTAGATGTTCTTATCTCTTTACCCCTTTGTAAAAGTCTATATGGCTTGGCATTCATATGTAATCACTTTAGTCACTTACCTACTTCTTTAGTCGTGGAAAAGAGAATGATTTAGTGGAGAGAATATCTCCTTACTTTTAGAGGAGAGATTCTAGGGAGCCTTAGTTTGAATTTTGAAATTCAAATCAACTTCCAATCCATATAAAAATGGAGAGAAAAAACTCGCGGTTAGTCCTGTCATTTTCAGCTCACTCCCCGAGGCATTTTGTCATTGTAACTGTGTGTGTGTTAGTGCTACTCCATAGCCTACACCACCACACCTCAATTAGCTATGCTTGTCATGCTAATGAGCTTGTACAATCATATCAATCAATAGATATATACACATTCATCATTTCTATTTCTCTGTGTTATCTTCTCCAAGTCTGTCAACTTCAAAGGAGCATATCTCAGGATCTACTGAACCAAATCAAGAGTTTAATAGCTCATTGGAACCAGCTCAAGGTCTTCTACAAGAATACAAAATTTCAGAAGATTTCATTCAGCCATTTGTGAGAAATCGGCGTCGAAGTCACCTTTGGTCTATCTCTGCAACTCTCCTAAAAAGTCGGGGGTAATCATAATTTTGCTAAACTTATTTCTCAGTGTATGGTTTATCAATTTGAGTGATTCCACTTGCAATTGGTAGCTTATTAAGGTAATTTAATACTCCCAAAAGGAATTGTTTCAATTTCAAGTGTGCTGGTCACACTGAGCATAACACTGAGCAGGTATCATTACAGAATTAGAAAGTTTTTCAAGACTAGTGAAGTGCAAACTCATCTGTTTTGTTCTAATCATTAGTCAAATCATTTCCAAAGTACACATAGCATATTGTGGTATCATTTGGAAGCTAAGCAAGTGTACTAAGCATATCTGGAATCAAAGGAGGGCAGGTGTGAAGCAGGTTTAGCAGCATCAACTCATTTCTTGAGTGCATCCAACCATCACTCCCAATAGTGGTATCAGAGCAAAGAAGGTAAACATGGGTGATGGATTTCCTTCATTCATTCACAAATTGGACAGGAACAACTACCAAGCTTGGTCATTGAGAATGAAGACCTATCTACAAGGCAGAAGCTTATTTGGATACATATCAGGAGATGAGGAATTGCCCTCATTCAAGACTAGAGGACTACCCACAAAGGATGAACATGAAAGACTCAACCAATGGTGTGCAAAGGATGCTTTGGCAAGGTCTTACCTTTTAAACTCTATATCTGACTTTCTTTTACCTCATGTAAGGAATTGTAAGACTTCCCAAGAGACTTGGGAAACCTTGTCAAACTACTTTTCTTCCAACACAAGGGCTAGGAAGAATCAACTGTGGATTGAATTCACAACCCTTAGGAAGCAGCCCAAGCAATTAGTCTCAGAGTATGTGACAAAGATCAAAGATGTGGCAGACCAATTAGCAAGCATTGGAGAGGAGATTGAAGAGGAGCAAATAGTCAGGCAAGTAACAAATGGACTCAAGGCAGATGATAAGTGGGAAAGTTTCACCACTGCAATGGACCTCTATATGGACATGCATACCCCAGATCTCACAACACTCATGGGCCAACTATTTACACACGAAGCAAAGTTTACAAAGGCAGGAGATCAATCAAAAGGTAATAACTCTGCTCTCTATACTGATAAGAAAGTTAAAGATAAAGGTAAAGGGAAGAAACAGGATGAAGAAGGCTCTACCTCCCAAGCTAATTATGCAAGGAGAGGTAGATCATCTAGAGGAAGAGGCAGAGGAGGTAAGTCAGGTAGGGGGAGACCCTACAACTCATCACCATGCAACATTTGTGGATTGTCCAATCATACCACAGATGAATGCTACAAGAACTACAAAAATCAGAGAGGAAGAGGCTACTCAAGAGGTGGATACTCTCAAGGGAGAGGCAGATTCAATCAACACCAAGGCTACAATGGATACAACAACCAATACAACAACAACTACAACAACAACCACAATGGTAACTACCAAGGTGGATTCAGAAATAGAAGAGACTACAACAACTACACAGAGGAGCAAGATGACTCCCTATTGATCATGAATATGACCTCCAAGGCAGGTACAAATGATGATCATTTATTTTATATTGACTCAGGATGTTCTAACCATGTAGCTGGCAATGTGGCACTACTTTCTGATTTGGAAGAGCCCAAGGGCAAACATCAGGTACAAACAGGTGATGACACTAAACATTCTGTTGTTAAGATTGGAAATGTGAAGACATGTGATGGAAACCAGAATCTATTAAGCAGGGTACTCTATGTACCAACCATCACCAAGAACCTAATGAGTGTTGGTCAGATTGTGGAGAAAGGTTTGCAGGTCAGATTCACACAACATGGAGCATATGTGGAGGACCCAAGACATGGATTCAGAAGGATAGCCAAAGGGGAGAAATCAGGTAGATTGTTTACTTTTGAGCTAGAAGACACCAAGAACATTGCTTTGTATAATTACAAGGATCAGACACTTTCAGAATTAGAAATATGGCACAAGAGATTAGGGCACATAGGTGAAAGAACCCTAAAGCAAATGTGCAAGGATCAATGTGTGCTTGGGATACCAAATGTATCCAAGCAACACATGATTTACAAGTGTGGATCATGTCAATTTGGTAAGTCTCACAGGTTACCCTATTCAAGGAAAGGTTTCATGCATGAGGACTACCTAGACTTGGTACACACAGATGTTTGGGGACCTAGCAAGGACCCTTCCATTTCAGGTTCAAGGTATTATGTGTCCTTCATTGATGACTATAGCATATGGACCATTTTATACTTTATGAAGCATAAAGATGAAGTGTTTAATTGTTTCAAGAGGTATCTTGCACTTGTTGAAAATCAAACAGGAAGAAGCTTAAAGAGGCTAAGGTCAGATGGTGGAGGAGAATACTTCTCCAATGAGTTTGAAGATTTCTTGCAGGAAAGAGGCATCAAAAGGGAGATTACTACAAGGTACTCACCTGAACAAAATGGGGTAGCTGAAAGAAGGAATAGACTCATTGTAGAAACAGCTAGGTCTATGCTTAATGAAAAGAAGTTGCCAAATTATCTTTGGGCAGAGAGTGTATCCACTGCCACCTATCTCATAAACAGGTTGCCATCCAAATCACTTGATGGAATGACACCATATGAAGCTTGGCATGGTAAGAGACCCTCTCTGGATCATTGCAAAATCTTTGGTTGTGTAGCATATGTGCATATTCCCTCACAGGTAAGGGGAAAGCTAGACCCCAAGGCTGAAAAATGTATCTTCATTGGTTATGATTTGAATCAAAAGGGATACAGATTCTACAACCCAACAAACAAAGGTTTCAAGGTAAGCAAAGATGTCATCTTTGATGAGAATGACTCATGGTATGAAAATGAATGCAGGAAGATTAGTCTACCCTATGACATGGAAGAGGATTTCCCAAAGCTCACCAAGGAGGAATCAATTCAGCAAGAAGATTCAAGCTCAGATGATGATGATACAATAAACCTTGAAGAGTTCAAGGCTTGGAAGTCCAAAGGAAAGATGAAGATAAAGCAGCTAGAAGATAAACCAGAATCCTCAACTCAAGCAATGAGGAGATCTCAGAGAGAAAAGAAGAAGCCTATCAGATTTGGGTATGACACATCACTTGTAACTAAACATTCTGTATATCTTGCAAAAGACTTGTTGAATGAAGAACCAGGTACCTATGAAGAAGCAATTACCAAACCAGAGTGGAAAGAAGCCATGGATGAAGAGATGGAAGCTCTCAAGGAAAGTGATACTTGGGACTTGGTACCCAAGAAAGACTCTATGAGGGTGATAGGATCCAGATGGATCTACAAGCTAAAGAGGAATTCAGATGGAACAATAAACAGGTACATATAGGTTGGTAGCCAAGGGTTTTGCACAAACCCAAGGCATTGATTATGAGGAGACATTTTCTCCTGTGGCCAAGATGCCAACTATCAGAATATTGGTGAGTGTAGCTGCATCCAAGAATTGGAATATGTACCAATTAGATGTCAAGAATGCTTTCTTGAATGGATGGATATCTGAAGAAGTCTACATGTCACAACCACCTGGCTATGAAGATCCAAAAAAGGTACATTATGTTTGTAAATTGAAGAAGGCTCTGTATGGTTTAAAGCAGGCACCTAGAGCATGGAATTACAGGTTGACAACCTACCTCCAAGACCAAGGATTTGTGATGAGTAAAGCAGACACTTCTCTATTTATAAAGAGAAGTAGTACAGAGGTAATCTACTTGTGTGTTTATGTTGATGACATCATCATTACAGGCAATGATGTCAATGGAATTAGGCACATCAAAGGACAGATGATGAAAGAATTCAAGATTAGTGATCTTGGATTATTGAAGTATTTCTTAGGTCTTGAGTTAGTCTACACCAACTCAGGTATATATATCACTCAAAAGAAGTATGTGCAGGAAATGGTCAAGAAGTTTGGCTTACAGGATGCTAAAGTATCTACTACTCCAATGGAGGTCAACCTAAAGCTAAGTGCTCATGAAGGAGAAGAAGTCCAAGACATCACAGGATACCAAAGTATGGTAGGAAGTTTGAACTATGCTACATTGACAAGAATTGACATAGCATATGGAGTTAGTGTGCTTAGTCAATTCATGCACAAACCAAGGGTACCTCACCTAGAGGCAGCAAAGAAGATCTTGAAGTATCTGAAGGGAACTCAAAGTCATGGTTTGTACTTTCCTTATACATCAGATATTGACATTAAAGTTTACTCAGATGCGGATTGGGCAGGATGCAAGGATGATAGGAGAAGCACCTCAGGATACATTTGTTTTGCAGGAGATAAGCCTATTTCTTAGTCAGCCAAGAAACAACCTACAGTGGCATTGTCATCCACTGAAGCAGAGTATAGAGGGCTTGCCAATGCCACTCAAGAAGCTATCTGGTTGAAGCTTCTATATACAGAGTTAGGCCTATATACAAGGCCACCAATTATATTTGGAGATAACACTAGCTCTCTTCACCTTGCAGCTAATCCAATATATCATGCCAGAACCAAACACATAGAGGTTCATTACCACTATGTGAGGGAGAAGTTACTTAGAAAAGAGATTCAATTGACTTATGTGTCCACTAATATGCAATGTGCAGATTTGCTCACTAAAGCATTGGATGGAAACAAGTTATGCAGATTTAAATCTATGATTGGATTGCAGGAAGTAATTGAAGATTGAAGTTGAAGACTTAAGCCAAATTGTTTGGCTTGAGGGGGAGCTGTTGGTGCATATCAAGCCTTCACACATTGGCTTGGAATCATGGAAGACTAGCTTGGACAAAGCTTTATCAAGGCTTCACTTGAAGCAAGGTTCATATGAACATATGCTTAGATGTTCTTATCTATTTACCCCTTTGTAAAAGTCTATATGGCTTGGCATTCATATGTAATCACTTTAGTCACTTACCTACTTCTTTAGTCGTGGAAAAGAGAATGATTTAGTGGAGAGAATATCTCCTTACTTTTAGAGGAGAGATTCTAGGGAGCCTTAGTTTGAATTTTGAAATTCAAATCAACTTCCAATCCATATAAAAATGGAGAGAAAAAACTCGCGGTTAGTCGTGTCATTTTCAGCTCACTCCCTGAGGCATTTTGTCATTGTAACTGTGTGTGTGTTAGTGCTACTCCATAGCCTACACCACACCTCAATTAGCTATGCTTTTCATGCTAATGAGCTTGTACAATCATATCAATCAATAGATATATACACATTCATCATTTCTGTTTCTCTGTGTTATCTTCTCCAAGTCTGTCAACTTCAAAGTAGCATATCTCAGGATCTACTGAACTAAATCAAGAGTTTAATAGCTCATTGGAACCAGCTCAAGGTCTTCTACAAGCATACAAAATTTCAGAAGATTTCATTCAGCCATTTGTGAGAAATCGGCGTCGAAGTCACCTCTGGTCTATCTCTGCAACTCTCCTAAAAAGTCGAGGGTAATCATAATTTTGCTAAACTTATTTATCAGTGTATGGTTTATCAATTTGAGTGATTCCACTTGCAATTGGTAGCTTATTATGTTACTTTAATACCCCCAAAAGGAATTGTTTCAATTTCAAGTGTGCTGGTCACACTGAGCATAACACTGAGCAGGTATCATTACAGAATTAGAAAGTTTTTCAAGACTAGTGAAGTGCAAACTCATCTGTTTTGTTCTAATCATTAGTCAAATCATTTCCAAAGTACACATAGCATATTGTGGTATCATTTGGAAGCTAAGAAAGTGTACTAAGCATATCTGGAATCAAAGGAGGGCAAGTGTGAAGCAGGTTTAGCAGCATCAACTCATTTCTTGAGTGCATCCAACCATCACTCCCAACATAGGATATGTTGAAGAAATTTCACTTGCAGGATGCCAAAGTAGCAAGCACTCCAATGGAGGTAAACTTAAAATTAAGTGCCCATGAAGGTTATGAAGTAAATGACATTACAGGTTATCAAAGTATGGTGGGTAGCTTGAACTATGCTACCTTAACAAGGATAGATATTGCATATGGAGTTAGTGTGCGAAGTCAGTTTATGAACAAGCCAAGGATACCTCACTTAGAGGCTGCCAAGAGAATCTTGAAGTATCTTAAGGGTACACAAAGTCATGGGTTGTATTTTCCTTACACAGACATTGATATCAAGATCTATTCAGATGCAGATTGGGCAGGATTGAAGGATGATAGGAGGAGCACTTCTGGATACATTTCTTTTGCAGGTGACAAACCAATCTCATGGTCTTCAAAGAAGCAACCTACTATTGCTTTGTCTTCTACAGAGGCAGAGTATAGAGGACTGGCTAATGCCACACAAGAAGCCATTTAGATTAAGCTTTTGTATACAGAATTGGGTTTATATACTAGGTCACCAATAATCTTTGGAGACAATACAAGCTCACTTCACCTTGCAGCTAATCCTATCTATCATGCTAGGACCAAACATATAGAGGTCCATTACCATTATGTGAGAGAGAAGTTGTTAAGCAAGGACATTCAACTAACCTATGTATCAACCGACATGCAATGTGCAAATTTGTTGACTAAAGCTTTGGATGGAACCAAACTTTGCATATTCAATGATTGGATTGCAGGATATACATGAAGATTGAAGATGAAGACCAAGACAAAATGTTTGGCTTGAGGGGGAGCTGTTGGTTAAATCACAAGCCTACACATTTGGCTTGTTAGATGCATTGAAGTCCATACACATATGGAGAAGCATAGGAACCATTGCTAGTAGTTAATTACCATTTTCTCTTCTTGTAAAAAGTCAAATTGACTGGAATCTTTTGTAATCACTGTTGGAGCAAGTCTATGACAAGCCTAAGTATTGGCTTGAGTCCCACAAAGTCATAAAAGAAACTTTAAAATGAAGACTATGTAAAGTTCACTTGTGAACTACCTCTTGTAACTTTTGAAGAGTTTACTTAATGTAAAAGTAAGAGAATCTTAAGTGGTTGAGTCCACTTGATCAAGAATGGAAAGAGGAACCACGAATTTGTGATTTGTGGTAGGTAGAGAATCAAATCAATCATTGATTGATTGGAGAGTGATTGAGGGAAGTTAGCCTCCCAAACTCAACTATAAATAGATGGCAGTTTTAGTCGTGGTTAGAGAGACCTATGTGAAGACCTCCAAGAGCTGAGCTTTATGCCATATCAAGGTGTGATTACAAGGCACACATATGTATCAGTAAGTCATTGTATTGTACAAGCAATATACTTTCATTTTCATGATTATTTGAGTTCATCTTTCCATGTTCTTGTGAAGTGTACTACTCACTACCATTACTCTCAATTTTCTCAGTCAGCTTGCAGAGATGTTTTCTCTGAGCTTGGTGCATCATTTTCAGTGATTTGACTTGGTAAAGTTAGCTCTATAAGTCTACTATATGCTCACAAATTTTCATGTCATTTGGATGTTGCAATCTTCAGTTATGTGCATTTGAAGTCAACAGGGTCTGTTCATTTTCACTTCTCTGTCAGGTACCCGACTTTTTCACGCACCTTGTCAGAGCCATTTCTCAGTGGTTACGTATCCAAATTCAGTGATTTAAAGCTTGTTGGATTCAGCTTACTGTCTAGTATAACCATACAAATTTTGATAATCATTGGATTCCTAAATTTTGCGTTATGTTGATTTGTCTGCTCATTGGTCTATTTCTATAGCAGCCCGTGAAAATCGGGATGATGTCATCACTTGTTAAAACTCATTCTCAGTGTGTGGTTTATTATTTTTTATGAGATTACTCTTGAAAGTTAGCTCTTTAAGTTACCTAGACTTCCCCAAGAGGAATTAAGCTAATTGCTGCTGTGATCAGAGAATTATGTAAAACACTGGACAGGTGTATGAACCAAGAATAGCAAGTTTTCTTCTCTGAGCTAACTCCAACTTATCTGTTTTGATCTATCTTTTTGAGAGTGATCTTCCAAGGTACATAGGGTGTCTAATACATCCATTGGCAAGCTAAAAGGGCCCACCATCTACTCCTGGAGTTCATTTGGCTGGTGTAGATCAAGGATTTTGCAACACCTCTTCATCTTCAAACACATACTTATCCATCTCTTCACAGTGGTCTCAGAGCAAGGTTGGACAACATGGCAGATGGATTTCCTTCATCAATTGACAAATTGGATAGAGGTAACTACTCAGCTTGGTCATTAAGGATGGAAGCTTATCTCCAAGGTAGAAGTTTATATGGTTATGTGGCTGGAGATGAAGTTATGCCAAGTTTCAGGAACAAAAGTCAACCAACACAAGAAGAGCAAGAAAGATTGAGCACATGGTGCTCCAAGGATGCACTTGCAAGGTCTTATCTCCTCAACTCTATCTCAGATTTTTTGTTGCCTCACATTAGAAGTTGTAAGACATCTCAGGAAGTGTGGGATGCACTTGAAGCTTTCTTTTCTTCAAGTACCAAAGCTAGGAAGCATCAACTATGGCTAGATTTCACAACTCTCAAGAAGGCTCCCAAACAAAATGTGACTGATTTTGTCACAAAGCTCAAGGAAATAGCGGATCAGTTGGGAAGCATTGGAGAGGTAATAGATGAAGAGCAAATTGTAAGGCAGGTCATCAATGGCTTGAAGGCAGATGATAAGTGGGAAGCATTCACCACAGCTATGGATTTGTACATGGACACGCATGTACCTCATTTCAACACACTCATTGGACAACTACTTACTCAAGAGGCAAAGCTTATCAAAAATGGAGAAAGCTCTAAAGGTAATCAATCTTCAGCTTTATACACGGATAAAAGCAAGACTAAAGATAACAAAGGAAAGGCAAAGAAAGTGGATGATGAAGCAGGTACATATCAAGCTAACTATGCAGGTAGAGGAAGACATGGCAGAGGTAGAGGAAGAGGAGGTAGACAAGGCAGGGGGAGATCCCAAGACTCCAACTCATGTTCTATTTGTGGATTAACTAATCATACAACTGAAAATTGCTTTAGGAATTCCAGGAATCAAAGAGGCAGAGGATACAATAGAGGAAGTTATGGATACTCAAGAGGAAGGTTCAACAACTACCATGGCAACTACAACACTACAATCATTCAAACTATCAAGGAGGCTACAAAGGAAGGAGAGACTACAATAACTACACAGAAGACTCAAACAAAGAGGATTCATTATTGATCATGAACATGGCTATGCCACAAGGTAAATCTGATGAGCATGTTTTCTACATAGATTCAGGTTGTTCAAATCATGTGGCAGGAAATGTGGCACTCCTATCAGATTTAGAAGATCCAAGGAATAAGCATGAGGTACAAATAGGAGATGATACAAAACATCCTGTGGAGAAAATAGGCAATGTCAAAGCACCTGATGGAAACATCAACCTACTAAGTAAGGTACTCTATGTTCCTACCATTACAAAGAATTTGATAAGTGTTGGGCAGATAGTAGAGAAAGGGTTGCAAGTCAGGTTCACAAAAGCAGGAGCATTTGTTGAAGATCCAAGTCAAGGATTCAGAAGAATTGCAAAAGGTGAAAAGATAGGTAGATTGTTCACATTTGAATTACAGGACACTAGAAACATTGCTCTCTTTAATTATGGTAGTCAGACACTCACAGAATTGGAAGTATGGCACAAAAGGTTAGCACATATTGGTGAAAGGTCATTAAAGCAAATCTGCAGGGACCAAAGTGTACTTGGACTTCCTAATTTGTCAAAACAACATATGATTTATAAGTGTAGTGCATGTCAATTTGGAAAGTCTCACAGGTTACCATTCATGAAGAAAGGTTATATGCATGGAGATCTCTTGGAGTTGGTTCATACAGATGTATGGGGACCTAGCAAGGAAGCTTCAATATCTGGATCAAGGTATTATGTTTCCTTTATTGATGATTGCAGCAGATGGACTATCCTATTCTTTATGAAACACAAAGATGAAGTTTTTTCATGTTTCAAAAGATATTTGGCTCTTGTGGAGAATCAAACAGGTAAATCACTAAAAAGGCTAAGGTCAGATGGAGGGGGAGAATACTTCTCCCATGATTTTGATTCTTTTCTTCAAGAAAGAGGAATCAAAAGAGAGGTAACTACAAGGTACACTCCTGAGCAAAATGGAGTGGCAGAAAGGAGGAATAGGACAATTGTTGAAGCTGCAAGGTCTATGTTAAATGAAAAGCATTTACCTAATTACTTATGGGCTGAGGCTGTATCTACAGCCACTTACTTGATTAACAGGTTGCCTTCAAAATCCCTTGATGGGATGACTCCATATGAGGCTTGGAATGGAAGAAGACCAAGTTTAGATCATTGTAAAATTTTTGGATGTATTGCTTTTGCTCATGTTCCTTCACAGGTTAGAGGCAAGATGGATCCAAAAGCAGAAAGGTGTGTATTTATTGGATATGACAACAATCAAAAGGGCTACAGGTTATACAACCCTACCAACAAAGGATTCTTGGTAAGCAGAGATGTAGTTTTTGATGAGAACAATTCATGGTATGAAGATTCATGCAGGAAGATCAATTTACCATATGATCTTGAAGAAGATTTTCCAAAGCTTGGTAGAGAACAATCAAAGATTGAAGAACAAGACACCTCGGAGGATGATGAAGAATCTCATATGGAAAAGATCAAAGCATGGAAGTCTAAAGGTAAAGCAAAATTGCAGGAACTTGGACATGAGGCAGAATCATCACATCATGGCCTAAGAAGATCTATGAGGGAAAAGAAAAAACCAGAAAGGTATGGGTTTGACACCTCATTAGTAACTAAACATTCTATCTACATAGCACAGGACATAAACCAAGAGGAGCCATCATCATTCGAAGAGGCCAAAGCAAAAACAAAATGGAAGCATGCAATGAAGGAAGAGATTAAAGCACTTGAGGAAAACAACACTTGGGATTTGGTGCCCAAGACTTCATCCATGAAGGTAATAGGCTCAAGATGGGTCTATAAACTCAAGAAGAATTCTGATGGTTCAATTAAC
The DNA here is from genome assembly GCA_020310875.1 of Ceratopteris richardii. Lineage (NCBI taxonomy): Eukaryota > Viridiplantae > Streptophyta > Polypodiopsida > Polypodiales > Pteridaceae > Ceratopteris > Ceratopteris richardii. Next base: position 21,916,255 of record CM035434.1, on the reverse strand, counting down.
AGGTATAAGGCAAGGCTTGTGGCAAAAGGCTTTGCACAAACTCAGGGAATTGATTATGAGGAGACTTTCTCTCTTGTGGCAAAGATGCCTACTATTAGGGTTTTGCTTAGTATTGCCTCTTCCAAGAATTGGAAGATACTTCAACTAGATGTAAAGAATGCATTCTTGAATGGTTGGATAACAGAAGAGGTATATATGGCACAACCACCTGGTTTTGAGAATCAAGTTTATCCTGATTATGTGTGTAAACTTAACAAAGCATTGTATGGTCTCAAGCAAGCTCCAAGAGCTTGGAATTTCAGGCTTGTTTCATTCTTGCAGGACAAAGGCTTTCAACCAAGCAAGGCAGATCCTTCACTCTTTATTAAAAAGAGTAATTCCGAGGTCATCTACCTATGTGTATATGTAGATGATATTATATTGACAGGAAATGATGCAGATGGTATGAAGAAGATCAAAGATCAGATGAGAGAAGAGTTCAAGATAAGTGATTTGGGTTCACTTACCTACTTCCTAGGCTTGGAAGTTGTCTACAAAGATCATGGTTTGTTTCTCACTCAAAGGAAGTACATTAAGGACATGTTGGCAAAATTCAAGATGCAAGATTGTAAGATTGCAGGTACTCCAATGGAGGTCAATCACAAATTGAGCTCACATGAAGGTGAACTCATAGAGGACATCACATCATATCAAAGTCTAGTAGGTAGTCTCAATTATGCCACATTGACAAGAGTAGATATATGTTACAGTGTGAGTGTGCTAAGTCAATTTATGCACACACCAAGGAAACCACATATGGATGCTGCCAAAAGGATTCTCAAGTATCTCAAAGGAACCATAAATGAAGGACTTTATTATCCTTATGTATCTGATTTAGGTTTGAAGCTATTTTCTGATGCAGATTGGGCTGGCTCCAAAGATGATAGAAGGAGCACTTCAGGTTATCTTACCTTTGCAGGTTCAAAGCTTATTTCATGGTCATCCAAGAAGCAACCCACAGTTGCTCTCTCTACTATTGAAGCTGAATACAGAGGTCTTGCCATAGCTACTCAGGAAGCTATGTGGATGAAGACATTATTCAAAGATCTTGGATTGGAGTTTGGAACTCCAACTATTTTTGGTGACAATATGAGTTCTATTCATTTGGCTGCTAATCCTATTTTTCATGCAAGGAATAAACATATTGAAGTTCATTATCACTATGTACGCGAGAAGGTTCTAAGCAAGGAGATTCAAATATCATATGTGTCCACTCATCAACAATGTGCAGATATTCTAACCAAAGCATTGGATGGTACAAAACTTTGCAAATTCAAGGCTATGATTGGTTTGCAGGTAATCTTGGAAGATTGAAGACCTCAAGCATACTTGGCTTGAGGGGGAGCTATTGGAGCAAGTCTATGACAAGCCTAAGTATTGGCTTGAGTCCCACAAAGTCATAAAAGAAGCTTTAAAATGAAGACTATGTAAAGTTCACTTGTGAACTACCTCTTGTAACTTTTGAAGAGTTTACTTAATGTAAAAGTAAGAGAATCTTAAGTGGTTGAGTCCACTTGATCAAGAATGGAAAGAGGAACCACGAATTTGATTTGTGGTAGGTAGAGAATCAAATCAATCATTGATTGATTGGAGAGTGATTGAGGGAAGTTAGCCTCCCAAACTCAACTATAAATAGATGGCAGTTTTAGTCGTGGTTAGAGAGACCTATGTGAAGACCTCCAAGAGCTGAGCTTTATGCCATATCAAGGTATGATTACAAGGCACACATATGTATCAGTAAGTCATTGTATTGTACAAGCAATATACTTTCATTTTCATGATTATTTGAGTTCATCTTTCCATGTTCTTGTGAAGTGTACTACTCACTACCATTACTCTCAGTTTTCTCAGTCAGCTTGCAGAGATGTTTTCTCTAAGCTTGGTGCATCATTTTTAGTGATTTAACTTGGTAAAGTTAGCTCTATAAGTCTACTATATGCTCAAAAATTTTCATGTCATTTGGATGTTGCAATCTTCAGTTATGTGCATTTGAAGTCAACAGGGTCTGTTCATTTTCACTTCTCTGTCAGGTACCCGACTTTTTCACTCATCTTGTCAGAGCCATTTCTCAGTGGTTACTTATCCAAATTCAGTGATTTAAAATTTGTTGGATTCAGCTTACTATCTAATATAACCATACAAAGTTTCATAATCATTGGATTCCTACATTTTGAGTTATGTTGATTTGTCTGCTCATTGGTCTATTTCTATAGCAGCCCGTGAAAATCGGGATGATGTCATCACTTGTTAAAACTCATTCTCAGTGTGTGGTTTATTATTTTTTATGAGATTACTCTTGAAAGTTAGCTCTTTAAGTTACCTAGACTTCCCCAAGAGGAATTAAGCTAATTGCTGCTGTGATCAGAGAATTATGTAAAACACTGGACAGGTGTATGAACCAAGAATAGCAAGTTTTCTTCTCTGAGCTAACTCCAACTTATCTGTTTTGATCTATCTTTTTGAGAGTGATCTTCCAAGGTACATAGGGTGTCTAATATATCCATTGGCAAGCTAAAAGGGCCCACCATCTACTCCTGGAGTTCATTTGGCTGGTGTAGATCAAGGATTTTGCAACACCTCTTCATCTTCAAACACATACTTATCCATCTCTTCACAAACCTACCAAAAGGATTCGTGGAAAAAGTTAGCTCTTTGATTGAAGGAATATCTCCTAGGATATAGGAGCTTGATCATAGGGAGCCAAAAGTTTGAATTTGAATTCAAATTTTTACTCACTCTCTATAAAAGAGGTCATGAAAAAGTCATGGTAGAACTCATCACTCCCGAGCTTCTCATTACTGATTCTGAGTGTGTGTGAGGCCTACACTCTAGCCCACACCTATCTACACCATTAGGCAATGACATTCATGCCAATGGGTTTGTATACAAGTGTTCATTAATACATACATTCACATTGTTCATTTCTGAAGTTCTCTGTTATACTCCTTGAAAGTCTATCAACTTGTGTACTGCATATCTCACTCAAATAGTCACCACATTCAATGATCTAAAGCCTGTTGGATTGAGCTTGAAGTTATCTACATGCTGTCAAAATTTGAGGAGATTCTATTCAGCCATTTTAGAGAAATTTGAGTCGAGGCGATCACTGGTCAATGTCTGCTACAGTCCTAAAAAATTGGGGGTATAACTTCATTTGCTAAATTGATTTCTCTTAGCATAGTTTATCTTTTTATATCATTCCACTTGGAATAGTTAGCTTACTAAGCTTATTAAATACCCCTAAAAGGAAGTTTTCCAATTCCTACTGTGCTGGTCATACTCAGTAAAATATCTAGCAGGTATCAAGACATAAGTAGAAGGTTTTCTTCATATTTTGAGTTTCAAAGTTATCTGTTTTGTCTCAATCATTACACACATAACTTCCAAAGTACATAGGCCATTTTATGGTGTCTTTGGAAAGCTAAGAAGGTCTACTTATCAAGTCTGAAGCATTAGGGGGCTGGTACAAAGCAGGTTTAGCAGTACCTACTCAATCTCTTGGAGCATCCATCCATATTTCCCAACAATTCAAACAGGTGACAATACAAAGCACAATGTGAAGTCAATTGGATCAGTGAAGGCTAAGGATGGAAGTACTCTCTTGAGTAAGGTTTTTTATGTTCCTACAATTTCTAAGAATCTGATAAGTGTAGGCCAAATTGTTGAAAAAGGTTATGAAGTTAGGTTCACTAATGGAGTGTTTGTGGAAGACCCTAGTAATGGGTATAAACAAATTGTTTTTGGGAAGAAAGAAGGAAGATTGTTCACATTGAAGATCCAAGGTAATGTTGGCCATGCCTTGTTCACTTATGGAGGACATAAGATCTCTGAGTTAGATCTTTGGCACAAAAGGCTTTGACATTTTAATGAAAGAGGTATCAAAGATATGGTTAATAATGGTTCACTGCTTGGATTGCCTAATGTTGTAGGGCAACATATGACATATAGATGTGAGGCATGTCAATTAGGTAAGGCTCATAAGCAATCTTATTCCAAGCATGGTTTTATGTATTCAGAGAAGCTTGAGTTGGTACACACAGATGTGTGGGGACCATCAAAGGATTTCAGTATCAATGGTTCAAGGTATTATGTGATTTATGTTGATGATGCTACCAAATGGATCACTATCTATGTGATCAAAGATAAGTCAGAGATATTCAATACATTCAAACATTATCATGTGTATGCAGAGAGAATTAGAGGTTACAAGTTGAAGAGACTAAGGTAAGATGGAGGGGGAGAGTATTTCTCAAATGAGTTCAGTGATTACTTGTGGAATGCAGGTATAGAAAGGGAAATTACTTGCAGGTACTCTCCTCAACAAAATGGTGTAGCAGAAAGGAGGAATAGAACTCTTGTTGAGTTTGCAAGATCCATGATGAAGGAGAAAAATTGTCCAAATTACTTGTGGGCTGAGGCTGTAAATACAGCTACATATTTGGTCAATAGATTACCATGTAAAGCTTTGCAGGGTATGACACCATATGAGGCATGGTGGGGTAAGAGACCTACTTTAGATCATTGCAAAGTATTTGGATGTTTGGCATATGCATATGTGCCATCACAATTAAGGCATAAATTGGAACCCAAAGCTAAAAAATGTGTTTTCATTGGATATGATGATAAGCAGATGGGATATAGGTTATGGAGTCCATCCACAAAACAATTCCTTGTGTCTAAGGATGTTACATTTGATGAGCAAGGTACTTGGTATGCAGGTACAATCAATATTTATGAAGGTGATGAAGAAGTTGTGAATCAAAAGAAAGGTAAATCAAAGGTTCAGATATTTGATGAAGAGGAGAACAATGAAGTACAAGTTGAAGTTGAAGAAGTGTCAATATTTGATCCAAAATGTGATGAACCAGAAACTTCAAGGAGTGGAGAACTCAGAAGGTCAACAAGACACAAATGGCAACCTACAAGGTATAGCTATGACACTTCTTTTTTGGCTACCAAAGATTATGCATATATGATAAAGGCAGATGAAGACCCTTCTACATATGAAGAGGCAAAAGGTAAGGAAAATTGGGAGAAAGCTATGCAGGAAGAGTATGATGCATTGATGGAGAATGAGACTTGGGATTTGGTTCCTAAACCAAATAGTCAACAGATCATTGGATGTAAATGGGTTTACAAAACTAAGAGCTATGTAGATAGAAGTGTGTCTAGGTATAAAGCTAGACTTGTTGTGAAAGGGTTTGCTCAGACATATGGTATCGATTATGATGAAACCTATAGTCCTATGGCAAAGATGACAACCATCACGACACTCATAGCCATTGCTGCATGTAAAGGTTGGAAATTATGTCAATTAGATGTGAAGAATGCTTTTCTAAATGATTATATTTCAAATAATGTTTTCATGGAGCAACCACAAGGATTTAGAGATGAAAGGTATACAGATCATGTGTGCAAGCTCAAAAGAGCTTTGTATGGTTTGAAGCAAGCCCCAAGGGCATGGAATTATAGACTTGTGAAGTTCTTGAAGGAACTTGGATTCCAAGTATCTAAAGCAGATAGTAGCTTTCTTGTCAAAGCAAGTGAAGATGTGTTCATTTACATGTGCATATATGTTGATGATATAATTCTTACAGGTACAAATGAGAAAGGCATTCAAAGTTTAAAGAAGCAAATGGAGAAAGAGTTCAAAATCAATGATTTGGGAGACTTGTCATATTTCTTGGGAATGGAGATATCATACACTCAACATGGAGTGTATGTAACTCAAGAAAGGTATTTGAAAAACTTGTTGATGAAGTTTAAAATGGATGATTGCAGGGTAGCATCTACTCCAATGGAAGTGAATCACAAATTGAGCAGATATGGAGGAGAAGAGTTCAAGGACATGAAGCTATATCAAAGTTTGGTTGGTAGTCTGATCTATGCTACTTTAACTAGGCCTGAATTGTCATATGCAGTTGGAGTATTGTCTCAATTCATGCATTGTCCTAGGAAAGAACATTGGATTGCAAGACAAAGAGTGTTGAGGTACATTAAGGGTACACTCAAAGAAGGTTTGTATTATGGTTTTACATTAGATACAAACATCAAGATTTATAGTGATACAAATTGGGCAGGTAATCCTGACGATAGGAGATCAACTTATGGATACTTGTGTTATGTGGGAGATACGTTAATTTCATGGTGTTCAAAGAAGCAACACACAATTGCTTTGTCATCTACAGAAGCAGAGTATTAAGGTATGGTGGAAGCTGCAAAGGAAGTAATATGGCTCAAGACTCTCATGAAGAGTTTTGATATTACTCAGAGTATACCCACTATTCATGGAGATAACATGAGTTCATTGTATTTAGCTGCTAATCATGTTTTTCATGCTATGACTAAACATATTGAGATTCAGTACCATTTCCTAAGAGAGAAGGTGATGGATAAAGAGATTGAAGTCATACATACTTCAACAAAAGATCAGATAGCTGATATGCTAACCAAGAGCTTGGATGGACCAAAGCTACAGAGATTCAAAGACATGGCAGGCATAAAGAAGATAGAGAAAACCTCAATTGATGATTGAGGGGGAGTTGTTGGTGCAAGGCAATCAACAATTAAAGTTTTTTATGAAGAATTGAAGTCAAGGAGTGAAGAAAAGATCGAGTTATGAAGCATGAAGGAA
>CM035434.1:21867082-21869582 GCA_020310875.1 Ceratopteris richardii | reverse complement strand
CTTTCATTTCTGAAGGAGTTTACAACTGAATGATGAGAGAGAGTTCAACTAACTTCTCATATGTCTAATGACTCTTACAACTTCTCATTTCTCTATTCTCGTGCTCTCTCATATTTGCCCCGATACTTTCATAGCATATATATACAAAAAATTACAACCTTATGACTTCTTAAAGACATAATTGAACTATCTGTACATATGTGTATATGTCTTCCTCTTCTGAATGTATACTTCTTCTTGCTTCATAACTTTGAATCTTTCCTTCAAATCTTGACTTCATTTGCATGTCAAAACATTAATTGGTGATTGTCCTGCACCAACAGCTCCCCCTCAATCATCAATTGAGGTTTTCTCTATCTTCTTTATGCCTGCCATGTCTTTGAACTTCTGTAGCTTTGGTCCATCCAAGCTTTTGGTAAGCATATCAACTATCTGATCTTTTGTTGAAGTATGTATAACTTCAATCTCTTTATCCATCACCTTCTCTCTCAGAAAGTGATACTGAATCTCAATGTGTTTAGTCCTGGCATGAAAAACAGGGTTAGCAGCTAGATACAATGAACTCATGTTATCTCCATATATGATAGGTGTACTCTGTATAGTGTCAAAACTCTTCATCAGAGTCTTAAGCCATATTATTTCCTTTGCAGCTTCAACCGTTCCTTTGTACTCTGCTTCTGTAGATGACAAAGCAACTGTATGTTGCTTCTTTGAACACCAAGAGATTAACTTATCTCCCACATAACACATGTATCCATAGGTTGACCTTCTATCATCAGGATTACCTGCCCAATCTGCATCACTATATACTTTGATGTTGGTATCTGATGTAAAACCATAATACAAACCCTCTTTGAGTGTACCCTTAATCTACCTCAACACTCTTTGACCTGCAATCCAATGTGCTTTCCTAGGACAATGCATGAATTGGGACAAAACCCCAACTGCATATGATAAATCAGGCCTAGTTAATGTAGCATAGATAAGACTACCAACCAAACTCTGATATAACTTCATATCCTTGAATTCCTCTCCACCATATCTGCTCAATTTGTGATTCACCTCCATTGGAGTAGGTGCTACCCTGCAACCATTCATTTTAAACTTGATTAACAAGTTCTTCAAATACCTTTCTTGAGTCACATACACTCCATGTTGAGTGTATGAAATCTCCATGCCCAAGAAGTATGACAAATCTCTCAAATCACTGATTTTGAATTCTTTCTCCATTTGCTTCTTTAGGCTTTGAATGCCTTTCTCATCTGTATCTGTAAGAATTATATCATCAACATATATGCACATGTAAATGAACCCATCATCACTTGCTTTAACAAGCAAGCTACTGTCTTCCTTAGATACTTGAAATCCAAGTTGCTTTAAGAACTTTACAAGCCTATAGTTCCATGCCCTTGGGGCCTGCTTCAAGCCATATAAAGCTCTCTTGAGCTTACACACATGATCTGGATACCTTCCATCTCTGAATCCTTGAGGTTGCTCCATGAAAACATCATTTGAAATATAACCATTCAAAAAAGCATTCTTCACATCTAATTGACACAATTTCCAACCTTTACATGTAGCAATTGCTATGAGTGTTCTGATGGTTGTAATCTTTGCCACAAGACTATAAGTCTCATCATAATCAATACCATATGTTTGAGCAAACCCTTTCACAACAACTCTAGCTTTGTACCTAGACACACTTCCATCTACAAATCTTTTTGTCTTGTAGACCCACTTACATCCAATGATCTTCTGGCTATTTGGTTTTGGAACCAAATCCCATGTTTGATTCTCCATCAATGCATCATATTCTTCCTGCATAGCTTTCTCCCAATTTTCTTTACCTTTTGCCTCTTCATATGTAGAAGGGTCTTCATCTGCTTTTATCATGTAAGCATAATCTTTGGTAGCCAAAAAAGAAGTATCATAGCTATACCTTGTAGGTTGCCACTTGTGTCTTGATGACCTTCTAAGTTCTCCACTCCTTGAGGTTTCTGGTTCTTCACACTCAGGATCAAATCTTGGCATTTCTTCAACTTCAACCTGCACCTCATTATTCTCCTCTTCATCAAATATCTGTACCTTTGATTTACCTTTCCTTTGACTCACAACTTCTTCATCACCTGTATTAATATTGATAGTACCTGCATACCAAGTACCTTGCTCATCAAATGTAACATCCTTAGACACAATGAATTGTTTTGTGGATGGACTCCACAACCTATATTCCATCTGCTTATCATCATAACCAATGAACACATACTTTTCAGCTTTAGGTTCCAATTTGTGTCTTAATTGTGATGGCACATATGCATATGCCAAACATCCAAATACTTTGCAATGGTCTAATGTAGGTCTCTTACCCCACCATGCCTCATATGGTGTCATACCTTGCAAGGCTTTACATGGTAGCCTATTGACCAGATAAGTAGCTGTATTTACAGCCTCAGCCCACAAATAATTTGGGCAATTTTTCTCCTTCATCATGGATCTTGCA
>CM035434.1:21847082-21862082 GCA_020310875.1 Ceratopteris richardii | reverse complement strand
TTTGACTTCTGCATTATAATCATGTAGTAAGACAAAATAAGGCATGTATTGCGATTCTGATGTTGTGATTAACCGTTGATGGGATAATTGTTGAAAGTAGGAAGACCGAAGGACCGTTTCTTCCAGATTCGTGAGAGATTGCATTTGCACGGCCACACGATCATCATGTGTCTTACCCACTTTCTCGACCCTTCTGACCCAATCTGGAACTTGAATTTCTAACGTGTCTTGTCCTTCTTCTGTAGTTCGACCACCAAGCGTCGGCATAGGCTCGTATGGCTCTTCGTAGCTGTCCTCGACGGGGATTTCCACTACTGTTTCAGGTTCTGGTTCTTCAATGGGCGAGGGTGGTCGTTCATATGGTAAGAGGCGTGCTTGGAGTTCTGCCACCTGTCTCCGAAGGGTCTCCATTTCTTCTGTAGATTGTTGCAAGATTACCGGCTCCTGTTGAGCAGTGGGTACACTGGCTAACTGTTTCTTTAGATCGGCACATTCAGTCTCTAGTTTTTCATATGACTCCAGGAAATTTGCATGCTCCTCAAGTAAGATGCGGATGTCTTCTGATGGAACTGCTCTATATCTGGTAGGGCTAATGGTTGCTCCTACGGTTCCTTCCATAGCCGCTTCAAAGTTATCTTGGTTTTGTTGTTGAAGTCGTTTGTTCTCTTCTAGTGCTGCTGCCATATGCTTTCTTAGTAGCCCAATGTTGCGTCTGAGTGTAGCGTTAGATATCATTTGCGCTTGAAGCACTGTTTCTAGTTCCTTGACTGCTTGGTCATCTACAGTTGATGCCTTTGATTCCAATTCGGAGTGAGCCTGCTGTAATGTGGTATGCTCGTCTAGGAGCGTCAGGTAGTCAGCTTCAAGAGTGGTGACTCTAGCTTGGAGACGTTGAGATTCTGCCTGGAGGGCAGCAGTGCGTTCTTCCAATTGATGGTAGTCTTGTTGTAGCTGATGTGCACACTGAAGTAATGTGTTGAACGTGCTATTTACATTATGAGATGCAAGGGGAAAAGTTTGAAATGCAGAGGAGGTGGGATTGGGTAGGGGGGTAGTGAATGCTGTGTGTGCCAATGATGTGAGTGGTGAGGTGGGGGGCAAGGGAGGGGAAGGTGGGGAAATCGTGGGGAGAGGTGTTGTGGTTGGTGAAATGTCCATTGGGTCAGACAAGGTGGTGTGTGCAGGGGCTACCATGTAGGTGGGTATGGTAGGTGAAGTGAGTGTGGTGTTCGTGTAAATTGATGTCGTTGCGAACATCGGAGGAAGGTGCCTTTGAAACATTGGAGAGCGGAAGAACTGCTCCACAAAGGACGGGTATTGGGGTGGCGCGGTCAGGTTGAAAGAGGTGTGGGGACCAGATGGGAAGTGAGGGTCATGGAATGGAGGTACCCGTATTGGGGGATAGGTCGGGAAACACAGGGTGCCTTCTGTGGGTGCTGGGTTTCCAACTACACTTGTAATTATGGGATGGCCAGTCATGGGTTCAGAGGATAGACGGCTCGAAGTGTACAAGGGATTGGTGACGAAGGAGAAGAGGGTGTCTTGTGAGGTGGGTTCTCGAAATGAGAATGATGTGAATGAGGATGGATTATAAGTGAAGGTAGAGGTGATGACTGTCGTTTCTTCCAAGGTGGGAGGTGGTGGTGGGGGCGGAGAAGGTGGTGATGGAGGATGCTGGGGTGAGATGGGTGATGTCTGAACGAAGGTTTCAGCGGAGAGGTCAGTGGTGGTTATGGGGGTGGCTGTGGTCTCAATGGGTACTTCTGGTTCTGTGACGGGTATCCTGATAGTCTTACCTGCTCGTGGTAACGTGTCCACTCTGCGTTTGTCATACCTTACGGACTGGCGGACTGCGGTGTGGACAGCCTCTGGAACTCCTAAAGAGTCTGACACTAATTTGAGGGTGTCAATGAAGTGTTGGTCCACCCCTTCATCTGATAGCATTTCTTGCATCAAAGCTTGACCTGATACCAGAGAGAGTTGATGTCTTTCTTGTACTGCTTTGATAGTGTCATATAGCCTTCGTAGTTGAGCTGTATATGCAGGTGCACCTACAAGTTCTGGCACTTCTTGTTGCTCCTCTTGTTGCTCTTGATCATACTCCTCCTCATCATCCTCCTGTTCTTCATCCTCGTCATCTTCTGCATCCACTTCAACAGGTGTGACAGGTGCTTGGGAGGTTGTGGCCTGCGTTTGTACATTCTCCGCTTGTTGTGCCTCTTCTGCCTCCAGCTCTACATCTTGTAATAGTTGTTCGAAGTCTTCATTAGTGAGTTCTTCCAAAGGTGCACCACTAGGAAATTCGAGATCCGTTGGGATGGGAGGGAATATCAAGGTGGAACCATCCATGCTGCGTCTTGGAAGTCGGAGTGTGAATGGTCGGACTCTTCGGGGTGGCGGGGTGACGTCTGGTGTTAGGGTGGCTCCACGTGGTTGAGCACATGGGACTTGGACCGTGCCTCTCATCTTCTTAGAAGGGGGTCCAGTGGATGTCCTGCCTCGAAACTGCTCTACCCGATTCCACATCAGGGCTCGTTGGATTGGAATGTCATAAGCCAAACACCTATAAATGATTCTTGTCAGAGCACAGCAACCATATAAAACCTGTTTCCGCGGCGAGCGTTTGTGAGCTAAGTGTATCTGATCAATTATCCAGTGGGGTAGGTTGATGGTGAGGCTCTGTGTCTCTGCCAGATACAGGCTAAACCAAATCTTTTTGTGCGGCATGGTGAATCTATCCTGCGCCGGGAAAGCAAAGTGTTGCATGCACATGCGAAGGTGTATTGCAATATTAGGCGTCATGGATACCATGTCCTTGAGTTTGGTGAGACCTCGATTCTTCATGTAATCCGGTACTAGGGTTTCCTTTTCTGTAGGAATATGCATTCCGCGCATATCTAGAGCCTCTCTCACCAAATTGTTTGATAACCTGAACCTCTTGAGCTCATTCCCCTTTGTCAGAGATGGAATCACAAATGAGCTTGCACCTTTTGGGTTCTGATTTGGAGTCAAGGTGTTGATGAGATAGTAGCATCGCATGAAGTCAGGTTTTGGGAGTCGGGCACTGAAATAGGCACTCAATCCTGCTTTTTCCCATATCGGGCGTAGACCTTCCGCATTTTGTAATTTCTCAAATTCTCTTGTAAAGAAATGGTATCTTCCTTGCTTTCCATTGTAGTCTAAATCTGATTCCCATAGGTACGTTCCTTCCCCCAAGGGTCCTGCTACCTCGGTAAACCAATGTGAAGTCTTTCCCACGGGCATGGTGTGGCCACGCGGAGGGTCCGCAATAGGTATGATTTTGACGGCCTGCAATTCTTCTGGTCTTTCAACTGTCTCAGGCAAAACGGGTAAACTGTCCAAGTCCACCACTTGCGGGTTTGTTTCTGTGTGAGAGCTAGTTCCTGCTGTCTCCGCCATGTTGAAAATGTCGCAGCTGATTCTGTGAGAATATATGAATAAACGTTAACATTGCAATGGACACAAAAATGACATGGTGTCCCTTGTTACAATATTAACTTAAAGTTCTGGAGTGGTTAGGAGTTAATAAGTGCTCGGTGCTGGTGTGTGTAGTTAGGAGTTAGGTAGACCGAAGGGCTAAGCGAAATGATGTGAATTAAGAGTGAAGCGGTTAGTAGGTGGTCATGGATTTACAATAGGGTCAGGGGGTTTGTTACAAGTCTTGGGCTGCCAAATGCAGTGGATGGGTTTTACTCGTGGTTCCGTAGAGATTCTCGAGAGCTTTATAGGTGTGTCAGCTTTAACCTGAGGCCTTTTAGGGGCCCATTTACCACTGATTCTGTTCGTGTTCATGTGCCTTGGTGTTGAAAATGAGTGGATGTAGGCTGTGCGAGTGAATGGATCATGCTGTGTAGGGTGTGTTCTTGGTGTAGCTATTTGAGCCCGCAAACAAGCCTTAGGCACCCAAATTTGTCTTGATTGTGGGCTAGCCTTCATCGACCTTTTGGGCACCCAAATAGATTTCACGTTAGCAGAAGAATTTCCGAAAGACTTCTTATTAGTGACGTGTTGTTGGTTACTAATAAGAGGCTTTGCCCGTGCGGTTGGCGTGGGTGCAACCGGGTGTTCGCCTTTTCGCACCCACACTTGGTTCACTTGTTGAGACATTCTGCTGCGCAGGTTCTTTTGATGTCCAGCATAGGTAGTACTCTGCTTCTTCTGCCTTTGCTCCACCTTTGGTTGTTGCCTCCTTCTGGCCTTTGGAAAAGAAGGGAGTTCCGTTGCACCCCTGACTCCTTTTTTGCAAATATCGTTCCTCTGCAACACAGGGTTTTGAACAAGAACAGCATGGTCATCTTCATGTGTACCCCTGGAAGGACCAGGAGTCTGTGCCTTTCCTAGTTCCTTGAGTGCTCCATTGTCTAATTCTACTGTAATTCGACTATGATTGACCCAAACCTGGAGAAGTCCACTTCTTAGGTTTACATTGACTGCTTGGTCATAGATCCAATCTTGACCCAAGACAAGAGGTTCAGTGAGATCCTCATCTTGACACACTAGTACTTTAACTGTCATTGCCTCATCATGAATGTAGAGGGGAAGTTCCACCTCGCCCATGCAAGGGGTTTCCACGCCTCCCAATCCTATGAGATATGCTTCCACAGGATTGACAGTTAACTGTAACTCTTGACAGTAAGACACTCTAACAGCACTAGTGGCTGCACCTGAGTCAACCAAGGCTCTTACAGTCCTTGCACTCTTTCCTTGTCCTATATCTAGGGTTACGAAAGGACGTCGATCAGTTATCCTAGGTGAGCTGGTTCCTGCAACTTCACACATTGCCATATGATATCCTTGATCTGCATAGTCATTTGTCCTAGGCTGCTCTCTACCTTGCCTTCGTAATTTCATCCTTCTGATGCGTTCTAAAGCTTCTGCTTGAGCTTCTTCTCTAATTCGCTTCTCTTCCTCTTTGCGTTTCTTAGCAGTGTTGAGTCGGCTGAGCATTTCCTCCGTTAGGGGTTCCTGATACAACTTGACTCTGCATCCGCTAATATAGTTAGGGAGAACATCACCCTCTAACGTGGCTAATTGTACTGCTCCACTCATGGAGATCCTGTTGATAATCATAGGCCCGTGGCCTCTCTTTTCTAGCTTCCTCGCGTGTTGTTTTAGTGTATAGACTAAGACTAGATCTCCTGCTTTCAAGCCTTTATCCTTCACATGGGCATCGAAATATGCTTTCTGTCTCTTCTTGGCTGCATATATTCCTGCGGCGGCTCTCAGTCTTGTTTCTCCTAATCGTTCAAGGTCAAAGATCCTAGAGGAGAGCTCATGACCTGTCCATTCGTGCTCTTGTGCTACTCTCAATGTAGGAATCAGGAAGTCCAAGGGTAGCACAGCGTTTTGGCCGAATACCATCTGAAAGGGGGTGGCTTGGAGTACCGTTTTATAGGCAACTCGGTATGCCCAAACGGCATGGTGTAGCTGTTTGTCCCAATCAGAGCGTTTAGTGTTCACTAATTTTGTCAGTACAGTGCATAAGATCTTATTAGTGCTCTCAGCCTGTCCATTAGCTTGAGGGTGATAGGGGGCAGACTTCTTGTGTATTACCAAGAATTCTTGGAGTAGATTTTCAATCACTTCATTTAAGAAATGAGTGCCTCTATCACTTACAAGCTCTATAGGTAGCCCGTATCTCGTGAATACATTCTCAAACAAGAATTTGGCAGTTGTTTGAGCATCGTTCTTTGTCGTAGCCTTTACCTCTACCCACTTGGTGAGATAATCTATCGCAACAATGATGTATTCCGCATGAGAACCCTTAGCTGGGGGATTAATAGGACCTACGAAGTCTATTCCCCACTTAGAGAATGCACGTCCACCCATCATAGGTTTCAGTGGCATCTCATCTTTGCGTATGGGATACTGAGTTCTCTGACAGACATCACACCGTTTCACATAGGTATGTGCATCCATGTGAAGGGTAGGCCACCAGAAGCCCGCAAATAGTATAGCCTTGATCACCCGATCTGGTCCAAAGTGTCCTCCTGCTACACCTTGGTGAGAAGTTTCTAAGATCTCAAGATACTCACTTTCATGGACACATAGCCTCAGGTAACCATCTTTACCACGCTTATATAGATTATCACCAATGAGTGAATACTCCTGGGCTTCTTGTTCTAAACTCCTTTTCCTAGCTAGAGTCATGTCTGGAGGGAATGTGTTTGTCCTCAAGAATGATACTAGAGGTTCACTCCAATCTGGCACTATGGATACTTGATAAAGAGTAGCGTGTTCCACAGGTGGTTTAGTACAACAGATTGGGCATTCCTTGCACAACTTTTGGACATCCGCTTCCATAGTTGGCCAATGCACTCCGAATCTCTTTAGAGTCTGTAAAGTTCGTTGCTTTGAATGGTGTTGCTCTAACGCACCTACATGTGCTAATTGCAACCATTTAGCGTACTCATCCTCTTCTACGCAACAAGCCAAGATCCCTTGATCTGTGTGCTTGTACATGCTTCCTGCCATGATGTGGTACTTTTGGGCTTTTACAACCTCTCTATTCCGTGTGTTTACCACTGGATGGTTAGGCCCGTATGTCAAGACTGGTACCAATGGCTTAGCCCACTGCGGCACCACTTCCAAATTAAACAGGTAAGCATCAGGAAGGTCATCTGATACTCCTTGTGGGGCTTCTCCAGACGTGAGTCTAGAGAGATGGTCTGCTCGTAAGTGAGTCCTACCTTTCCTTACCACAACTTCAAAGTCATATTCCATGAGCAAGAGAAACCATCTCACTAATCTTCCTGTATTGCATGGCTTATTTACGAGATATAGTAATGCCTGATGGTCAGTAAAAAATTTAAACTTATTTGCAAGCAAATAGTGTCTAAATTTCTTAACTGCATATACCATGCCTAATCCTTCTCGCTCTGTAGTGGTGTAATTCCGTTCAGCCGCATTCAACTGTCTACTGGCATAGGCAATTGGAAGATCCATATTACCTTCACCAGTAGGTTGTGCAAGCACACATCCAATAGCATAATTGGATGCATCCACGTGAACATGGAATGGCTTATTCCAATCTGGCGTGGTCAAGATTGGTGCTGAACATAATCTTCGTTTAAGTTCTTGGAAGGAATTCTCACATTCATCCGTCCACTCAAAGTTAGTCAGAAGTCCGTACATGGGCTTTGCAATGACAGCATACATGTGTATAAATCGTCGGTAATAACCACAGTGCCCCATGAAAGCTTGTACTTCCTTGACATTCTTTGGCCTAGGTAGCTCTGCTATGGCTCTCACTTTTTCTTCGTCGGTAGATATGCCATTCTTTGACACTATGTGTCCTAGAATCTTGCCTTGCCTGACCATAAAAACACACTTTTCTGGGTTCAGGCAGACCTGATATTCTCTACATTTGTCAAAGATTTGTCTGAGTTCAGGAATATGGGTTTGTCTAACATTGGAATGAGCACAGAGATCATCCACATAGACTTCTAAACTCTTTCTTAGGAACTCCTTAAACACATGGCACATCAGCCTCTGGAAGGTAGCTGGTGCGTTGGTAAGCCCAAATGGCATTACTCTAAAAGCAAAAATGCCCCATTCTGTGGCAAAGGCGGTCTTATGCTGATCCTATGGAGCTATGGCTACTTGATTGTAACCCGAAAATCCATCAAGGAAGCTGTACACTTCCTTGCCTGCCACTCTTTCTAAGAGATGTTCTGTGATGGGAAGTGGATAGTTATCTCGAATTGTGGCTGCATTAACCTTTTTCAAGTTAATGCACACGCGCAGTTTGCCATTCTTCTTGGGCACCACTACGATGGGTGATACCCACTCAGTGTGCTCAATTTCATAGATAAATCCAGCTTCAACCAGTCTATCTATCTCTTCCTTGATTTTAGCAGCGTAATTATCGTTATATGTATAAGGCTTTTGCTTAGAGGGTTTGGCATCTGAGGTCATGGGGATAGTGTGTGAGCATATGTCAGGGTCAACACCTTTCAAGTCCTTGTAACTCCAAGCGAATACATCTCTGTATTCTCTTAGCAAGGCAATCAATTCGTGCTCTTCTTCTTCTGTCAGATCATGGCCTATGTACGTGCATCTCTCCTCTCCTTCTTCTATGGCCACTACTATTTTCTTGGTAGTTTCTTTGTTATCATAGGCCTCTCCTGATTGTGCCTCTCGTTTGGGCATTCTAATCATGACTCTCCTGTCGTCTATCTCATACTTCTTAAAATTTTCTGGAACCTCAAACAAAGATTCTTCCTCTTCTGGTAAGGCTTCTCTCTTTCTCCGTTTCTTTCCTCCTTCCTTCGGGGTCACATGTGTTACTAATCTTACGTCATTTGTAACTTCTCCATGCCTCTGGGGTTGAAATTCTACTTCATGGAAGTATTCCTCATCTGATGCAAATGGAGGATCCATAATGATTGACTCTAGATCGGAGTCACTTGCATCCTCAAAGGCATCAGGGCTAGGTTCGCATTCTTCTAGAACTGCCTCTCCCATGATTGGCTCTATGGAGAAGACTGAAATGTCATAGCCATCCTCATCACAGTGAGGTGTCCATTGTTCTTCATTGATGGCTACGTCCATGGTAGCTAAAATTTTTGCCCAGCCATGGGGTTCAAATTCCTCGTCAGGAAAGACTACAGGTGCATAGGCTGGGTCTTGAATGGGTCTATGAGTTTCTTTCGCACCTGCCTCTCTGGCTTTCTCTCTCTTCTCTTCTTCTACTGCTACCTTGCACATCCATAAGTGAGTGTCTTCATGCATCCATGAGGATCCAGACCCTATGGAATGCACCGATTCTGTATCCTCTTTGGCTCTATGGATGGGATTCCATTGGATAGGAGGGACATCTCTATGAGAATAATCCTTGAGATTGACTTTGGTCGTGACACCTAAGTGTTGCAGGTACAAAGAATTGGTCCCCCAATCCTGCACCACTTGCAACTGTCGCATAAATGGTCTTCCCAAAATCATCTCATAGGCATGATTTTTGCTGAAGTCACATATAGCAAAACTATGTTCAAACTCGACACCACAAGTGGTGAGAGTTATTCCTTCTAGCAATCCTAGGGGTCTCTCTATGTGACCATCGGCCATCTGCAATTTCATTCTCGTCGGCCTGAGTGCCGGCTTGCCCCAACGCTTCCATAAGGAGGTAGTGGCAATTGCAACTCCTGCACCTGAGTCCAAAATTGCCTTCGTGGTGTAGTCCTGGTAGGTGATGGGAAGATAGGTGTTCCCTTCTTCACCTTCACACATATCCCCTATCTTATCCAAGGGAATTTCTGGCACTGTCCTATGGGATCCTACCTGGGAACGAGGTTTTGCTATCTCTGGTACTTGTTTGGCTACATGTTTCCATAATTCGGGTCTAACCTTGAGTAGCTCTTCTAACTTGAGATTACACTGCACGTTAGTGTTCTTCACTACCTCTGTGTTCCTAGGTATGACTGAGTCGTCGTTCCTTACCATGATTGTGGGTGCTCTCATACATGTGGATTTTGCTTCCCATGGGCCTGTGAAGTGGGGTAGCTCTTGTATGGAATTAGACTCAAAGTCCAATCTCTCGTGAGACTGAGCACTCTCATGTTCCCCGTAAATAGATGGGATGTCTTGTGGGAATTGGTCGTGTGCATCGTCCACAAGTTCAAAAGGAGGGGCGACCTCGCTTTCGTTATCTCATTTGTCTTCTTGAATCTCTCGTAGGAAGTCTGGTGCAAACCGATTCATAGAAGAAGAAGTGTCTGGCTCCGTAGAATTGGGCGCATAAGCAACCTGGGAAGGAGGGCTTATTCTATTGTGGGCTCTTTCCTCGTTCTCATAGATAGCTGGAGCACAAGCTTCTTGGGGAGGATTACTTATTCTATTACTTTTCCGAACAGGCTCATACGCTCTCTGAGAAGGAATGTGGGTCACCTGTGCAGGTACATAAGCTTTCGGGGGAGGCCCATCTGCCTTTTGGGGAGGAAGATAGGCTTCTTGAGGAGGCGCGTGGGCTTCCTGAAGAGGGTGGCTTACCCGTTCTCTTGCCCTATCCTTTTGAGGGGCAGTTTCCTTCTCTGATTGTGCAATCAGCTTCTCTATTCTTTCCAGCAGTCCATCAAAGTGTAACTGCGTCTTAGCTGAACTAGAAATGTTAAATAGGCGGCTGGCCTCAAACATGGTCTGAGCCAATTCTACCATTTTGGCACAAATCTTAGTTCGTTCAAGCTCTAGCTCGGCTCTAGGGTAGCATTTTTCATGATCGGTTATGGTTGGCCCTTCTTGGATTCTGGCCTGATATGCTTTAAGCATCATATTAAGGTCCTCAGGAGTGGGGTCAGCTAGGACTGATCCTGCTTGGGGTGGTGGGTGGGTTACGTGGGGTGTATTAGAGGGTGGAGGGATGGAGGGTGATGAGGATGGTAGCGGTGGGATTGTGTGAGAGTGCGGTTGGGATGTGATCTCTATGATTTTAGCCTTGGTTTCGCGTAAACTTTCCTCAAGTTCACTCATCTTTTTAGCCCATTGTCTTTTCATTCTTTCCCTACTATCTTTCCACGCTCTAGTCCTTTTCTTTGTCATGCTCTCGGTTTCACTAGCCTCTGGGCCCTTTTCCTGGCTTGCCTCTTGGTTTTGCTGCAATGCCTGAGCTCTAGTAACCACCTGCACTGGTGCAGTGGAAGTGACACTTCCTGAGGCATCCACAACCAACCCAATCACATTGATAGGAGTGATTTTTGGCATATTATTGGGGTTCTTTGGGCAATCTCGTAAGAGATGCTCTTTTCCACAATCTTGGCAAAAGCCTTGGATCGTCACGGACTGATTTTGTGTAGGTGGAGGTAAGGGACAATCACGAACGAAGTGATCCCCCTGACATCGGTAGCATGGTCCTCTAGGAAAGGGTGGTCGTACCTTCCTAGGTTGAGGCCTAGGGTTGGGGTTTGCATACATGACGTTCGTGTAATCCGACTCCCAACTAGGTTCACTTGGTTCTTCACTATAGTAGGACTCACCATGTTCTGGAGACTGCATGTAGTAAGCCTGGGGACTATCGACATGTGTAGAATCAAAGCTATGGTCACTCGGGTCGCTTTCTGAGATCAATGGGGTTACTGGTACTATGGCCCTATTCAGGTTTTCTTCTGCCACAGCATACTTTACTGGAATCACGTTAGCGGGGTTTGGAGGCTGTTGAGCTAGCACCGGTTGGGGTCTCTGTTGGGCCTGATATGGTTGCTGATAGGTTTGTTGGGGTCTAGCATATTGTGGTGGTGGATTTTGGTTCTGGTATCGGCCCTGTTGAGGGTATGGCTGAGAGTAGGGTTGCCTAACCGCCTGCCTGTTGTATGGGCAATCTTGCGCAGTGTGATTGGTGTACTTCCGTTCTATGGTGCAGTACTGGCTACTAGGGTTTACTTGGGGTTGAGCCATAATAGGGCAGACATTCGCCATATGGTCACCACCGCATGTATAGCATCTTTTCACAGGGGCAAACCTTGGGATTTGTTTGCTAGTTACACCTAATTTCTGAGCTACTTTTTCGGCAAGTTCCTCAATTGATGTGGACTGCGTGGAAGAGTGACTAGATGCACTATCTGAATCTTTGTAGATTTTGGAAAGCTCTAGTTCTTCCCCTAGGTTATCTTCAATGTCAATGCACATGCGTACACACTCTTCTATAGTCCTAGGGTCCTTCAGATACACATAGGATCTCAATTTCGTACTCAGCAATCCATCAAGGAATAAGGCTACTTGTTTAGCAGATGTGGGTAGTTCCGAAATAGGGCACCTTTCAAGATATTGTCTAAATCTTCTTCCGGCCAATCTGACAGTCTCTTGGGGGGTCTGTTTGAAGCTGTGAATCAATGAGGAGGTATTTTGTCTTATGCCGCTCTTAGAGAACTCTACAATGAATGCCTCTAGGAGTTGGTCTATGCTCCTGAACTGACGCTCATCTAATGGCTGAAACCATGTAAGTGCTGTGTTCCTAAGGGTTAGACCGAAGGCATTGTACTGCGTGAACAGATCTTCCACTTGTTCAGCTCTCAAGACTTGCTTGAACTCCGCCACATGATCATAGGGATCTCCTGTGCCGTCAAAGTAATTCTTCATGGACTTAACTAGCTGGGTGGGTCTCAAAGTTCTTGTGTGCTCTCTAGGCCTCGGCAGAGGGAATCCATCTACATTTCTTTGGTTCCTGTGGGCTCTATGCATCTCAGGTTCTACCCTATTCGTCTCTGTTCTCGTTCTTTCTCTGCCCACTGGGTTGGCAAAACTTACTTCTGGTCTATCTCTACTTCTCTCTCTTTGCGTACCATGAGCTTGGGAAGTTCCAGCCCCAGGGTGACCATAGGATACATTTGATCTTGGTTGAGGGAAAATAAATTCACCCTTCCAAGTGTAAGCATGCCTATCATTTTCTGTCACCACAAAGATCCGTTCTGAAGCATGATCTAAGTAGGTCACTCTGCCTGGGCTATCCGGATCCTTAAACTCATAGATCATGATATTTCCTATGTCTGTTGGCTGATTAGACTTATACCTCCAAAAGGCTTCATCAGTTTCTCGATTGAGGAGCAACTCTATGCTCTTGTTGTCTTGGGGGACCCATTCAGGCGTGATAATCCTAGTGAGAACTGATTTACCTCGAGGGGTTCTAGGTTCCGCACCCATGTTCCCTTGTTCCAGGTCACCTAAGTCCGCTTCTGAGATTACATTCCCAAAGTCATCTGTCCTATCAGGGTGACTAGTGACTACATATATAGTTCCTTCTTTGTCCAGGTATGCACCATTTTCAAACTTGACAGCTGGGTGTTCTAGTCCAATGGATTGATCAGGGTTTTTAATCTGGACCACAGATCTTCCTAAGCCGTCCTCATAGATGCTAGCACCTAATCGGTTGGTCCTAAGGTACTCCAGCTGCGTTTTGTAAGGGCCTTCTACCCTGTACAGGTAAGGCACACCTGAACTTCCCGTAGGTCTGTCCATGCCTTGAGACATCTGTGACTCACTGGTCTCAGAGCTAGGGTAGTTCGAGTGGTGGCTGAACTGCTGGGCCCAGGACCTAGTAGTGTGGTTGACACTAGCCTCTGAAGATCTAAGGCTTTGTCTTTCCCTTGCTAAATGTCGTCCTGATCTAAGGTTCATATGCCTAACTGATTAGCCCAATTTTTTCCAGAGTACCACCTCGTTGCCGATCACTTGGTATCAGTCACTTGATTCTTTTTAGTTATTTATCGTGTTTAGGGTCTTGTCTGATATTACGTCGTCGGAATACTTGAGTGTTCTTCGTACTTTCAGGTTGATCGTTCCACGTTAGGTTCTTTCCTTTATGTTACCGACAGTACAGAGATTAGATTTTTATCTTGAACTTGAGTTTTTAGGTAGTCTTCAACTTGATAACTGCCTATCGTCGCTCTGACTTACTCCTACCTCTCGTCGTTCTTAGCCTAAGCTATGAATTGACAGAGGGGGTTAAAAGTGTCCAACCTTTTGTTTCCTGCTCGGTTGCCCTTGAGTGCCCAGGAAATGTGTTCCCAAGCTCGCACTTACACTTGCTTAGAACGCCTCTCGATGCTCTGTAAGAGTTTCAAAGTTAGCTTTGAAATTTACATTCCAAAGACAGAATCAATTTTTCATTCATGTAGCACAAACACAAACTTGCATAGTGATTTTCAAGAAAACAATCCTAAGGACCCCTGACTTTGATCCCCCTGGGTATGGTCAACTTCAAAATACCCTATCTGAAAATCAATGCATTATATTTATAAAAAACAGTTGAGGGCGTGTAGTATATGCTACGAGCTTTCCAACAAGCCCTAGAGCTCAAAAAATGGATCTCGTATGAAAAAGTTGTGACCGTTCAGGGTTCTAGGGTTACGACAGGATTCAAACAGGATCACTGTGCAACAGGTTTTCCCCAAGTTGTTTTCCTAAGGCTTCCCCATGTGCTCAAGAGCATAATATTTGTGCCCAAAATTAGCCCAACTTTTCAATTAACAAACCCTAAAAAATTTGGCTAAAATTGGCTGTCAATCGCGATGGATAGGGCTGTCAATCGCGATGGATAGGGCTGTCAATCGCGATGGACAGGGCTGTCAATCGCGATGGACAGAGACTTCAGTCAATCGCGATGGACAGGGGTTGAGTCAATCGCGATGGACAGGCAGTCAATCGCGATGGATAGAGACTTCAGTCAATCGCGATGGACAGGTGGTTGAGTCAATCGCGATGGACAGGCAGTCAATCGCGATGGACAGAGACTTCAGTCAATCGCGATGGACAGGTGGTTGAGTCAATCGCGATGGACAGGCAGTCAATCGCGATGGACAGAGACTTCAGTCAATCGCGATGGACCGGGGTTCAGTCAATCGCGATGGACAGGCAGTCAATCGCGATGGACAGAGCTGTCAATCGCGATGGACAGAGCTGTCAATCGCGATGGACTGAAATTTTGCAAGATTTTCAAAAATTTTAGTGGGAATGTGGTGTGCAGGGTCTCTAGTCCACTATGGTGCACTCAGATTTACCAACAAGTGAAAATTTCTGTCAATCGCGATGGACAGAAGGCGGCGACTGCGAGACAGTTTCGTCGAGTTCCGTACCTGCGCGGGAAGCTGGAGATGGTGATGTGACCTGTACCTGCAAGATAGCTCAAGAAACATGCAAAAACAGCACACGCAATTTCGCTCTCTCGCTCTCTCTCACAAGTGAAATGAGGGAAATGAGGTGGAGGTGGGGATATAGTCAAAAAACTGAAATTTTCGCGATGATGGAGATGGACGTGGGAGATGGTGATGATGATGATGGTGATGAAGATGGTGAAAAAAGTAAAAGAAAATCGATGAGAGTGAAGAAAATACCTACAACTCCAACGCGTCAACTCTACGTCTTACCATCACACGCTCGTCCTCAAAGCTCGATCCCCGGCAACGGCGCCAAAATTTGGTGTAGCTCAGTGATGAGTAGCACCTCCTTTAATGTCAATCCGGGAAGACGTGAGGATGGTATGAAGACCTCGAGCAA
>CM035434.1:21834582-21837082 GCA_020310875.1 Ceratopteris richardii | reverse complement strand
CAAGTTCTTTAAGGAACTTCACAAGTCTATAGTTCCATGCCCTTGGGGCCTGCTTCAAGCCATACAAAGCTCTCTTGAGCTTGCACACATGATCTGGATACCTTTTATCTCTGAACCCTTGAGGTTGCTCCATGAATACATCATCTGAAATATAACCATTCAAAAAAGCATTCTTCACATCAAGTTGACATAGCTTCCAACCTTTACATGCAGCAATAGCAATAAGTGTCCTTATGGTTGTCATCTTTGCCACAGGACTATAGGTCTCATCATAATCAATACCATATGTCTGAGCAAAGCCTTTGACCACAAGTCTAGCTTTGTACCTAGACACACTTCCATCTGCAAACCTTTTTGTCTTGTAGACCCACTTGCATCCAATAATCTTCTGACTATTTGGTTTAGGAATCAAATCCCAAGTTTGATTCTCCAATAGTGCATCATATTCCTCCTGCATAGCATTCTCCCATTTTTCCTTACCTTTTGCCTCTTCATATGTAGAAGGGTCTTCATCTGTATTCACCATGTAAGCATAATCTTTTGTGGCTAGAAATGAAGTATCATAACTATACCTTGTAGGTTGCCACCTATTTCTTGTAGACCTTCTGAGTTCTCCACTCCTTGAGGTTTCTGGCTCTTCACATTCAGGATCAAATCTTGGTGTCTCTTCCACTTCAACCTGCACTTCATTATTCTCTTGCTCATCAAATATTTGAACTTTTGATTTACCTTTTCTTTGACTCACTTCTTCTTCATCACCTGTATTGATGTTGATTGTACCTGCATACCAAGTGCTTTGTTCATCAAATGTAACATCCTTAGAAACCATAAATTGCTTTGTTGATGGACTCCACAACCTATAGCCCATCTGCTTATCATCATAGCCAATGAAAACATACTTTTCAGCTTTGGGTTCCAATTTGTGTCTTAATTGTGATGGCACATATGCATATGCCACACACCCAAAAACTCTGCAATGATCTAAGGTAGGTCTCTTACCCCACCAAGCCTCATATGGTGTCATACCCTGCAAGGCTTTACATGGTAACCTATTGACCAAATAAGTGGCTGTATTTACAGCCTCAGCCCACAAATAATTAGGGCAATTTTTCTCCTTCATCATGGATCTTGCAAACTCAACAAGAGTTCTATTTCTCCTTTCTGCAACACCATTTTGTTGAGGAGAGTACCTGCAAGTAACTTCCCTTTTTATACCTGCATTCCATAAGTAATCACTAAACTCATTTGAGAAATACTCTCCCCCTCCATCTGACCTTAGTCTTTTCAACTTATGACTTGTAATTCTTTCTGCATATGCATGATAGTGTTTAAATGTATTAAACACTTCTGACTTATCTTTAATCACATAGATAGTGATCCACCTAGTAGCATCATCAACATAAATCACATAATACCTTGATCCATTTATACTGAAATCTTTTGATGGTCCCCACACATCTGTGTGTACCAACTCAAGCTTCTCTGAGTGCATAAAACCATGCTTGGAATATGAATGTTTATGAGCCTTACCTAATTGACATGCCTCACATTTGTATGTCATATGTTGACCTGCAACATTAGGCAATCCAAGCACTGAACCATTGTTAACCATATCTTTAATACCTCTTTCATTGAAATGTCCAAGCCTCTTGTGCCAAAGATCTAACTCAGAGATCTTATGTCCTCCATATGTGAACATTGCATGACCAATGTTGCCTTGAATCTTCAATGTAAATAATCTTCCTTCCTTTTTCCCTGAAACAATCTGTTTATACCCTTGGCTAGGGTCTTCCACATATACTCCATCATTAGTGAACCTTACTTCATATCCCTTTTCAACAATTTGACCTACACTTATCAAATTCTTAGGGATTGTAGGAACATACAAGACCTTACTCAATAAGGTGCTTCCATCCTTGGCCTTCACTGATCCTATTGACTTCACATTATGCTTTGTGTTGTCACCTGTTTGAACAACATGATTAAAAACTTTACTTTCCAAATCAGTCATCAAAGATATGTTACCACTCAGGTGATTGCTACACCCTGAGTCAATGTAGAAGACTCTTTGATCTTCACTCTGCCTTTCACAAGTTGCATTCATTATCAATGTTGAATCTTCCTTTTGATCTGAAGCATAATTGTAGTAGGTGTTGTTGTATTGTTGACTTTGGAATCCTCTACCTGCATTTCTTCCAAAGTAATTCCTTCCACCTCTACCTCTGTAATTACCTCTTTGATTTCTGCCACCTCTTCCTCTTACATTATAGTTTTGACTATATCCATTATTATTCTGAGTATTGTGCCAACAATCATTAGCTAAGTGATTTGTCTTACCACAAATCCAGCAAGCTTTGCCTCCATCTTTGTTATTTCTGCCTCTTCCTCTACCTTTGCCACCTCCTCTTCCTCTTAGGAAGTTGGCTTGAGTAGTTGTTCCTTCATCTTCACCTGCTTGTTGTTTTCCTTTGCTATTCTTCTTCTTATCCTTTGAGTACAT
>CM035434.1:21792082-21814582 GCA_020310875.1 Ceratopteris richardii | reverse complement strand
GACACCCTGTGAAAAGTTTTATAAAAAACTTTACACATTTGCTTACTCAATGAGAAAGATAAGTGCAGCAGACTTTCTGTAGAATCATCCTCTTCACATATTTTCCAAAATCCTTATAATTGAGTGTTGATCCTCTAAATTGGTGAAGATTTTGACTTACTCTTGATATAGAGTGCTCTAATTTCAAGAGTAGGTTGTTCTTTTGGAGATTAACACTCTCCATCAGTGGTATCAGAGCAGGAAGCATTAGAATTGAAGGAAGGAGGATCCCGACGGCTGCAGGTGCAAAGAAGTCAACATCTGAAGGTTCAAAAGGTAAAAGCTTGAGATGGAGATCATACGATATCAAGGAACTCAAAAGGAGTGTCAAGTAAAGGTAACCTTATACTTTATAAAGATTGAAGAATTCAATACACATGTGAAGGAAAGATGGGAGATTCTCTCAGATAGAGAAATTGGATAGAGAGAACTATCATGCATGGTCAATGAGGATGGAAGCTCATCTTATGAGCAAAGACTTGATAGCTTACATTACAGGTGAAGAAGAAGAGCCTCAATTCAGAGATCCTAGTGTTGCAACTAGGGAGGAATTGTCAGATTTGAAGAATTGGATGAAGAGAGATGCTCAAGCTAGGAGCATTATCTATATGGAAGTCAATGACTACTTGCTACCTCACATTAGAGGTCTTGAAAGTGCAAGTGATATATGGAATGCTTTGGAGGAGCATTTCCAAAATACCACAAAGTCAAGGAAGGCTTCTTTGTGGGCAGAATTTACCACTTTCAAGAAGAAGGCCTCTCAATCCATCTCAGATTATGTGTAACCAGAATGAAGGACATTGCAGATGCATGAGAAGTTGTTGATGAAGACATTGAGGAGGATAAATTGGTAAGGCAAATACTCACAAGTTTGAGAGGTGATGACAAATGGAAGCCATTTATTTTGTCCACTGGATTATCACTTGATCATTTTACTCCTGACTTAAATCAGTTGCTAGGACATATGTTAACCTTTGAGCAGGATGTCAAAGGTGAAAGTGACAAGAGTACAGGTCATGCAATGTACTCAAAGGATAAGAAGAAAAATAGCAAAGGAAAGCAACAAGCAAATGAAGATGAAGGCACAACTAGTCAAGCCAAATTCCTAAGAGGAAGAGGAGGTGGCAAAGGTAGAGGAAGAGGCAGGAACAACAAAGATGGAGTCAAAGCTTGCTGGATTTATGGTAAGACAAATCATTTAGCTAGAGATTGTTGGCATAATAATCAGAGTAATGGTGGATATAATCAGAATTTTAATTCAAGAGGAAGAGGTGGCAGAAATCAAAGAGGTAATTTCAGAGGTAGAGGTAGTAGGGGTTACTTTGGAAGAAATGCAGGTAGAGGGTCCAAAGTCAACAATACAATAATACTTACTACAATTATGCTTCAGATCAGAAGGAGGATTCAACATTGATAATGAATGCAACTTGTGAAAGGCAAAGTGAAGACCAAAGAGTCTTCTACATTGACTCAGGGTGTAGCAATCATCTGAGTGGTAACATAGCATTGATGATTGATTTGGAAAATAAGGTGACTAATCATGTTGTTCAAACAGGAGACAATACAAAGCACAATGTTGTTGGTGCAGGACAATCACCAATTAATGTTTTGACATGCAAATGAAGTCAAGATTTGAAGGAAAGATTCAAAGTTATGAAGCAAGGAAGAAGTATACATTCAGAAGAGGAAGACATATACACATATGTACAGATAGTTCAATTATGTCTTTAAGAATTCATAAGGTTGTAAATTTTTGTATATATATGCTATGAAAGTGTCGGGGAAAATATGAGAGAGCACCAGAATAGAGAAATGAGAAGTTGTAAGAGTCATTAGACATATGAGAAGTTAGTTGAACTCTCTCTCATCATTCAGTTGTAAACTCCTTCAGAAATGAAAGATTTTTGCGCCCGATGTTTCTAAGTTTTCTCTTCCCGTGTTAGATCTCTTGTGAAATGCTTTTGTACAAGTCTAAGTCTATAGGTGATCGACCTCTGTACAAATTTTTAGCTTCCAATTGTAATTAGGCTAAGAGAATTATGTGTAGGAACATTTGTATGTGAAGAAGTGTTCACTGGTTCCTGAAACAGGTGCAAAATTTGAAGTCAATGATTTGATCATATCTCACTCCACAATTTAAAGTTTTGAGCAAGTAAGCACTCAATCTTTAAGTTGGCAGGTAAGCTACTTGTGGCTAAAAGCATTTGCTTAAAAGGGTTCTATTCTTGGAGAATCATGTCTTAGAAGTTATAGGTGTCTAAATCGACTTCTCAGAAGTATAGTTTTAGACATAGGTGACTTGTCAAGTTGATTTCTCAAAATCTACTTAATCTTTTGGAGTAATTCAACTTGGAGAAGGTGCGCAATGTCTAGGCAACACCCCGTGCAAAGTTTTATAAAAAACTTTACACATTTGCTTAGTCAATGAGAAAGATAAGTGCAGCAGACTTTCTTGAGAATCATCCTCTTCACATATTTTCCAAAATCCTTATAATTGAATGTTGATCCTCTAAATTGGTGAAGATTTTGACTTACTCTTGATATAGAGGTGCTCTAATTTCAAGAGTAGGTTGTTCTTTTGGAGATTAACACTCTCCATCAGTGGTATCAGAGCAGGAAGCATCAAAATTGAAGGAAGGAGGATCCCAACTGTTGCAGGTGCAAAGAATTCAACATCTGAAGGTTCAAAAGGTGAAAGCTTGAGGATAAAGCTTGAGAAGGAGATCATACAATATCAAGGAACTCAAAAGGAGTGTCATTGGAAGTAAAGGTAACCTTATACTTTATAAAGATTGAAGAATTCAATACACACGTGAAGGAAAGATGGGAGATTCTCTTCAGATAGAGAAATTGGATAGAGAGAACTATCCTGCATGGTCAATGAGGATGGAAGCTCATCTTATGAGCATAGACTTGATAGCTTACATTACAGGTGAAGAAGAAAAGCCTCAATTCAGAGATTCTAGTGTTCCAACTAGGGAGGAATTGTCAGATTTGAAGAATTGGATGAAGAGAGATGCTCAAGCTAGGAGCATTATCTATATGGCAGACAATGACTACTTGCTACCTCACATTAGAGGTCTTGAATGTGCAAGTGATATATGGAATTCCTTGGAGGAGCATTTCCAAAATACCACAAAGTCAAGGAAGGCATCTTTGTGGGCAGAATTTACCACTTTCAAGAAGAAGGCCTCTCAATCCATCTCAGATTATGTAACCAGAATGAAGGACATTGGAGATGCATTAGGAGCTATTGATGAAGAAATTGAGGAGGATAAATTGGTAAGGCAAATACTCACAGGTTTGAGAGGTGATGACAAATGGAAGCCATTTATTTTGTCCACTGAATTATCACTTGATCATTTTACTCCTGACTTAAATCAGTTGCTAGGACATATGTTAACCTTTGAGCAGGATGTCAAAGGTGAAAGTGACAAGAGTATAGGTCATGCAATGTACTCAAAGGATAAGAAGAAAAATAGCAAAGGAAAGCAACAAGCAAATGAAGATGAAGGCACAACTAGTCAAGCCAACTTCCTAAGAGGAAGAGGAGGTGGCAAAGGTAGAGGAAGAGGCAGGAACAACAAAGATGGAGTCAAATCTTGCTGGATTTGTGGTAAGACAAATCATTTAGCTAATGATTGTTGGCATAATAATCAGAGTAATGGTGGATATAATCAGAATTTTAATTCAAGAGGAAGAGGTGGCAGAAATCAAAGAGGTAATTTCAGAGGTAGAGGTAGTAGGGGTTACTTTGGAAGAAATGTAGGTAGAGGATTTCAAAGTCAACAATACAATAATACTTACTACAATTATGCTTCAGATCAGAAGGAGGATTCAACATTGATAATGAATGCAACTTGTGAAAGGCAAAGTGAAGACCAAAGAGTCTTCTACATTGACTCAGGGTGTAGCAATCATCTGAGTGGTAACATAGCATTGATGACTGATTTGGAAAATAAGGTGACTAATCATGTTGTTCAAACAGGAGACAATACAAAGCACAATGTGAAGTCAATTGGATCAGTAAAGGCCAAGGATGGTAGCACCTTATTGAGTAAGGTCTTGTATGTTCCTACAATTCCTAAGAATCTGATAAGTGTAGGACAAATTGTTGAAAAAGGTTATGAAGTGAGGTTCACTAATGAAGGAGTGTTTGTGGAAGACCCTAGCAATGGGTATAAACAAATTGTTTCAGGGAAGAAAGAAGGAAGATTGTTCACATTGAAGATTCAAGGTAATGTTGGTCATGCCTTGTTCACTTATGGAGGACATCAGATCTCTGAGTTAGATCTTTGGCACAAGAGGCTTGGACATTTCAATGAAAGAGGTATCAAAGACATGACTAACAATGGTGCAGTGCTTGGATTGCCTAATGTTGCAGGTCAACATATGACATAGAGATGTGAGGCATGTCAATTAGGTAAGGCTCATAAGCAATCTTATTCCAAGCATGGTTTTATGTATTCAGAGAAGCTTGAGTTGGTACACACAGATGTGTGGGGACCATCAAAGGATTTCAGTATCAATGCTTCAAGGTATTATGTGATTTATGTTGATGATGCTACTAGATGGATCACTATCTATGTGATCAAAGATAAGTCAGAGGTATTCAATACATTCAAACATTATCATGTGTATGCAGAAAGAATTACAGGTCATAAGTTGAAGAGACTAAGGTCAGATGGAGGGGGAGAGTGTTTCTCTAATGAGTTCAATGATTACTTGTGGAATGCAGGTATAAAAAGGGAGGTTACTTGCAGGTACTCTCCTCAACGAAATGGTGTAGTAGAAAGGAGGAATAGGACTCTTGTTGAGTTTGCAAGATCCATGATGAAGGAGAAAAATTGCCCAAATTATTTGTGGGCTGAGGCTGTAAATACAGCTACTTATCTGGTCAATAGGCTACCATGTAAAGCCTTGCAGGGTATGACACCATATGAGGCATGGTGGGGTAAGAGACCTACATTAGACCATTGCAAAGTATTTGGATGTTTGGCATATGCATATGTGCCATCACAATTAAGACACAAATTGGAACCTAAATCTGAAAAGTATGTGTTCATTGGTTATGATGATAAGCAGATGGGATATAGGTTGTGGAGTCCATCCACAAAACAATTCATTGTGTCTAAGGATGTTACATTTGATGAGCAAGGTACTTGGTATGCAGGTGTAGCTCAAGCGTAAGCACCACCTCCTTTACTTGTCAATCCGCGGAGATGTGAGGACCGGTATGAAGACCACGAGCAAGTGAAGGCACAAGTGCGTGAGTGAAAGCACACAAACATGCACACACATACACACACACGCGCACAAGGTAAGATCAAAGAGAGGAACAATGGAAAGCTTCGATTGCAAAGAGTTCTCTTACAAATCTCTATTCTCTAACAAGTTAACCTCAAAAATGAGCTCTCTAGCTCTTTTTATAGTTTTTTGACTAGTTTTGGCCCTGTCCAGACCTAGTGTCCGGCCTAGTTAAAAATTAGGTTCGAGGGCTTATTTGAGGGCTCAAACGGAGTCTAAAAATTATGAAAATTGTTAGGATGATACTTCTAATGCTCCTCAAGCTCAAGGACTCCTCGGCTTGCACAAAATGGAGCTACAAAAATAGAAAATGGTATTTACAATGGTTTTAGTGATGGAAATCGCTATTTTTGTAGGGAATTCTTCTGAAAAGTTGACATGTACTTCTTGGAGCTCCCTACTTGCTCCTTCTTCTTGTGTGTCCACCTCTTAGATGTGTTCCTATGCTTTGTCCTTGACCTTCAGCTTCAACACTCCCCCCCCTCTCGAGTCTGTCGTCCCTGACAGACCCTTGTTGTAGTGGTTGTTCCAAGTAGTGCCTTGAGAGGAAGTGTCCCTTCTGTATGAACAAAAGTCGTCTGACTTCCAGATGTGTCTGGTTCTCCATCTATCACTACGAGTCTTTGCAAGTTGTAGTCTCTTGGTATGTGCTTCTTCCTTGGATTCCAGCATGACTGTGTCGTTGTGAGTCTCCGTTGATGTTTTCTAGATCTTCCACAGTTGATGTTCATAGTAGTCATGCCAAGTACTCATAACCCATATTGAGTGATGGGTAAGTGTGTTCGTGCATGGGTTGAGGAAAATATGTGCCTTGTGCACGGCCTTGTAATGTAGCCCTATGAATGCTTACTTGGGAAATGCATTGGAAGAAGTATGGTGCAAAAATTGGGGGTCTTGAGCTAAGTGCTCAAGGGTATGCGGACGAAGAGGTTTCCTAAGCTATCATGGTTATGATGTTTCCAAGGTAAAGATACTTACCATGGAGAAGGTCGATGGATGTTCATCTCTTCGTGTTGTACACTCGGCCTTTGGGATGGAACATTGTTGATGAATGTCCGTGTTGATGGTCCACTGATGAGATCTTTTGAGTGGCAGATCCTGTCTCCTCCTTTCAACGCATCATTTGCCAAATACTGAGAATTGAATTTCTTTATATTCCTTGACAACAACATTCGATAACTACACCAAGCTTAGTTTCACATATTCTCTTTAGCTCACCATAAGCAGGAGTCTTCTCATCTAGTAATCATACAAAGATTTGCAGGGTACCAGAACTACCCCTTGCACATATTTCCGTGGATGCTCTAGGACATGTAGTAGTTAAGCATCACTCAAGTTGCGGACCTTCAGGATCTTCACTCCTACCATTGTAAGAGGGAACCATAGTTGTGGATGCCATGTTCAGGCAAAGTTCTTGACATCTACCAGATAAGGCATCAATTATATCATCTGCTAGCCGAGACACACTTCTATCCAAACTGATAAATGCCCGGTAATCAACACTTCCATCTTCAACTAAGCATGGCTCATTCATGTTTCATGAGTCAAACCTGGGAACAAGTTCTTCCTCTCTTTCTTTTTTTCTTTTATTTTCTCTTTTTTTTTTTAATAGGAAAAATATCACAAAACAAGAAGACAGAGTTTAGTATCAATCAATAAAAATCTTTGACATATGTCAATGTGCTCTTGTGCCTAGGATTCTCAAGTGTGTCTATGCACGGCCGTGTAATGTGGCCCTATATTAATGCATACTTTGGAAATGCATGACCTGAATGGTGCAAAAGATAGGGTTGTGCAAGGATCACATGGTTGTCGCTCGTCGAGGCCTGATGTCACCTGCAGATATTGATGTCATCTTTGTTGGAGGTATCCATTGGATCTCGAGATGACCACTGATCCTTCCTCTTGATAGGGACCCATTTTAGAACAACATTTGGCACTGTAGAGATTACTTCAGGCGTCTTCCTCGTTGGATGCTTTCTGAACTGTGGTATCCAGTGTAGTTGGCGCTTTGGTTCGATGGAGGCTACTTGTACTTTTGGCTTCCAAACCCATATCCTTTTTGCGCGTCTTCCTACTATTGTTGAAGAGCTGATTTGATCTCCTTTCGGTCTCTGTACGTGGTTCTTACCCTCTTCTCCTTTTGGCTTCTTTGTTGAGACCTTTCGCATGTGGGAGAACATAGGTTGTTGTAGATGTAAGAGCTTCTTAGGTACCCACATCTGTAATCGCCCTTGTTGAGCTGCAACTAATTTCTTAGGCACCCAAACTTGTTGGATACCTTGTGATTGAGCTTGTCCGAGCTGCTCCCTTTGTCTTCTGGCCTGGTTGGCTTGCTTGGATGGGCTTTGTGGGGGCAAGGCTGGTGGTTGCTCTCCTTTGCATACCCAGATCTGTTCATACTCGGAACTGCTTTCTTGTCGAATGGTGTCTTTCTATTTGATGTAGCAGTTGTCGTGAACGGTTGTGTTTGCCTGTGTGGTGGACTCACTACTGTGGCTACTTGATTCTTTGGAGAAAAAGAAAGATCCACCGGCCTTCGAACCTGTTCTTCCACGATTGACTCCTTCTGCATCATAGAGATTTTGACACATACATCTTCTTCCATATGATTAGTCTTAGAACAACTACAATATGTGACATCTGGATTTGTGAGCATGCCATTTTCTAGTTCTAATGTAAGGCATTGTCCCTGGACCCAAACTTGAAGCAGTTGACTTCTTAGGTTTAAGTTGACTGCATTGTCATAAATCCAATCTTGTCCTAAGACAAGTGGTTCTGTAAGGTTCTCATCTTGACACACTAGCACTTTGACTTTCATTGGAACATCTTGCAGGTAGATGGGAAGTTCCACCTCGCCCAAACAAGGGGTTTCCACACCTCCCAATCCTATGAGATAATCTTCTATGGGATTGATGTTCAACTGCAAGTTTTGGCAGTAGGATAGTCTAACTGCACTACTTGCTGCACCTGAGTCAATCAATGCTTTCATAGTCCTTGCATCCTTTCCTTGTCCTATCTCTATGGTCACAAAGGGTCTTCGGTCAATGACTTGAGAAGTCGCTATGCCTGCCTTTTGGCACATATCCATGTGATATTTTGGGGCTTTTGAGTTGACATCTAGGCCTAGTCGCCTTAACTTATTTCGCCTTATGCGCTCTCTAGCCTCTGCTTGTGCTTCTTCTCTCACCCTTAACTCCTCTTCTTTTCGCTTCTTAGTACTGTTGAGTCTTGTAAGCATATCCTCTGTAAGAGGTTCTTGGTATAACTTGACTCTACATCCACTAATATAGTTGGGCAAGATATCACCTTCTAAAGTAGCCAATTGAACTGCACCGCTAGTGGAAATTCTGTTAATGATCATGGGTCCATATCCTCATTTTTCCAACTTACAGGCATGTTGTTTTAGTGTGTAAACCAACACTAGATCTTCCTCTTTCAATCCTTTATCTTTGATGTGTGCATCAAAGTATTCCTTTTGTCTTTTCTTTGCAGCATAGATGCCTGCCGCGGCTCGTAGCCTCGTCTCACCTAAGCGTTCTAGATCAAAGATCCTAGAGGACAACTCATGTCCATTCCACTCATGCTCTTGTGCTACCTTTAAAGCTGGGATTAGGAAATCCAATGGTAGCATAGCATTCTGTCCAAAGACCATCTGAAATGGGGTGGCATTGAGTACTGTTTTGTAGGCAACTCGGTAAGCCCAAACAGCATGATGAAGCTGTTTGTCCCAATCAGAGCGTTTATTATTTACCAATTTAGTCAAGACATTACATAGGATCTTATTTGTGCTCTCGGCCTGTCCGTTAGCTTGGGGATGATAGGGGGCAGACTTCTTATGTATCACCAAGCATTCTTGGAGAAGATTTTCAATGACTTCATTTAAGAAGTGGGTGCCTCTATCGCTTACTAACTCTATTGGTAGTCCATATCTAGTGAACACATTCTCGAATAAGAACTTAGCCGTCGTCTGAGCATCATTCTTTGTTGTGGCTTTGACTTCTACCCATTTTGTAAGGTAATATGTGGCTACAATGATGTACTCTGCATAGGAGTTTCTAGCTGGGGGGTTAATAGGACCTACAAAGTCTATACTCCACTTTGAGAATGCACGTCCTCCCATCATGGGCCTCAAAGGCATCTCGTCTTTTCTGATAGGATATTGCGCACGTTGGCATGTGTCACATTTCTTCACATAGGTATGTGCATCCATATGAAGAGTTGGCCACCAAAGTCCTGAGAATAGAATGGTCTTGATTACTCGATTAGGACCAAAGTGTCCACCTGCAACACCGTTGTGTGCAGTCTCTAAGACCTTTAAAGAGTCTGATTCATGAACGCACAGTCTTAAGTAACCATCTTTGCCTCTTCGGTATAGGTTCTCTCCTACTAAGGCATAGCCTTGAGCCTCTTGTGCCATGCTTTGTCTTCTTGCTAGACTAGCCTCTTTGGGTAATCTTCCCGATCTCATAAACTCTACCAATGGAGCACTCCAATCAGGAATTAATGACACTTGGTAAAGGGTGGCATGCTCCACTGGTGGTCTCTCTTTGCATATTGGACAATTCTTAATCCACTCATGTATTTCTTTGTCCATGCTAGGCCAATACACTCCTAAACGCTTCAGATTCTGCAATGTTCGTTGTTTAGAATAGTGATTTCCTAGCAATCCTTCATGAGCTTACTGCAACCAACTACTATGTTCGTCATCCTCAACACAACAAGCTAATACACCCTCAGTATCTTGTTTGTACATGCTTCCTGCTAATATGTGATATTTTTGTGATTTTACAATTTCTTCTTGTGATGTTTTCACATTCTTATTTGCAGGGCCGAAGGTTAGGACTGGTACCAACTTATTTGCCCATTTAGGAACAACTTCTAAATTGAACAGATAAGCATCGGGTTATTCGTCAGACACTCCTTGCGCTGACTCTCCTGAAGTGATGCGAGAAAGGTGATCTGCCCGAAGGTGGGTTCTACCTTTCCTGACAACAACTTCAAAGTCATATTCCATTAGTAAGAGGAACCATCTTACTAAGCGTCCAGTATTGCAAGGTTTATTGACCAAATATAACAAAGCTTGATGATGAGTGAAAAACTTGAACTTGTTGGCCAATAAATAGTGTCTAAACTTCTTCACAGCATATACCATGCAAGGAACCATCTTACTAAGCGTCCAGTATTGCA
Source organism: Ceratopteris richardii (assembly GCA_020310875.1). Lineage (NCBI taxonomy): Eukaryota > Viridiplantae > Streptophyta > Polypodiopsida > Polypodiales > Pteridaceae > Ceratopteris > Ceratopteris richardii. The sequence goes on along the minus strand of CM035434.1, from coordinate 21,804,046 downwards.
AGGTTTATTGACCAAATATAACAAAGCTTGATGATGAGTGAAAAACTTGAACTTGTTGGCCAATAAATAGTGTCTAAACTTCTTCTCGCTCGGTTGTGGTATAATTTCTTTCGGCTGGGTTTAGTTGTCTACTAGCATATGCTATGGGCAAATCTAAATTCCCTTCACCTGTGGGTTGTGCTAGCGCACATCCTATGGCATGATTGGATGCATCCACATGGACATGGAATGGCTTATTCCAATCAGGAGTGGTCAGTATTGGTGCTGTGCACAAACATTTCTTCAGTTCATTGAAAGAATTCTCGCATTCATCGTTCCACTCAAAATTAGACAACAAGGCATAAAGGGGTCTAGCTATGATCGCGTACATGTGGATAAACCTACGGTAATATCCACAATGGCCCATAAAAGCTTGAACCTCTTTAACATTCCTCGGCCTTGGCAGCTCCGCTATGGCGCGTACCTTATCTTCATTTGTTGAGATTCCATTCTTAGAAACAATATGACCTAAGATTTTACCTTGACACACCATGAACACACACTTTTCTGGGTTCAGACACACTCGATATTCTCTACACTTGTTAAAGATTTGTCTGAGTTCGGGGATGTAAAATCTTCTTTCTTGGGAATGAGCACATAAATCATCCACATATACTTCTAAGCTCTTTCGCAAGAACTCTTTGAAGACATGACACGTGAGCCGTTGGAATGTTGCAGGTGCATTTGTGAGCCCGAATGGCATAACACGAAATGCAAAGATTCCCCACTCTGTGGCAAAAGCTGTTTTGTGTTGATCTTCTGGGGCAATGGCTACTTGATTGTAACCTGAAAATCCATCAAGGAAGCTATAAACTTCCTTGCCTGCAACACGCTCCAATAGGTGTTTTGTGATTGGAAGTGGATAATTATCTCTGTTCATAGCGGCATTAACTTTTTTAAGGTTAATACACACTCGCAACTTTCCGTTCTTCTTGGGTACCACTACAATGGGGGACACCCATTCAGTATGCTCAATCTCATAGATGAATCCAACTTCAATCAGCCTATCAATTTCTTCTTTTATTTTGGCTGCATATGTATCATTATATGTGTAGGGATTCTGTTTGGTGGGCTTGGCATCAGCAGTCATGGGGATAGTATGAGAACAAATTCTTGGATCTACCCCTTTCAAGTCTCTATAGTGCCACACAAATACATCCCTATATTCCCTCAATAGAGCTACAAGCTCCGTTTCTTCTCTTGCACTTAGGTCATCTCCTATATATGTGCATCTCTCTTCGTTCTCTTCGATGGTCACTACAATCTTCTTGGTCTTTTCTTTATTATCATATGATTCTCCTATGATGGCCTCTCTCTTAGGCATTCGTACCAAAATTTTGCGGTCGTCAACTTCATATTTCTTGAAGTTTTCTGGTACTTCAAACAATGATGCCTCCTCTTCTTGTTTCATTGCTTTTCTTTTCTTTTTCTTTTGACTGCTCTCACTTCCATCCTTTGAATTTACCGTTTTAATACTTGTGAGAGGTTCTTCTTCTTTCGGGGTGAACACTCCTATATCTTCTAGATAGTGCTGCTCTGAGTTAAAGCAACTATCCATCACAATGGACTCTATATCATCGCCATTCTCTTCTTCTTCTATGACATCACCAGGGTCACATTCTTCTAGCAAGGGCTGACACATGAACACTGAGATATCATAACCCTCCTCATCACAATGAGGTGTCCATTGTTCTTCATTGACAACAATGTCCATGGTGGCTAAGATTTCTAGCCAGCCATGAGGCTCAAATTCCTCATCTAGAAAGATCATTGGTGTATAGGCTGGGTCTTTAATTGGTCTATCTCCTGGCGAAGTTCCTTCTTCTCTTGCCTTTAAACGTTTTTCCTCTCCCTCTCCAACCTTGCACATCCACAAATGGGTATCTTCATGCAGCCATGATGGATCAGGTGAACTTTCAGAATGCACAGAGATGGAATCTTCTTTCGCTTTGTGGATAGAATTCCACTGTAGGGGTGGTACATCTCTGAAGGTGTAATCCTTCAAATTGACCTTGGTGGTGACCCCTAAGTGCTGTAAGTACAAGGAGTTAGTTCCCCAATCCTGTACTATTTGCAATTGTCGTAGGAAGGGTCTTCCTAGGATCATCTCATAGACATTATTTTTCTCAAAGTCACATATAGCAAATGTATGCTCAAACTCTACACCACAAGTGGTTAGAGTTATCCCTTCTAGCAATCCTAGAGGTCTTTCAAAATGTCCATCTGCCATTTGAAGCTTCATTCTAGTTGGTCTTAATGTGGGTTTGCCCCATTGCTTCCATAAGGAGCTGGTCACAATAGCAACACCAGCACCTGAATCTATGATTGCTTTGGTTGTGTAACCTTGGTAGGTGATTGGAAGATAAGTATTACCTTCTTCACCCTCACACATGTCCCCTATTTTGTCTAGAGGTATTTCTGGTACTTTGTGCTTAGAGTCTGTTTTTGGCATATTGGACTCAAGTTCTGGGACCTGATCCTTCACATGATTCCATAGCTCAGGTTTGCTTTGAGCAGCTCTTCTACAGTGAGATGACATTGAACCTTAGTTTTCTTCAGGACATCAGTGTTCGTTGGGACCACTGAGTCTTCATGTCTTACCAGTATTGTGGGAGCTCTGATCTGAAGAGATTCAAATTCCCATGGGCCTGGAAATTGAGGCAGTTCTTCTAAGGTATTAGATTCAAAATCTAATCCTTTGTCTTCTTGTTGTTCTGCTTCATCTCCGTAAATAGATGGAATGTCTTGGGGAAATTGATCATGAAGGTCATCAATCTCAGGAATAGGAGGGGAATCACCCTTCTCCTTAGCCCATTTCTCTTCTTGTATTTCCCGCAAGAACTCTTGAGAGTACTGTTGAATTGAAGGAGGTATTCCAGCATCCGTGGAATTAGGAACATAAGCTCCCCTTGGTGGTGAGCTTCCTCTCTCAATAACTGGTTGAGCCTAGGGAGGTAAAGAAACTTGTGGTTTGTTTACCAATTGCTCTAATCTTTCTAGTAAGCCCTGGAAATGCAAATCCGGATTGACAGAGTTTGTCTGATTGAACTTTTGACTAGTCTCCAGTATAGCTTGAGCTTGTTCTACCATTTTCATGCACATTTTCATCCGTTCAATCTCTAAGTCTGCTCTAGGGTAACTCTTGTCTAGGTTTGCAATTGTTGGCCCTTCTTGAAGTCGAGCCTGGTAGGCCTTGAACATCATGTCCAAGCCTTCTGGGGTTGGATCTGCAAGAAAAGACCTTGGTTGCAGCTTATTTACAATGGGTGGTGGGGTGGGATGAGGTGGAGTGGATGGAGTTTTGGCATGCGAGGGGTTTTGAGATGCAATGTCTTCTATTTTTGTTTTTGCGTCTTTCAAGATTTCTTCTAGTTCTGATAACTTTTTATTCCACTTACGATTGGCCTTTTCTCTGGTATCCTTCCATGTTCTTGTTTTCCTCTTACTAGGCTCTCCTGATTCACTCGACTCCGATTGCTCTGCTGGTTAATCCTGTTTTAAGGCTTGTGCTCTAGTGACAACTTGTATAGGAGCCACATTACTGCTACTTGAACTTGAATCCGCCACTAAGCCTACCACATTAATGGGTGTAATCTTGGGTGCACTAGAGGGGTTTCTTGGACAATCTCTGGGGAGATGGTCTTTGCCACAATCAGCACAAAAAGCTTGTATTGTGATAGCTTGTCCTTGACTCGGAGATGGTGGGTGGGGACAATCATGAAGGAAATGGTTGCCCTGACATCTAAAACATGGTCCTCTAGGAGCTTGTGGTCTTACTTGTCTCAGGTGGGGCCTAGGGTTAGCATTTGCGTACATGACATTGGAGTATTCTGGCTCCTAATTTTGTTCCATAGGTGGTGCCTCATATTGATACGGGTAAATCTCACTATGCTCAGGCGACTCAGTGTAATAAGCATGTGGACTACCTTCATGGGAGTAGTCTGAGCCATGAGCATAAGAGTCATTCTCTGAGATCAGTGGGGTCATTGGCACCAAGGCTCTATGTGGATTTTCCTCTCCCACAGCATACTTGACTGGAATCACATTGGCAGGAGCTAGTGGTTGGTTGCCGAAGATTGGTTGTGGCCTATATGGTGCCTGATATTGCTGTTGTGGTCTATAATATGGTTGTTGGTATTGGTTTTGATACCTACCTTGTGGGTAGGGTTGCTGATAATTCTGTCTAACAGCCTGCCTATTGTAGGGACAATCTTGAGCCGTATGGTTCATGTATTTTCTCTTAATAGAGCAGTATGGGGTATTTCTTTCTCTCATGTTCTGGTTGTGCATTGGGCATACATTAGCCATGTGGTCGCCTCCGCAAGTATAACACCGATTCAATGAGGTGACTCTCTGGGTTTGTCTATTTTGGACTCCCAGCTTCTTGGCAACTTGCTCAGCTATCTCATCTATTTCTGTGGAGATTTTTGAAGTATGACTAGTAGAACTATCAGAATCCTTATAGAGTTTTGATAATCCTAACTCCTCACCCAAGTTATCTTCTATGTCAATGCACGTCCGCACACACTCTTCTATGGATCTAGGATCTTTCAAGTACACGTATGATCTTAACTTGGTGCTCAGTAAGCCATCTAAGAACAAAGCCACTTGTTTGGCCGGAGTGGGTAACTCTGGAGCAGGGCATCTTTCTAGATACTGTCTGAATCTTCTACCTGCTAGTCGCACTGTTTCTTGGGGAGTCTGCTTGAAGCTGTGGATCAAGGATGATGTGTTATGCCTGATACCACTCTTGGAAAATTCTACAATGAATTCGTTTAGCAGGTGACCTATATCGCGATAGTTGCGACTACTCAGTGGTTGAAACCAAGCTAAGGCGGTGCCCTTAAGCGTCAAACCAAATGTCTCGTACTGGGTGAACCAATCCTCAAACTGTTCAGCTCACAACACTTGTTTGAACTCGGCCACATGATCATAAGGATCCCCTGTCCCATCAAAATAATTCTTCATTGCCTTGATCACCTGAGTGGGTCTAAGGGTTCTTGTGTACTCTCGGGGTCTAGGCAATGGAGAATCCTGTTCATCTCTTTGTTGCCTATGTGCTTGATGTCTCTCTCTTTCAGGTCTTTCATTTTCAGATCCTGACCTATTCCTACCCACGGTGTGTGCAAAACTTACCTCAGGTCTCTCTCTAGTTCTTTCTCTCTGGGCTTCATGAGCTTGGGATGATCCTACTCCTTGGAGGCCACGGGAAACATTGGATCTTGGTGGAGGGAAAAGCAATTCATTCTTCCAAGTATATGCATGTCTATCATGTTCTGTTACCAAGAAAATTTTCTCTGACGCGTTATCCAGGTAGACAACTTTGCCTGTTATCTCTGGATCCTTGAACTCGTAGATGATGACTATGCCCAATTGGCTAGGTTGATCTGGCTTGAATCTCCAAAAGGCTTCCTCTGTTTCTCTATTCAAAAATAGTTCTATGCTTTTGTTGTCTTGAGGGATCCAGTCTGGAGTGATCACTCTGGTCAAAACTAACTTGCCTCTAGGAGTCTGGGGTCCTTGTCCTACATTTCCTTATTCTAGGTCTCCTATCTCATTCTCATGAATGATATTTCCAAACTCATCGGTCCTATCTGGTTGGTTGGTAACCACATACATGGTTCCTTCCTTATCAATGTATGAACCCTCTCCGAACTTGACCACCGGGTGTTCAAGTCCAAAGGATTGATCTGGATTTTTGAGTTGGACCACTGATCGCCTCAGACCATCCTCATAGATGCGAGCACCTAATTGGTTGGTCCGAATATATTCCAATTGTGTCTTATAGGGACCTTATGGTGTTTGTAGATGGGCACTCCCTGATCCAGCTGCAAGTTTCCCCATGCTAAAAGACATTTCTGAGTCACTTGTGTCTGAACTTAGTCCGTAAGGATGACCACTTAGTTGTTGTGCCCAAGGCTTAGCTGTATGGTTGACACTAGCCTCAGAAGATCTACTGCTTTGTTTATCCTTGCCTAGGTGTCTACCAGACCTCAGGTTCATAAGCTTTGTCTTCTACTCCCAAAATTCCCCTTTGTATTGCTCAAAATCCCTTGGGGCCCCCTTGGTTTCCTGGTCCCACTTGAGGGTCAACTTCAAATTAGTCTATCTAAAAATCAATGCCGTGTAGGATTCGAAACGAGCTTTCTAACGAGCTATAGAGCTCAAAAAATGGACTTTGGATGAAAAAGTTATGTCAAATCAGGCTCCTAGGGGTCAAAACAGGCAAACAAGACCTTTTGGAAAAAATCGCGATTTTGTGAAATCAGGGAATCGCGATTTTGTGAACTTCAAGAGAATCGCGATTTTGAGCACAGAATCGTGTGTTTGAAAATCGCGATGTTGAGCACAAAATTGTGTTTTTGAAAATCGCGATTTTGAGCATAGAATCGTGTTTTTGAAAATCGTGATTTTGAGCCTTGAGAATTGTGTTTTCACAAAATCGTGTTTTTGGTTGAAAATCGTGATTTATGAAAATCGCGATATTGAGCACAGAATCGTGTTTTTGAAAATCGCGATGTTGAGCAAAAAATCGTGTTTTCACAAAATCGCCTTTTTCACAAATTCGTGTTTTTTGCTGAAAATCGTGATTGGTGAGAATTGCAATTTTGAGCACAGAATCGTGTTTTTTTTTTTTTTTGAAAATCGCGATGTTGAGCACAGAATTGTGTTTTAGAGAATCGCGATTTTGTCTCAGAGAATCGTGATTCACAAAATCGTGTTTTTCACAAAATCGTGGTTCTCAGAATCGTGCTTTTTGACATGAAAATCGTGATTGTGAACAGAGAATCGTGTTTTCATAGAATCGTGGTTCACAAAATCGTGTTTTGAAAATCGCGATTTTGTACCTTGGATGAAAATCGTGTTTTTTAGAGAATCGTGTTTTTAGAGAATCGTGTTTTAGAGAATCGCGATTTTGTCTTAGAGAATCGTGATTTATGAGAGTCGCGATTTTGAGCACAACCACAGAATCGTGTTTTCTCAGAATTGTGTTTTTGACATGAAAATCATGATTGTCTACAGAGAATCGTGTTTTCACAAAATCGTGTTTTTGGCTAAAAATCGTGATTTGTGAGAATCGCGATTTTGAGCACAACCACGGAATCGCGATTATGAGAGTGACCATAGAATCGTGTTCTTTTCCACAAGCTTTTAGGGGGGAAACAGAGAATCGTGATTTTTCAAAAAATTTTGAATTTTCATAGAATCGCGATTTTCATCACAGAATCACGTTTTTTGGCGGGAACTTCGAATTTTTGAGCGCCGAGCAATGGCGAGCTCCGTATGTGCAGAAAATCATGAAAAAACACAGCACTTGCTCTCCCTTGCACCTCCTAACTCCTTCTCACACAATAATGCATGAAAAATGGTATGGAAATGGTGAAAATGCACTAAAAAACAAGAAATTTCTATGAAGAAGAAGATGGAAGAAGGTGGAGATGATGATGATGAAGATGAAGAGGAAAAAACAGAAAATGAACTGAAATGACAATTTTTTTACCTTCCAACGTCGCAAATCTACGATCTTACCATCACAACGCTCGTCCTCGAAGCTCTCTCCCCGGCAATGGCGCCAAAATTTGGTGTAGCTCAAGCGAAAGCACCACCTCCTTTACTTGTCAATCCGCGGAGACGTGAGGACCGGTATGAAGACCACGAGCAAGTGAAAGCACAAGTGCGTGAGTGAAAGCACACAAACATGCACACACATACACACACACGTGCACAAGGTAAGATCAAAGAGAGGAACAATGGAAAGCTTCGATTGCAAAGAGTTCTCTTACAAAGCTCTATTCTCTAACAAGCTAACCTCAAAAATGAGCTCTCTAGCTCTTTTTATAGTTTTTTGACTAGTTTTGGCCCTGTCCAGACCTAGTGTCCGGCCTAGTTAAAAATTAGGTTCCAGGGCTTATTTGAGGGCTCAAACGGAGTCTAAAAATTATGAAAATTGGTAGGATGATACTTCCAATGCTCCTCAAGCTCGAGGACTCCTTGGCTTGCACAAAATGGAGCTACAAAAATAGAAAATGGTATTTACAATGGTTTTAGTGATGGAAATCACTATTTTTGTAGGGAATTCTTTTGAAAAGTTGACATGTACTTCTTGGAGCTCCCTACTTGCTCCTTCTTCTTGTGTGTCCACCTCTTAGATGTGTTCCTATGCTTTGTCCTTGACCTTCAGCTTCAACAACAGGTACTATCAATATTAATACAGGTGATGAAGAAGTTGAGTCAAAGGAAAGGTAAATCAAAGGTACAGATATTTGATGAAGAGGAGAATAATGAGGTGCAGGTTGAAGTTGAAGAAATGCCAAGATTTGATCCTGAGTGTGAAGAACCACAAACCTCAAGGAGTGGAGAACTTAGAAGGTCATCAAGACACAAGTGGCAACCTACAAGGTATAACTATGATACTTCTTTTTTGGCTACCAAAGATTATGCTTACATGATAAAAACAGATGAAGACCCTACTACATATGAAGAGGCAAAAGGTAAAGAAAATTGGGAGAAAGCTATGCAGGAAGAATATGATGCATTGATGGAGAATCAAACATGGGATTTGGTTCCAAAACCAAATAGCCAGAAGATCATTGGATGTAAGTGGGTCTACAAGACAAAAAGGTTTGCAGATGGAAGTGTGTCTAGGTACAAAGCTAGACTTGTTGTGAAAGGGTTTGCTCAAACATATGGTATTGATTATGATGAGACTTATAATCCTGTGGCAAAGATGACAACCATCAGAACACTCATAGCAATTGCTGCATGTAAAGGTTGGAAATTATGTCAATTAGATGTGAAGAATGCTTTTTTGAATGGTTATATTTCAGATGATGTTTTGATGGAGCAACCTCAGGGATTCAGAGATGGAAGGTATCCAGATCATGTGTGTAAGCTCAAGAGAGCTTTATATGGCTTGAAGCAGGCCCCAAGGGCATGGAACTATAGGCTTGTAAAGTTCTTAAAGGAACTTGGATTTCAAGTATCTAAGGCAGACAGTAGCTTGCTTGTTAAAGCAAGTGATGATGGGTTCATTTACATGTGCATATATGTTGATGATATAATTCTTACAGGTACAGATGAGAAAGGCATTCAAAGCCTAAAGAAGCAAATGGAGAAAGAGTTCAAAATCAGTGATTTGGGAGATTTGTCATACTTCTTGGGCATGGAGATTTCATACACTCAACATGGAGTGTATGTGACTCAAGAAAGGTATTTGAAGAACTTGTTAATCAAGTTTAAAATGAATGATTGCAGGGTAGCACCTACTCCAATGGAGGTGAATCACAAATTGAGCAGATATGGTGGAGAGGAATTCAAGGATATGAAGTTATATCAGAGTTTGGTTGGTAGTCTTATCTATGCTACATTAACTAGGCCTGATTTATCATATGCAGTTGGGGTTTTGTCCCAATTCATGCATTGTCCTAGGAAAGAACATTGGATTGCAAGTCAAAGAGTGTTGAGGTACATTAAGGGTACACTCAAAGAGGGTTTGTATTATGGTTTTACATCAGATACCAACATCAAAGTATATAGTGATGCAAATTGGGCAGGTAATCCTGATGATAGAAGGTCAACCTATGGATACATGTGTTATGTGGGAGATAAGTTAATCTCTTGGTGTTCAAAGAAGCAACATACAGTTGCTTTGTCATCTACAGAAGCAGAGTACAAAGGAATGGTTGAAGCTGCAAAGGAAATAATATGGCTTAAGACTCTGATGAAGAGTTTTGACACTATACAGAGTACACCTATCATATATGGAGATAACATGAGTTCATTGTATCTAGCTGCTAACCCTGCTTTTCATGCCAGGACTAAACACATTGAGATTCAGTATCACTTTCTAAGAGAGAAGGTGATGGATAAAGAGATTGAAGTTATACATACTTTAACAAAAGATCAGATAGCTGATATGCTTACCAAAAGCTTGGATGGACCAAAGCTACAGAAGTTCAAAGACATGGCAGGCATAAAGAAGATAGAGAAAACCTCAATTGATGATTGAGGGGGAGCTTTTGGTGCAGGACAATCACCAATTAATGTTTTGACATGCAAATGAAGTCAAGATTTGAAGGAAAGATTCAAAGTTATGAAGCAAGGAAGAAGTATACATTCAGAAGAGGAAGACATATACACATATGTACAGATAGTTCAATTATGTGTTTAGGAAGTCATAAGGTTGTAAATTTTTGTATATATATGCTATGAAAGTGTCGGGGCAAATATGAGAGAGCACGAGAATAGAGAAATGAGAAGTTGTAAGAGTCATTAGACATATGAGAAGTTAGTTGAACTCTCTCTCATCATTCAGTTGTAAACTCCTTCAAAAATGAAAGATTTTTGCGCCCGATGTTTCTGAGTTTTCTCTTCCTGTGTTAGATCTTTTGTGAAATGCTTTTGTACAAGTCTAAGTCTATAGATGATCGACCTCTGTACAAATTTTTAGCTTCCAATTGTAATCAAGCTAAGAGAATTATGTGTAGGAACATTTGTATGTGAAGAAGTGTTCACTGGTTCGTGAAACAGGTGCAAAATTCGAAGTCAATGATTTGATCATTTCTCACTCCATAGTTTAAAGTTTTGAGCAAGGAAGCACTCAATCTTTAAGTTGGAAGGTAAGCTACTTGTGGCTAAAAGCATTTGCTTAAATGGGTTCTATTCTTGGAGAACCATGTCTTAGAAGTTATAGGTGTCTAAATTGACTTCTCAGAAGTACAGTTTTAGACATAGGTGACTTGTCAAGTTGATTTCTCAAAATCTACTTAATCATTTGGAGTAATTCAACTTGGAGAAGGTGCGCAATATTTAGGCAACACCGGGTGCAAAGTTTTATCAAAAACTTTACACATTTGCTTAGTCAATGAGAAAGATAATTGCAGCAGACTTTCTATAGAATCATCCTCTTCACAGATTTTCCAAAATCCTTATAATTGAATGTTGATCCTCTAAATTGGTGAAGATTTTGACTTACTCTTGATATAGAGGTGCTCTAATTTCAAGAGTAGGTTGTTCTTTTGGAGATTAACACTCTCCATCAATTGTGAAGTCAATAGGATTAGTAAAGGCCAAGGATGGTAGCACCTTATTGAGTAAGGTCTTGTATGTTCCTACAATTCCTAAGAATCTGATAAGTGTAGGACAAATTTTTGAAAAAGGTTATGAAGTGAGGTTCACTAATGAAGGAGTGTTTGTGGAAGACCCTAGCAATGGGTATAAACAAATTGTTTCAGGGAAGAAAGAAGGAAGATTGTTCACATTGAAGATTCAAGGTAATGTTGGTCATGCCTTGTTCACTTATGGAGGACATAAGATCTCTGAGTTAGATCTTTGGCACAAGAGGCTTGGACATTTCAATGAAAGAGGTATCAAAGACATGATTAACAATGGTGCAGTGCTTGGATTGCCTAATGTTGCAGGTCAACATATGACATAGAGATGTGAGGCATGTCAATTAGGTAAGGCTCATAAGCAATCTTATTCCAAGCATGGTTTTATGTATTCAGAGAAGCTTGAGTTGGTACACACAGATGTGTGGGGACCATCAAAGGATTTCAGTATCAATGCTTCAAGGTATTATGTGATTTATGTTGATGATGCTACCAGATGGATCACTATCTATGTGATCAAAGATAAGTCAGAGGTATTCAATACATTCAAACATTATCATGTGTATGCAGAAAGAATTACAGGTCATAAGTTGAAGAGACTAAGGTCAGATGGAGGGGGAGAGTATTTCTCTAATGAGTTCAGTGATTACTTGTGGAATGCAGGTATAAAAAGGGAGGTTACTTGCAGGTACTCTCCTCAACAAAATGGTGTAGGAGAAAGGAGGAATAGGACTCTTGTTGAGTTTGCAAGATCCATGATGAAGGAGAAAAGTTGCCCAAATTATTTGTGGGTTGAGGCTGTAAATACAGCTAC
>CM035434.1:21784582-21787082 GCA_020310875.1 Ceratopteris richardii | reverse complement strand
CAAGAGCATTTGTTGAAGATCCAAGTCAAGGATTCAGAAGAATTGCAAAAGGTGAAAAGACAGGTAGATTGTTCACATTTGAATTACAGGACACTAGAAACATTGCTCTCTTTAATTATGGTAGTCACACACTCACAGAATTGGAAGTATGGCACAAAAGGTTAGCACATATTGGTGAAAGGTCATTAAAGCAAATCTGCAGGGACCAAAGTGTACTTGGACTCCCTAATTTGTCAAAACAACATATGATTTATAAGTGTAGTGCATGTCAATTTGGAAAGTCTCACAGGTTACCATTCATGAAGAAAGATTATATGCATGGAGATCTCTTGGAGTTGGTTCATATAGATGTATGGGGACCTAGCAAGGAAGCTTCAATATTTGGATCAAGGTATTATGTTTCCTTTATTGATGATTGCAGTAGATGGACTATCCTATTCTTTATGAAACACAAAGATGAAGTTTTTTCATGTTTCAAAAGATATTTGGCTCTTGTGGAGAATCAAACAGGTAAATCACTAAAAAGGCTAAGGTCAGATGGAGAGGGAGAATACTTCTCCCATGATTTTGATTCTTTTCTTCAAGAAAGAGGAATCAAAAGAGAGGTAACTACAAGGTACACTCCTGAGCAAAATGGAGTGGCAGAAAGGAGAAATAGGACAATTGTTGAAGTTGCAAGGTCTATGTTAAATGAAAAGCATTTACCTAATTATTTATGGGTTGAGGCTGTATCTACAGCCACTTACTTGATTAACAGGTTGCCTTCAAAATCCCTTGATGGGATGACTCCATATGAGGCTTGGAATGGAAGAAGACCAAGTTTAGATCATTGTAAAATTTTTGGATGTATTGCTTTTGCTCATGTTCCTTCACAGGTTAGAGGCAAGATGGATCCAAAGGCAGAAAGGTGTGTATTTATTGGATATGAAAACAATCAAAAGGGCTACAGGTTATGCAACCCTACCAACAAAGGATTCTTGGTAAGCAGCAATGTAGTTTTTGATGAGAACAATTCATGGTATGAAGATTCATGCAGGAAGATCAATTTACCATATGATCTTGAAGAAGATTTTCCAAAGCTTGGTAGAGAACAATCAAAGATTGAAGAACAAGACACCTCAGAGGATGATGAAGAATCTCACATGGAAAAGATCAAAGCATGGAAGTCTAAAGGTAAAGCAAAACTGCAGGAACTTGGACATGAGGCACATCACATCATGGCCTAAGAAGATCTATGAGGGAAAAGAAAAAACCAGAAAGGTATGGGTTTGACACCTCATTAGTAACTAAACACTCTATCTACATAGCACAGGATATAAACCAAGAGGAGCCATCATCATTTGAAGAGGCCAAAGCAAAATCAGAATGGAAGCATGCAATGAAGGAAGAGATTGAAGCACTTGAGGAAAACAACACTTGGGATTTGGTGCCCAAGACTTCATCCATGAAGGTAATAGGCTCAAGATGGGTCTATAAACTCAAGAAGAATTCTGATGGTTCCATTAACAGGTATAAGGCAAGGCTTGTAGCAAAAGGCTTTGCACAAACTCAGGGAATTGATTATGAGGAGACCTTCTCTCCTGTGGCAAAGATGCCTACTATTAGGGTTTTGCTTAGTATTGCCTCTTCCAAGAATTGGAAGATACTTCAACTAGATGTAAAGAATGCATTCTTGAATGGTTGGATAATAGAAGAGGTATATATGGCACAACCACCTGGTTTTGAGAACCAAGTTTATCTTGATTATGTGTGTAAACTTAAAAAAGCATTGTATGGTCTCAAGCAAGCTCCAAGAGCTTGGAATTTCAGGCTTGTTTCATTCTTGCAGGACAAAGGCTTTCAACCAAGAAAGGCAGATCCTTCACTCTTTATTAAAAAGAGTAACTCTGAGGTCATCTACTTATGTGTATATGTAGATGATATTATATTGACAGGAAATGATGCAGATGGTATGAAGAAGATCAAAGATTAGATGAGAGAAGAATTCAAGATAAGTGATTTGGGTTCACTTACCTACTTCCTAGGTTTGGAAGTTGTCTACAAAGATCATGGTTTGTTTCTCACTCAAAGGAAGTACATTAAGGACATGTTGGCAAAATTCAAGATGCAAGATTGTAAGATTGCAGGTACTCCAATGGAGGTCAATCACAAATTGAGCTCACATGAAGGTGAACTCATAGAGGACATCACATCATATCAAAGTCTAGTGGGTAGTCTCAACTATGCCACATTGACAAGAGTAGATATATGTTACAGTGTTAGTGTGCTAAGTCAATTTATGCACACTCCAAGGAAACCACATATTGATGCTGCCAAAAGGATTCTCAAGTATCTCAAAGGAACCATAAATGAAGGACTTTATTATCCTTATGTATCTGATTTAGGTTTGAAGTTATTTTCTGATGCAGATTGGGCTGGCTCTAAGGAAGATAGAAGGAGCACTTCAGGTTATCTTACCTTTGCAGGTTCAAAGCTTATTTCATGGTCATCCAAGAGGCAA
>CM035434.1:21769582-21774582 GCA_020310875.1 Ceratopteris richardii | reverse complement strand
TTAACTATGAAATTAGATGTCTACAAAAGGATTTTTGAAATGATCAAGTACAGAAGGAGAATGCACAGAAAACATTGGGCGCAATTTTTCCTTCATTACTAGAAAACTTTACATCTGGATGAGAGAGCTAATCTTCACACTTCTCAAGTATCTAGTCTCTTCTAATTCTTCTAAATTCTTGTATTCTACACTCTCTCATGTTTGCCCCGACATTTTAAACTTTATATATAGTCAAATATTTAGAGGCTCATAACTAATCAAAAATATAAGTAAGCTAACTCTAAATTAATGTACATATGTGCACACATCTTCATCTTCTGGATATGCACTTCCTTCATGCTTCATAACCTGATCTTTTCTTCAGCCCTTGACTTCAATCCTTCATCAAAACTTCAATTGGTGATTGCCCTGCACCAATAGCTCCCCCTCAATCATCAATTGAGGTTTTCTCTATCTTCTTTATGCCTACCATGTCTTTGAATCTTTGTAGCTTTGGTCCATCCAAGCTTTTGGTTAGCATATCAGCTATCTGATCTTTTGTTGAAGTATGTATTACTTCAATCTCCTTATCCATCACCTTCTCTCTTCGAAAGTGATACTAAATCTCAATATGTTTAGTCCTAGCATGAAAAATAGGATTAGCAACTAAATACAATGAACTCATGTTATCTCCATGAATAGTGGGTGTACTCTGAATGATGTCAAAACTCTTCATAAGAGTCTTAAGCCATATCACTTCCTTTGCAGCTTCAACCATACCTTTGAACTCAGCCTCTGTGGATGATAAAGCAACTGTGTGTTGCTTCTTTGAACACCAAGAGATTAATTTATCTCCCACATAACACAAGTATCCATATGTTGATCTGCTATCATTAGGATTACTTGCCCAATCTGTATCACTATAAATCTTGATATTTGTATCTTATGTAAAACCATAATACAAACCCTCTTTGAGTGTACCCTTAATGAACCTCAACACTCTTTGACCTGCAACCCAATGTTCTTTCCTAGGATAATGCATGAATTGAGATAATACTCCAACTACATATGACAAGTCAGGCCTACTTAATGTAGCATAGATTAGGCTACGAGCCAAACTTTGATATAGCTTCATGTCCTTGAACTCTTCTCCTCCATATCTGCTCAATTTGTGATTCACCTCCATTGGAGTAGGTGCTACCCTACAATCATCCATTTTAAACTTGATCAACAAGTTTTTCAAATACCTTTCTTGAGTTACATACACTCCATGTTGGGTGTATGAGATCTCCATGCCGAAGAAATATGACAAGTCTCCCAAGTCGCTGATCTTGAACTCTTTCTCCATTTGCTTCTTTAGGCTTTGAATGCCTTTCTCATCTGTACGTGTAAGAATTATATCATCAACATATATGCACATGTAAATGAACCCATCATCACTTGCTTTAACAAGCAAGCTACTATCTGCTTTAGATACTTGGAAACCAAGTTCTTTCAAGAACTTCACAAGTCTATAATTCCATGCCCTTGGGGCCTACTTCAAGCCATACAAAGCTCTCTTGAGCTTACATACATGATCTGAATACCGTTCATCTCTGAATCCTTGTGGTTGCTCCATGAAAACATCATTTGAAATATAACCATTTAGAAAAGCATTCTTCACATCTAGTTGACATAATTTCCAACCTTTACATGCAACAATAGCTATGAGTGTCCTGACAGACTTCCATCTGCAAACCTCTTCGTCTTGTAGACCCATTTGCATCCAATGATTTTCTGACTATTTGGTTTAGGAACGGAATCCCATGTCTGATTCTCCATCAATGAATCATAATCTTCTTGCATAGCTTTCTCAAAATTTTCCTTACCTTTTGCCTCTTCATATGTAGAAGGGTCTTCATCTTCTCTTATCATATAAGCATACTCTTTGGTAGCCAAAAAAGAAGTGTCATAGCTATACCTTGTAGGTTGCCATTTGTGTCTTGATGACCTTCTGTGTTCTCCACTTCTTGAGGTTTCTGGTTCATCACATTCTGGATCAAACCTTGGCACTTCTTCAACCTCAACCTATACTTCATTGTTCTCCTCTTCATCAGATATCTGAACCTTTGCTTTACCTTTCTTTTGATTCACAATTTCTTCATCACCTGCATGAACATTAAGTGTACTTGCATAGCAAGTACCTTGCTCATCAAATTTAACATCCTTAGACACAAGGAATTGTTTTGTGGATGGACTCCAAAACCTATATCCCATCTGCTTATCATCATATCCACTGAACACATATTTTCAGCTTTAGGTTCCAATTTATGCCTCAATTGAGATGGCACATATGCATATGCCAAACATCAAAATACTTTGCAATGATCTAGAGTAGGTCTCTTACCCCACCATGCCTCATATGGTGTCATACCCTGCAAAGCTTTACATGGTAACCTATTGACGAGATATGTATCTCTATTTACAGCCTCAGCCCACAAATAATTTGGGCAATTTTTCTCCTTCATCATGGATCTTGCAAACTCAACAAGAGTTTTATTCCTCCTTTCTGTTACACCATTTTGTTGAGGAGAGTACCTGCATGTAATTTCCCTTTTTATACCTGCATTCCACAAGTAATTACTGAACTCATTAGAGA
This sequence comes from Ceratopteris richardii, assembly GCA_020310875.1. Classification (NCBI taxonomy): domain Eukaryota; kingdom Viridiplantae; phylum Streptophyta; class Polypodiopsida; order Polypodiales; family Pteridaceae; genus Ceratopteris; species Ceratopteris richardii. Next base: position 21,771,965 of record CM035434.1, on the reverse strand, counting down.
AATACTCCCCCCCTCCATCTGACCTTAGTCTCTTCAACTTTTGACCTATAATTCTCTCTGCATACACATGATAATGTTTGAATGTATTGAATACCTCTGACTTATCTTTGATCACATAAATAGTGATCCACCTGGTAGCATCATCAACATAAATCACATAATACCTTGAACCATTGATACTAAAATCTTTTGATGGTCCCCACACATCTATGTTTACCAACTCAAGCTTCTTTGAATACATAAAACCATGCTTGGAGTAAGATTCCTTATGAGCCTTACCTAATTGACATGCCTCACATCTGTATGTCATATGTTGACCTGCAACATTAGGCAATCCAAGCACTGAACAATTGGTAACCATATCTTTAATACCTCTTTCATTGAAATGTCCAAGCCTTTTGTGCCAAAGATCTAACTCAGAGATCTTATGTCCTCCATAAGTGAAAAAGGCATGACCAACATTACCTTGAATCTTCAATGTGAAGAGTCTTCCTTCTTTCTTCCCTTTTCAACAATTTGGCCTACACTTATCAAATTCTTAGTAATTGTAGGAACATACAAAACCTTACTCAAGAGAGTACTTCCATCCTTCGCCTTCACTGATCCAATTGACTTCACATTGTGCTTTGTATCGTCACGTGTTTGAACTACATGATTAGTTACCTTATTCTCCATATCAGTCATCAAAGCTATGTTGCCACTCAGGTGATTGCTACACCCTGAGTCAATGTAGAAGACTCTTTGATCTTCACTTTGTCTTTCACAAGTTGCATTCATTATCAATGTTGAATCCTCCTTCTGATCTGAAGCATAATTGTAATAGGTATTGTTGTATTGCTGACTTTGGAATCCTCTACCTGCATTTCTTCCAAAGTATCCTCTACTACTGCTACCTCTGAAATTACCTCTTTGATTTCTGCCACCTTTTCCTCTTGAATTAAAGTTCTGATTATATCCACCATTATTCTGAGTATTATGCCAACAATCATTAGCTAAATGATTTTTCTTACCAAAAATCCAACAAGCTTTGCCTCCATCTTTATTACTTCTACCTCTTCCTCTACCTTTGCCACCTCCTCTTCCTCTTAGGAAGTTAGCTTGGCTAGTTGTACCTTCATCTTCATTTGTTTGTTGCTTCCCTCTGTTATTCTTCTTTTTTTCCTTTGAATACATGGCTTGACCTGCACTTTTATCACTTTCACCTTTGACATACCGCTGAAAGGTTAACATGTGTCCTAGCAAGTGATTTAAATCAGGAGTAAAATGATCAAGTGATAATTCAGTAGAAAAAGTGAATGGCTTCCATTTGTCATCTCCTCTCAAACCTGTAAGGATTTTCCTTACCAATTTATCAATTTATCCTATATCTTCATCAATTGCTCCTAATGCATCTGCAATGTCCTTCATCCTTGTTACATAATCTGAGATGGATTGAGAGGCCTTCTTCTTGAATGTGGAAAATTCTGCCCAGAAGGATGCCTTCCTTGATTTTGTGGTGTTTTGGAAATGCTCCTCTAAAGCATTCCATATATCACTTGCACTTTCAAGACCTCTAATGTGAGGTAGCAAGTAGTCATTGACTGCCATGTAGATAATGCTCCTGGCTTGAGCATCTCTCTTCATCCAAGTCTTCAAATCTGATAATTCCTCCCTAGTTGGAACACTACGATCTCTGAACTGAGGCTTTTCTTCTTCACTTGTAATATAACCTATCAAGTCTTTGCTCATAAGATGAACTTCCATGCTCATAGACCATGCTGGATAGTTCTCTCTATCCAGTTTCTCTATCTGAAGAGAATCTCCCATCCTTTCTTCACCTGTGTATTAAATCCTTCAAGCTTTATGAGGGATAAGATTACCTTTACCTCGAATGAAGTTCCTTTTGTCTTCCTCGATGTCGTATGGCCTCCTTCTCAAGCTTTGCTCTCAAGCTCTCACCTTTTGAGTCTTTAATTGTTGAATTCTTTATGACTGCTGCAGTCCGGGTCCTTCTTCCTTCAATTTTGATACTTCCTGCTCTGATACCACTGATGGAGAGTGTTAATATCCAAAACAGCAAGCTATTCTTGAACTTAGAGCACCTCCATATCAAGAGTAACTCAACACCTTCACCAATTTGGAGGATCAATACTCAATTATCAAAATTTTGAACAAAATGTGAAGAAGATGAGTCTGCTGCACATAACTCACTCATTGACGTATCAAATATGTAAAGTTTTTTATAAAACTTTGCACAAGGTGTCACCTATAGTTTGTGAAATGATCTCATCAAGTCACCTATGTCTAAAACTGTTCTTCCAAGTCGATTCAGACACTTGTAACTTCCAACACTTGGTTCCCTCAAACTAGAACCATTTATGCAAATGCTTTCAGCCATATGGCT
>CM035434.1:21739582-21762082 GCA_020310875.1 Ceratopteris richardii | reverse complement strand
AGCTCTACTCTCTAACCTTGAAGAACCAAGAGGTAAGCATCAAGTACAAACAGGTGATCACACCAAGCATTCATTAGTTAAAGTTGGAAATGTTAAGACTTATGATGGAAATCAAAACTTGTTGAGTAGGGTACTATATGTACCAACCATTACAAAAAACTTGATAAGTGTTGAACAGATTGTGGAAAAAGGTTTGCACGTTGGATTCAACCAATTTGGAGCATTTGTGGAGGATCCAAGGCATGGGTTCAAGTGAATAGCTAAGGGAGAAAAATCAGGTAGACTTTTTACATTTAAGCTTGAAGATACAAAGAATATTGAACTATGCAATTATAAAGGTCAAACACATTAAGAGCTTGAAATTTGGCATAAGAGATTAGGGCATGTAGGAGAAAGAACCTTGAAGCAAATATGCGGGGATCAATGTGTAATTGGAATACCCAATGTTTCCAAACAACACATGATATATAAATGTGGTGCTTGTCAATTTGGAAAGTCTCACAGGTTGCCCTTCTCAAGGAAAGGCAACATGCATGAGGACCACCTAGAACTTGTCCATACAGATGTATGGGGACCAAGAAAAGACCCCTCAATATTAGGATCAAGGTACTATGTGTCTTTTATTGATGATTATAGCAGGTGGACTGTATTGTACTTTATGAAGCACAAAGATGAAGTGTTCAAATATTTAAAAAGTATCTTGCACTTGTTGAGAATCAGATAGGGAAGAATCTAAAGAGGCTAAGGTCAGATGGACGAGGTGAGTACTTTTCAAATGAGTTTGAAGCCTTCTTGCAGGACAGAGGAATCAAGAGAGAAATCACCACAAGGTATACTCTTGAACAGAATGGGGTAGCTGAGAGAAGAAATAGGTTGATTGTTGAAACATCTCGGTCAATGTTAAATGAAAAGAAATTACCTAACTACCTATGGGCAGAGAGTGTATCTACTACCACTTACCTCATAAACAGGTTACCATCTAAGTCCCTTGATGGCATGACTCCTTATGAAGCATGGCATGGGAAGAGACCCTCACTTGATCATTGCAGGATATTTGGATGTGTAGCATATGTACACATTCCTTCTCAGATAAGAGGTAAGCTAGACCCTAAGGTTGAGAAGTGTATCTTTATTGGATATGATCTAAATCAGAAAGGATACAGGTTCTACAACCCTTCAAATAAAGGATTCATGGTTAGTAGAGATGTTGTCTTTGATGAAAATGATTCTTCGTATGAGAATGAATGTAGGAAGTTTAAACTACCCTATGAATTGGAGGAGGAGTTTCCAAGTCTTGCTAAGGAGGAACCTACTCAGAATGAAGACTCAAATTCAGATGATGAAGACATTATCAATCTTGAAGAACTCAAGGCATGGAAGTCCAAAGGCAAACTCAAGATGAAGAAACTTGAAGACATACCTGAAGCTTCAAATCAATCAATCACAAGATCACAAAGGGAGAGCAAAAAACCTATCAGATATGGGTATGATACCTCTCTTGCTACTAAACATTCTGTTTATCTGCCAAAGACTTGTCAATTGAAGAACCAGGATCATATGAAGAAGCAGAAACTCAGATAGAATGGAAAGAAGCTATGGATGAGGAGATTGAAGCACTCAAAGAAAGTGACACATGGGAACTAGTACCAAAGAAAGAGTCCATGAAGGTAATTGGATCTAGATGGATCTATAAACTCAAAAGGAATTCTGATGAGTCAATAAACACGTACAAAGCCAGATTGGTGGCCAAGGGTTTTGCACAAACCCAAGGCATTGACTATGAAGAAACATTCTCACCTGTAGCCAAGATGCCAACCATCAGGGTATTGGTAAGTGTGGCTGCATCTAAAAATTATAACATGTATCAGATAGATGTAAAAAATGCATTTTTGAATGGATGGATTTCAGAGGAGGTATATATGTCACAACCTCCTGGCTATGAGGATCCAAACAAGGTAACATATGTGTGCAAATTGAATAAATCTCTTTATGGATTAAAGCAAGCACCTAGGGCATGGAATCACAGGTTGACCACTTACCTTCAAGACCAATGTTTTGTCATGAGCAACACAGACACTTCTCTATTCATTAAGAGAAGTAATTCAGAGGTAATATACCTATGTGTATATGTTGATGATATCATACTTACAGGTAATGATGTCAATGGAACTAGACAAATCAAGAACCAGATGATGAAGGAGTTCAAGATCAGTGATCTTGGTCTACTCAAGTACTTTCTCTGACTTGAGTTAGTCTGTACTAACTCTGGAATCTATATTACTCAGAAAAAATACATACAGGATATGTTGAAGAAGTTTAAATTGCAGGATGCCAAAGTTGCAAGTACTCCAATGGAGGTAAACCTAAAACTAAGTGCCCATGAAGGTCATGAACTTGATGATATTACAGGTTATCAAAGCATAGTGGGAAGCTTTAACTATGCTACCTTAACAAGGATAGATATGTCATATGGAGTTAGTGTGCTAAGTCAGTTTATGCACAAGCCAAGGGTACCTCACTTAGAAGCTGCCAAAAGAATTATAAAGTATCTCAAAGGCACTCAACATCATGGTTTGTATTTCCCTTACACTTCAGACTTGGACATTAAGATCTATTCAAATGCAGATTGGGCAGGATGCAAGGATGATAGGAGGAGCACTTCAGGATACATTTCATTTGCAGGTGATAAACCAATATCATGGTCTTCAAAGAAGCAACCTACTGTTGCTTTATCTTCTACAGAGGTAGAGTATAGAGGATTGGCAAATGCCACTCAAGAAGCCATATGGATCAAGTTATTGTATACAGAATTGGGTTTGTATACTAACTCACCATTGATCTTTGGAGATAATACAAGCTCACTTCACCTTGCAGCTAATCCTATTTATCATGCTTGGACCAGGCATATGGAGGTCCATTACCATTATGTGAGAGAGAAGTTATTAAGCAAGGACATTCAACTAACATATGTATCAACCAACATGCAGTGTGCAGATTTTTTAACTAAAGCATTGGATGGAACCAAACTTTGTAGGTTCAAATCAATGATTGGATTGCAGGATATACATGAAGACTGAAGAATGAAGACCAAGCCAAAATGTTTGGCTTGAGGGGGAGCTGTTGGTGTAATTCACAAGCCTACACATTTTTCTTAAAGACCATACACATGATGGAGAGTGTTAATCTCCAAAAGACCAAGCTACTCTTGAAGTTAGAGCACCTCTATATTGAGTAACTCAAAACCTTCACCAATTTCAAGGATCAATACTCAATTATCAAAATTTTGAACAAACTGTGGAGAAGATGACTACACAGAAAGTCTGCTGCACATAACTCACTCATTGACTTATCAAATGTGTAAAGTTTTTTATAAAAATTTGCACAAGGTGTTGCCTATAGTTTGCGCACCTTCTCCAAGTTAATCATTTCAAAAGACTCAGTAGATCTTGAGAAATGATCTCATCAAGTCACCTATGTCTAAAAGTGTTCTTCTGAGAAGTCGATTCAGACACCTGTAACTTCTAACACTTGGTTCTCTCAAACTAGAACCCATTTATGAAAATGCTTTTAGCTATAGATGGCTTACCTTCCAACCTAGATTTTGACTCCTCACTTGTGCAAAACTTTAAACTGTGCACTGAGAAATGATCAAATCTTTGACCATCGAGATTGCGCCTGTTTCAGAAGACAATCAACACTTCTTCACATATGAATGTTCCTATTCATAATTCTCATAGCCTGTTTACAATCAGGCTAACTAATCAAAAATATAAGTTAGCTAACTCTAAATTACTGTACATATGTGTACATATCTTCATCTTCTAGATATGCACTTCCTTCATGCTTCATAACCTGATCTTTTCTTCATTCCTTGACTTCAATCCTTCATCAAAACTTCAATTGTTGATTGCCCTGCACCAACAGCTCCCCCTCAATCATCAATTGAGGTTTTCTCTATCTTCTTTATGCCTCCCATGTCTTTGAATCTTTGTAGCTTTGGTCCATCCAAGCTTTTGGTTAGCATATCAACTATATGATCTTTTGTTGAAGTATGTATTACTTCAATCTCCTTATCCATCACCTTCTCTCTTAGAAAGTGATACTGAATCTCAATATGTTTAGTCTTGGCATGAAAATTAGGATTAGCAGCTAAATACAATGAACTCATGTTATCTCCATGAATAGTGGGTGTACTCTAAATGATGTCAAAACTCTTCATAAGAGTCGTAAGCCATATCACTTCCTTTGTAGCTTCAACATACCTTTGTACTCAGCCTCTGTGGATGATGAAGCTGTGGAGCGGGTGTTTGTGACTCCCGTAATTCACTGTTTTTGCCATAACTTGAAGCAGAGTGGTCAGAATTGAGTGAAAGCACCACTGTTGGATGCGTCTCGTCGAGAGCTTCGAAACGAGTACCCTATTGTCTATGTTCGGAGTTCTGGGCTGGGAGAAAACCTCAAGATACTAAAACTGCTGAAAAGAGGCTTGCGGCAACACTTTCAGTATTTCAGTGAGTGTGAGAGGTAGTAGTCTTTTCTCATGCATGCTAGCTAAACCACTTCATATTCCATCACGTGCGCACAAGTCTTCATACACTTGGTAAGTCGTTCCTTAGGATTGACATTTAAATGTGTGTTAAAGATCCCACTATATGCACTTGTGTGGCAATTGAGGTATAGTCTCATTGGCACAAGTCCTTGAGTCTTCTTGGCTCAAGTACACACGTTTTTGGCGCCGTTGTCGGGGAGTCACTCAACCGAGGTGCCTTCGTGATGGTTATAGACCGAGTGTGATCGAATCGTACTTGTAGACGCAAATTCATCCTTTGGCAAGTAGTCCATCAGTTCAGCACTTGTCACTTCTCATCTTCGAGGTGTGTGTGATAAGTTTTAGGTTTAGGTTTAGGAGGAGAGAAGAGAAGGAGGAGTTAGGGTTAGGTTAGAAGGAGAGGAGAAGTGAGGAGAAGAGGAGTAGGAGTAGACCAAAATCCCCAAAAAATTCACCGAAATTTAGCAAAATTTCAAGTTCAGTCCAAAAACTATAAAAACCAAAAAAATTTTTAGTTCAAACGACACTTCTCTGTGTTTCAGTATCGTGGCGAGCAGCGACTGGTATCGTCGGGTTGGTATCGTGCAAAATAGAGCCTCAAAGCTTATGCAGAAGTTCAAGAAGCAAACTAGATAGACCCAAGGTGAGTCCCCATTAAGATTTAATAGCTAAAACTCATCGAACATGCACAAACAAATGATTAAAAGGTATGCGCAGTATCGCAAGGGGGTAAATTTTTGAATGTTTGCATTTTTTGTGAGAGACAGAGGCCTAGGAGTGAGGAGAAGGGTGAGAGGTGCAAGGGGTTATAAAAATTTTCAAGTTTGGAGACCTTTTGGCTTGAGTATCGCGATCGGTTGAGTTTTGGTATCGCGATACCAAAATTCCCTTGTATCGCGACACTCGCCAGAGGTGTCGTATCGTTGGATACCAGCCTTGGTATCGCGACACTATTTCGGTATCGCGACACTGAGTTGGTATCGCGATCGTATCCGGCCCCTGGTATCGTATCGTCTGGTACTAAAACTTGGTATCGCGACACCATTGTGGTGTCGTATCGCCTAAGTTTTTAGTATCGCGACCTCACTTTACCGGGTGGTATCGTATCGCTTGATACATTGGTATCGCGACACTACTTTGGTATCGCGATCGTACCCTCCCCAAGTATCGTATCGTTGGTTACTTATCTTGGTATCGCGACACCGTAGTGGTATCGTGTCGCCAAGGTTGGTATCGCGATCGCGCTTATCGCGGTGAGATCGTATCGCCTGTGGTCTCTGGTATCGTATCGTCGGTCTTTTTGAGATCGTATCGTGTCTTGAGAATTCTGATATCACGACACCACTGTGGTATCGTATCGTCTGTTCATCAGGACAGTATCGCGACACTGTCATTAGTATCGTATCGCCGAGATTTTCAGGTATCGTATCGTGCATAGCTGAGGTGTCGTATCGTTTGTTTTCCGGGATAGTATCACGACACCAGATTGATATCGTATCGTCTGGGTGACTGGTATCGTATCGCATAGACCTCTGGTATCGTATCGCGGTCAGTGCAGTATCGCCGAGAGCAGTATCGTCAGGAAGTGGTATCGCCCAGATTAACCCCTTCTTTTGGCAGACAAATTGAGTCATTGGGAGAGCTACCCAAGGGGAATCTAAGAAGCATAAAGAGAGGCTTAAGAGAGTGAATGAACTTGAGGTCAGGAAGAGTGTTAAGTAGTCGAAGAAGTGTCATATCTTCGGTGGGAAGTGCTGCCCAGGCTAGTCACCACTCCATCTACTCAGAAACCTCTAGTGATTTGGAAGAGGAATTACACATGGCTTCGGAAGACATGCAAGGTCCAACGCCAAATAGAAATTTCATGTCCACTGTTGAAGGGGATTACCGTACCTCCTTGCAATACGTGTCCACCAACGCCCAGGAGATCCCAATCTACCTGGATGGGTTAAACAGATCGGTTGCGAGGATGGTAACTTCCCAGAATGCCACAATTGTACCCCGACCAGCTGTCAAATACGAAGGAGGTGCATATGTTGACAAAGTTGGCCAAATCTACATTGTAACCGAATTCCCGGAAAGGATCAATGAAAGAGGGGAACTCTTAGACCCTGAAAACCTAGGAAGGACACAACCAGAAGAGTCTGTGACCACCCCTAGAGGCAGATCCCGAGTGTCACGTGTCTTGAGAGGTGACTTGATACCTCAAGACGACTATTTGTTAGAAGTCTATATGATTCACGGATCAAACTTATTGTTGCAAACGGATTCACCTGTTCCAGGGAGAGAAGAAAACCCCATGACATTCTATGAGCTGAAAGACCCGGATGACGAGACTAGACTCACATACCTGGATATAGATCAAAGGAGGTATTGGCCTGTGAGTGTCTTAGATAGGTCTCGATTAAGATATATGGGTACACCTGTGTTTCCTCAGAGAGAGCAGGCAACAACCTCACAAAATCCATTTGGAAATCAAGAAGAAACAGAAAATACTGCATCAGGACAGACCAGCCATAGGAGCGTACCTAATCATGCTCACGTACAATTTGCCACGCCAGGAATACAAGCACATTATCAGACCCAACCAGGGATAGGAAATCAGTACAGACCACCGGTAAGACCACGACCACACGTAGGGGGGCAGCCTGGAATGCCACCAATACGACCAGCTGTCCCTATTCTTCCTGTGATGCCCAGACCACCTGAACCGATTAGAAGGCTGAGGCCTATTCAAGTGGCAAAGTGTGTACGAAACCCTTATGATGGATCAGGAGAACCCTATGATCACCTTGCAGAATTCAAACAAGTCCTAAGAGCGGAACAAGTGGATGACTTCTTCGTACAGTATGAGGCGTTTGGACTCACCCTCATAGGAACAGCTCTGACCTGGTTCCAACCCTTAGATCCCAATCAATTTGGAAACATGGAACAATTTTTTCAAGAATTTATAGGAGAATTCACTAAGAGAGGAATCAAACACAATTCAGCTTCGTTAATTCAGAGCTTCAAACAAAATCCTAATGAAACGGTGAAGACTGCTGCCAGAAGGTTCAACCAGTACGTGGATAGATGCCCAGTGACAGAGAGACCGACTCAACAAAAAATGATTTCATTATTTTTGGATGGGCTCACTAACGGAACCTTAAGAACACTAGTGTACGTGAAAAGACTACAAACTTTGAGTGAGTGTCTTCAGGAGTGTATTGATTTGGAAGATAACTTGGCCGAGGACCTCAATAGCAGGTCCAGCCACACTAAATCGGACGATTCAAGGAGTACCATCTCTTCCAACTCCAGTCATGTGGAAGAATTAGCAGAGCTATTAGCCAAGAAATTAGGGGCTCAGGGGCAAAGAGCTTATCAACACCCAGCTCAAAGATTGCCTATGCTACGGAGATGTAGCTTATGTGGAGGAGATCACCTCACTCACCTGTGTGTTCGAGGAGGGGGCAGTGCACAACCAGCTTATCCATACAACAGGCAGCAACAACAAGGGACTTCTTGGTACTGTCACATAGAACAGAAATACACTAATCACACTACTGAGAATTGTCCATTTAATAGGCAAACACGCCCTTTCCAACCACCTCAGTATCGACCGTATGGATATCCACCTAGAGACCCAAACTGAGAGATCCCAAGATACAACCCTTATCCAACACAGACGGGAGTACCTAGACCAATTGAACAGATACCATACCCACCACCACAACCAGTGCTAGGACCCCAACCGTCGCAACCTCAACAAGTAGTATCAGTAAAGTATGCGCAACCAGAAGAAAATCTAGAAAGAGCTATAGTACCAGCCACGACAATGACCCAGATAGAATCAACAAACCTTGGATACGAAACCCTACCAAGTGAGTACTATCCGTATGAAGCCTACATGATGGAATACGAACCGGCATATGAGACTACATACTATGGGTATGAAGGCTATGATCAGACTTATGGAGTAGAGACTTCCACTCTAATGTATACAGCTCCTAAGGCACAACAACCCATGAGACCACCCAGTAGACCATCAGTATAGAGAGGACCATGCTATAGATGTGGAGGAGACCATTTCATTAGAGAGTGCCCTCGACCATACAACCCTCCACCACCTAGAATCTGGGAAGGATATTGCAGTGATTGCGAAAAGGAACATCTTTTTAGGGATTGCCCTAAGAACCCTGTAAAAAACCAAGATTCTGCACCAATCAATGTAATAGAGGTCATAGAAGGATCTGGAAGTGATAAGGAGTACACAGTGCCACTAAAAGCTATCACTAGAGCCCAAGCAAAACTACAAAAGGGAAAACCATCAGAAGAGGAAGAGAAGAACAATAAAATGCTAGACTCTGAGACTCAGGTAGTCGAGGATTCTGAGATCCCACGGGAAAACTCACAACATCTCAGAGTACAAAAATGGAAAGAAAGACGGGAAAAACTCAAAGAAAAATGGGCAAAAAATAAGAGTCAGGACAGAAGGAAGCAAACAAAGGAAGGGGAGGAACACAAAGAACAAAGAAAACCTAAAGAGACCCCCGAATCACAACGAATCCATACTGAACGAGAAAAGCCAGGATCGATCTTAGCGGACCCAAAACCGGACGACTTGGATATGTGGTTAAAAGCGTACCAAGCTAGAATCAAAATGGGACCGAACATAGAGCAACATGAAAAAATCTATCCTCAAGGGGAATTGGAAAAAGAAAGATTGACCATATGCAGAAAACTCATAGAAGTAGCACAAGCAACCCTAGAAAATACTATCCCAACCCTACCAGAGACAAGGATTGCACAGGAACCTTATGAAGAATGCATCAAACCAAAGGATAAAGAACTTAGAAAAGAAGATTCCCAAGGTGAACAAGAGAAAGCACAAGATGACCCTGTATCAGCCATACCAGACTTAGAAGCAGATTGGCCCAAGGACTTGTGGGATAGAATCAGAGAAGAGCAATGGAAGAAGAATGGTGTCGATCCACCACCATTTGATGAAATAGATGTGGAAGACTGTCAACCCCATCCTAACCTCGAGGAAGTCTACGAGGAGGTCTCAAGACTCGATAGAGGTAGAGAGGAGACCATAAGCATTTCAACATTGCCTAATTATATGGGAGAGTACGAAAGAGAGTCAGTAATAATACGAGCACCCACGGTGCATGGAAAAGGAAAAGGAAAGGGAAAAGAGAGTTCGCATAACCTAACGGAACTAAAGAAAACCAAAGTGCAATGCCAATTGACAGTGGAAGAATTGCTTCGACTTAAACCCCAGTTATGGAAGCAAATGGCAGACCAATTAAAAACACGACCAAAGAATGGAGGATCAAAAGAAAAGGAAATGGAAAATAAGTCCACAATACAAGTCCCAGTCGATAAAGTAGGAGAGTTCAGTGAAGGGGATGAAGGGAATACCTGTTTACCTGTCATCTACAATGGGTACATGACCAAAGCTATCTTAGACATAGGAGCAGGGGTAGGAATTGCAACAAAGGAGATTTGGGAAAAATGGGGAAAACCAGCCTTACGACCCACTTGCATGAAACTCCAATTAGCAGACGGTCATGTGGAGAGACCCCTAGGAATATTGCAAGGAATTAAGTTAACAACATGTGGAGTGGAATTTGAACACACACTAGCCATATGTAAATTCGTGAAAGCAAACAACTACGAGATGATATTAGGACGACCCTTCATGAGACAAATGCGGGTAGTACAGGATTGGGGCAGAGATTCATTATATCTACAACATCAAGGAAACACCACCAAGATAAATTTGCACACATTCGCTTATCGGGATGTCCCTCCATTACAATGGAATCCAGTCCACAAAGAAGAAGATGACCTATCCATTCACAGTGCTGGATCAAGTGATCAATCTTGGATGCACGAGGATGCCCAGTTGTGGATGTGCAAAGAAGCAAAGAAGGAGGAGTGTAAAAAACAAATGTGGCCAATAGGACACCCTAACTATCGATCGATAGAAGACCCCGATTACATGCCTCAAATTTTTTCAGGTGAACTCTTCGAACCACATGGTTGGATGGAAATTCTAGCCACATTAGATGTGTGTGTGAATGAGGAAGTATTGACGATGAACGATTGTATAGACGAGAAAGGATATGACGTGAACCTCTACATGGTTGTCCTCCAAGAAGTAGAAGAAGGGGAAATTGTAGAGAAAGAGTGGAAAGAAGAGTACGAAAGCATAGAAATGGAACCAGAGTTTGATTCTGAGGAACAATATTTAAAAACTATGCAAAAAGAATCAAAAGAAAGACCAACAAAAGTCTTAGCAATCGAAACCATCCCAATAATACATGAGCATAGAGAGGACACGAGTAAAGTGGAACCGGAACTAGACCGTTTCGAAGTTCCAGAACATTTTAAAAGATACGAAGTGGAAGAAAGAAAAATAGCCACTCAAATGCCTAAACGAGAGGCCCGGGATGGAGAAGCCTATGACAACAAGGAACAAACCAAGAAAATTGTTGTAACGATAGAAGACGGAGAAGAGAGGTGCACATATATTGGGAAAGATGTATCGGAAGAGGAAGAAGAGGATCTCATACGACTCATCCGAGAATATCGAGACGTGTTTGCCTGGACGTACAAAGACCTCAAGGGTGTAGAACCCAGCATTTGTTCTCATCGAATCCCTATGACAGCAGATGCAAAACCTTCTAAACAACGCCCTTATACGTATAATGAAGTTTACGCAGCAAAAATAAAGGAAGAAATTGACAAACTACTAGCGGCAGGCTTCATTTACGAGATTGAACACACAGAATGGGTATCGCCACTAGTACTAGTGCCTAAGAAAAACGGAAAACTAAGGGTGTGTATCAACTTGAAAAAGGTAAATGCAGCAACTATACGTGATAGTTTCCCATTACCCATCACAGACCATCTTTTGGAAAGAGTTGCCGGCAAGGAGGTCTATAGCTTCTTGGATGGATTCTCTGGTTACAACCAAGTAGCTATTGCAACTGAGGACCAGCATAAAACCGCATTCGCGACTGAATGGGGAGTCTATGCATTTAGAGTAATGCCTTTTGGGCTCACTAATGCGCCAGCCACCTTCCAACGACTGATGTGTCATGTATTCAAAGAATTTCTGAGAAAAAGTATGGAAGTATACGTAGATGACCTTTGTACATACTCAAATCAACGACCAGACCATATACCGGAACTGAGAAAAATATTCAATAAATGTAGACAGTACAGAGTTTGCCTGAACCCTGAGAAATGTGTCTTCATGGTGCGACAAGGAAAAATCCTAGGACACATCGTTTCAAGGAATGGAATATCCACGGACGAAGAAAAGATTAAAGTTATCTTAGAGCTACCAAGACCCAAGAATGCAAAGGAAGTACAAGCCTTTATGGGACACTGTGGATATTGCCGTAGGTTTATTCACATGTATGCCATAATAGCTAAGCCTTTATATGGTCTATTGACTCAGTTCACTTGGACAGACGAGTGTGAGAAGGCCTTCAACGAGCTTAAGAAGCGGCTGAGTACAGCCCCAATTCTGAAATCACCCAACTGGAGCAAGCCTTTTCATATTCATGTTGATGCTTCGAACTATGCCATTGGATGTATCCTAGCTCAACCGGCTGACGAAGGGAAGCTTGACCATCCAATCGCTTATGCGAGTAGACAATTAAACCAAGCAGAAAGAAATTATACGACTACTGAAAGAGAAGGCTTAGGAATGGTTTATGCAGTGAAGAAGTTTAGACACTACCTCTTAGCCAACAAATTCAAGTTCTTCATAGACCATCAGGCTTTGTTGTATTTAGTCAATAAGCCTTGCAACACGGGAAGGTTGGTACGATGGTTCTTACTATTAATGAAGTTCGACTTTGAGGTAATAGTCAAAAAAGGAAACACACATGTAAGAGCAGATCACCTTTCAAGGCTAACGCATGGAGAACCACCTAGCGGAGTACCGGATGATTTACCAGATACGTATTTGTTTAATCTTGAAGTATGTCCAAAGTGGGCGGAACGACTAATTCCTATACTCACCCATGGCCCTCAACACTCAATAAATAAGGATAGCAAAAAAGAGATTCTTCAAACAAGAAATTTACACATTGTTGCTGGAAGCATGTATTATAAGGAACCCAACGGTGTCTTATTAAGATGTGTCGAGGAGGACGAACAGAAGCAACTAATTCAGCAAGCACACGTAAACAAGTGGAGAACCCATCAAGGGATGCATGGAACAATTCGAGAATTAAAAAGGTTAGGTGTATATTGGCCTGACATGCCAAAAGACGTTCACGATTATGTAATTAATTGTGCAAAATGCAAAGAGACTATCCCGGAGGATCACATGTCCTTACCTTTTTCGACCATAGCGCCTAATTGGAGTAAAACATTAGTACAATTCCTCAAAACGAAAGAGCACGAAATAGGAGCTAGTTTCGCAAGAAAGCGATCCCTAGAAGAAATGAGCAAGGATTATGTGATAATGGGAAAACAATTGTTTAGAAGAGGAAAAGACAATCAACTCAGATTGTGTGTGCATGAAGGAGAATATCTTCCCATATTAGAGATGGCACACGCAGGAGCTGCTGGAGGACATTTTTCAGCAGACAGAACTGTCAAGATGATTCTCTTTGCAGGCTTGTGGTGGCCAACTCTACATATGGATGCGGAGACATATGTGAGAAGCTGCGAAACATGCCAGAGAGCGAAATATCCCATTCGAAGAGACGACATGCCTTTAAGACCCATGGTTTGTGCAAGAGCATTTACCAAGTGGGGTATTGATTTCATAGGACCTATCAATCCACCGGCAAAAGGATCACATGCGGAGTACATCATAGTAGCCACCGACTACTTAACCAAGTGGGTAGAAGCAAAAGCCACTAGAAAGAATGATGCTCAAACTACAGCAAAATTTCTCTTTGAGCATATTTTCACACGCTTTGGACTACCGATCGAGATTGTGAGTGATCGAGGAACGCATTTCCTAAACGAAGTCATTGAGTCGCTAATGAATGACTTTTTAGTGATTCATAAAAAATCAGCCCCATACCATCCTCAAGCTAATGGACAAGCTGAAAGTTCCAACAAGGTACTATGTACTATATTGACAAAGATTGTCAATAATGGAAGGTCAGATTGGGACAAACAATTGCATCATGCAATTTGGGCATTCCGAGTTGCATATAAAACGGCCATTGGAACCACACCTTTCAATTTAGTGTATGGGCAAAATGCAATTTTGCCAATTGACTTCTTAGTACCTACATTGAAAGTGGCCCAGCAATATGAGTGGAACGGTCATGAATTATCCCAACAACTAGATCAAATTGAGAAGTTACATGAGACTAGATTGCAAGCTGTAGCAGGCATTTATGCTGCTAAACGGAGACAGAAGGCATATTATGATGCACATATAAAAGACAAGGGACTTAAAGAAGGCGACTTAGTCCTAGTATACACCCTAAAACAACATGCAAAGAAGCTACAAAAACGCGGATATGGACCCTTGATTATAAATCGAATCTCTACTAGTGGTGCAGTCAATCTCGCCACACTAGACGGAGACATTCTCCCCAACTACATCAGTGGATGCAGAGTAAGACGATTCATGGAGCCCTTGACTGATCAAATGCTAGCACGGTTGGTAGGTGCTCAAAATAGGAAAAAGGAAGAAGAGCGAATTAGAGAGGAAGCTCGACAGGAAGCACTAGAATGCATTAGGAAACGGAAAGAGTGGATTAGGCAAAGAGATGAATGCTATCTCCAAGGAGAAGAGCCCATCCCTATGGCAAACTATCAGGTCAAAAATCATGATACAACGGGTATGTGTAAAACGCAACCTTACCTAAACTTAGGGATTGGCAAGACAGAGTACAAATTGATAGATGCATTGATAGAATCAGGAGCAGGCCTTAGCTGCATGCGAAGGAGAATAGCAGAGGAGCTGCAATTAGAATTGAATCCCACGAAAGCCCAATTGATAGGAATTGGAGGTCACACCATAGAATGCATTGGAACCACGAATGTATCCCTCCACCTAGGAAATTCCTCAATGGAACAAAGAGTCCTAGTGTGTGAGGATGAAGATTTGATAGAAGACTTCATTCTAGGACACGACTGGATCATTGAGACAGAGGCGTGTATCCATCTAGCTCAAGGTTATATTTCGGCAATCATAGGACATAAGGAAGTTTTCAATTTATTAGGGGAGAAGCCTTTGCTCATACCACACGTAGTTAAAAATTCGGATAACAGTCAACAGACTACGAGAGAGAGAAAGCCCAACATTCACAGCCCAGAAACCAAGCTAGAAGAGGAAAATCCTTCAAGTTCAACGATGCCAGTATCATCACCGTCAGTCGTGGAGAAGGCCGTCCTTCTAAATTTGGACTCTCAAGGACGTACTCAGCAAGCCAAAAGATTGCTATATTGGAAAACAACAAACCAGCATACATATCGGGGACAAACTAAATACAAATGGGTACGTAAAGATCGAATGAAGAATCAACAAATGACAGCAACCATTCTTACGAAGGAGACGGGAAGCACCAAGCCAGCTTCACAGAAGTACATACCAAAAGGATCATTGCAAGTATGGATTCCCAAGCCCTTGCTTGAAGCTCAAAGATCGCGACATCAGATATGGATTCCCAAAAAGGTCATACAAGCAGCTAAACAGGCTATAAGGACAAAGGAGGAAATACCACATCAGACAAGGCAAAAGTCAACAACACATAAGAGTCATCAGAGAAAATCGAAGAGCAATGCCAAATTCACTCGGGCAATGGATAAAGCAAATGGAACACGAGCAGCTGTACGAATCGAGAAAACCAAGCGACCTCTCTCAGTGTTCTCAAAATGGATCTGGAAACCAAAGCTACCACGAGGAGCGGATGATCGAGGAGATAAAGCATCCGATTGCACTCATGTAGTATCTGATGCACCTCAAGTAAGCATGATAGGGCTGCAATACAGGGCCAAGCATTCGGCACAGGATGTACATTATCACACTAGTGGTGCACGATCTCCAAGTGAGACTAGATCTTAGCTTTAACCTGATAGGAATGGACATACTATGTACATAAACTGTGCTTCGGCTATACTAATGATTGTCTTCTTTCAGGAAAAAATATAAAAAGAGGCGGTAAGAGATCTCACTCATGCAATAATGGGGAACGGAGTGACGAGCGACCATACTCACAACAATACACTGCATGGTCTCATAAAGGCCTTTCGAGCTAATGCACTTTTCCTTGTAAGTGCAGATGGCTTCTGAAGACTCTGAAGCTACAATCCAAGAAGAGGTCCAGGAATTTCCTCCCCAATGTCTTACGAAAGCAAAAGGGCATTGGTTCAGAGATGAGCAGCCAGTTGAGGAATATCTCTTCTTGGCCAACATAAAGATCATGGACACAGAGCATCACTTTCCGATCATGTCCCAGGACTTCAAAGTTTTACATGAACTGCCATCCACAATCGACATCATGAAGAAAGCAGGAATTCATAAGTATTTTGAACTACCTATCTATAAACCGGATTTCCAACGCTGTACACAAGTCATGAACACCCTACGACCAGCACTACATGATCCATTGGCACCAGAAGCCAATGTGATAAGAATGGAGAATGGGTGGTCATTCAATTTTCCCACGACTTAATCAAAGAAGCATTTGGATGGGAAAAGGATGGTGTCAACACGGTCAAGGAAGAGAGTCGTGGAGCAAAAACAAGAACTTTCGTTGACATCAATAGGGTGGACATCGAAGAAGAAGTCAGATTGATTTACCAACACTTCTGCTTCCCGAGCATGAATAGATACACGGCCCCTCAAAAAATCATTGTGCAATTATTGTCTCATGCCATAAAACAGATAGGCAATCAGGTTAACCTCACACCCTATGTGCAAGAAAGATTATTTGAGGCAAAGAAGAAATGGGATAATAAGAAGTTCCTCAACGGAACTACTGCCCTAACAATTATGATTTACCATGCATTGGGCATGCGCGAGTACTTACAGGAGATGCCATCTTCAATGGAGTTGGATCAATTTGTCAAAGCAGCTACTGTACCGAAACAGAAGAAAGGAAGCAAACAAGTAGAAGAAGCAGAAACAAGCTCTCAACCCCGAATGAGAGGCACAATGAGAGGCACAAAACGACCTCGAGAAGTCCAACAAGTAGAAGAGGAAGTATCAAAAACAAAGAGAGTACATGTACTTCCTACAACCACCACTCAAGGGACTAAAAAGATCACGGAAGAAGAATTAACTCAAGCACTGGAGGAGACTCACAAATATACAGAAGGACAAATTAATCTGCCAGTGCAGGGTCATCACTATCAACAGTCACGACAAGCTACAGACCCGAGAAGCAAGCTCACAAAAGTCCACAGATATCGGGAAATCGGTTTGGATAATACTAGTTCATCCTCAGACGCCAAAGAAGAACCAGACACTTCGTTATTAAATATAGATATTCGTAGTGAATCGAAGGATGATGGCCAGTGGGCCGAATTAAATGAAGTAGACTATGGCGAAGACCAAGAAGGCCACAAGGAAAAAGCTCAATCACCACTGGTAGACCAAAATACAACCAACAAGAAGGCACGAGAAGAAAAACAGCACCCCATTCAACCAAAAGATGCCTCCACTACCCACACCAAGGAGGGCAAATCTGATGATGAGGAACATTTAATGATATCAGAGGATAAGCCTCAGGAAGAAGGACAAGAAGACGAAGAACCCTTCACTCCACTCAGGGTTGTGGCAGAACCATCCCCCATGGATGTAACTTTTCAGGGAAGTGCCACTAAAACTACCATCTTAAATGAAAAAGCAGACGAACCACAAGTACAACTACAGGTCCGACAACCACATAATGAAACGATCCACGTCGAAAAGGGACAAGATGTACATACAGGAGAAACCCCAAATGTACCAAAGACATGGCTGAATGTTGATATAGCTCAGCTCAAGCCTGTGGTGCAGGATATGATTCGAACTGCACTAGACACTCAACAATTGATGCTTGATGCTGATGAAGATTACGACCAAGCCATGCTCGAAAAGCAGGAGCTTCAAAAAGAAGGTATGAATCTGGCTAAAAAATTATCAGAAGCAGAAGCTCAAGTTTTAAAGAAACACGAGGAAATAAAAACGACCAAAACACAATACAGAATATTAGAAACGGAAAATGCCCAACAAAAAGAGCAAGTTTTGGAGCTCACGAAGAAACTAGACATGACCGAAAAAGAGAAAACAAGGATCCATGCTCGTAGTAAGGTACTCGAATCACAGCTCAAGGTGAGTATGGAGGAAGCAGACCACTTAAGGGACAGGAACAAGGAGCTCATGACAGCTCTCCTCAGTGATCAACCACCGGCAGATACTGATAAATCAAACGAGGATATAAAAGAAATGGAAGAAAAGATAACCAAGATGGCAGATCAGCTCAAACAGGAGCAAGAAATCATTGCTGATTGGGAACAAAGGTATATGAATGACACTGCAGCTCTACGCAAGAAATGGAAAAAAGCAGAGAATGAATATTTCCAACAGTGCAAAGAAGACACAGATCACATGAACATAGTTGCACAGGAATTAATCAAACATCAGGAAAAGATTACAAAGGCTGAAGAAGAACTTAAGAATAAGGATCATCAAGCAAAAAGAAAAGAAGAAGAAAATCAAAGTCTAAGATGGTGCAATAGATACATAGCTCTGCAGGAAGCCCCGCAGGGGCGCATTACCCATCTCTGCACAGAGCCCCGCAGGGGCACACATCAGGCAAAAAGGCAAAGCATCCAGGTCATGCACAGTGGAAAAGAAGTAAACAGCCTCAAAGCAATACAACAGGGTCCGATGTGTGCAACCAGGACAAATTAGAGGACCAAAAGTTATAAAGGGGTAGAGGCTGAAAAGTTTAAGAGGGTGACTAAGAACAGCACATTCCTAGTCACTGGTGGCGTGCGTGGCAACCCAAGTCAACAGGCAAGACAAGTGCAACAGGCTCTCGAGTAGTAGAGCTTGAATCAAGAAGGCCATCGAATCTGCATGTCTATTGAACTACAGGCAATACTGACCACTGGATGCGTGCGGGAAGCAAAGTCTGTCAAGGGACGACAGAGACGAAGAGGGGGAGAGTGTTGCAGAGCTAAAGAAAGTACGAAGCGGAGAAAAAGACGGGCCCCAAAATTTTTCCAATTTGGACATCAAACTTTTGTATTATATTCATTCTTGTAATATATTTCCATTGTAAATGCACTAGAGGAGTCCTCTAGATGCATCCCCACGGAAGAATAGAGATTACCCATGTACAATAGTAGGAAATTAGTCTCTTAGTGAATAAAAAGTGCCGGTCACTTGTGTGAAAGGACAAAACTTAGGGCTCATGTATATAAGTCAATTTGTGACTTTGTGGAAAACGCTTGCCATTGTGAACAAGGAGCTCTTCAGAATTTTCGAGTTTGCCTCTTTCTTGTTGATTTTGATCTTCATTTTGCTCTTGTATGTGTGTGTTATGCTTGAAATGCATGTGTAGGACTGTTATCTACCCCTTCCCCTTTGTTTTGAGCTGCTTTAGTGCGTGCGTAAGCTAGGAGAAGCTGTGGCGCGGGTGTTTGTGACTCCCGTAATTCACTGTTTTTGCCATAACTTGAAGCACAGTGGGCAGAATTGAGTGAAACCACCACCGTTGGATGCGTCTCGTCGAGAGCTTCGAAACGAGTACCCTATTGCCTATGTTCGGAGTTTTGGGCTGGGAGAAAACCTCAAGATACTAAAACTGCTGAAAAGAGGCTTGCGGCAACACTTTCAGTATTTCAGTGAGTGTGAGAGGTAGTAGTCTTTTCTCATGCATGCTAGCTAAACCACTTCATATTCCATCACGTGCGCACAAGTCTTCATACACTTGGTAAGTCGTTCCTTAGGATTGACATTTAAATGTGTGTTAAAGATCCCACTATATGCACTTGTGTGGCAATTGAGGTATAGTCTCATTGGCACAAGTCCTTGAGTCTTCTTGGCTCAAGTACACAATGATCCATTTTAAACTTAATCAACAAGTTTTTCAAATACGTTTCTTGAGTTACATACACTCCATGTTGGGTGTATGAGATCTCCATGCCCAAGAAATATGACAAGTCTCCCAAGTTACTGATCTTGAACTCTTTCTCCATTTGCTTCTTTAGGCTTTGAATGCCTTTCTCATCTGTACCTGTAAGAATTATATCATCAACATATATGCACATGTAAATGAACCCATCAACACTTGCTTTAACAAGCAAGTTACTATCTGCTTTAGATACTTGGAAACCAAGTTCTTTCAAGAACTTCACAAGTCTATAATTCCATGCCCTTGGGGCCTGCTTCAAGCCATACAAAGCTCTCTTGAGCTTACATACATGATCTGAATACCTTTCATCTCTGAATCCTTGTGGTTGCTCCATGAAAACATCATCTGAAATATAACCATTTAGAAAAGAATTCTTCACATCTAGTTAACATAATTTCCAACCTTTACATGCAGCAATAGCTATGAGTGTCCTGATGGTTGTCATCTTTGCCATAGGACTATAGGTCTCATCATAATCTATACCATATGTTCGAGCAAACCCTTTCACAACAAGTCTAGCTTTATACCTAGACACACTTCCGTCTACAAACCTATTCGTCTTGTAGACCCATTTGCATCCAATGATTTTCTGACTATTTTGTTTAGGAACCAAATCCATGTCTGATTCTCCATCAATACTTCATACTCTTCTTGTAGAGCTTTCTCCTAATTTTCCTTAACTTTTGCCTCTTCATATGTAGAAGGGTCTTCATCTGCTCTTATCATATAAGCATAATCTTTGGTAGGCAAAAAAGAAGTGTCATAGCTATACGTGGTAGGTTGCCATTTGTGTCTTGATGACCTTCTGAGTTCTCCACTTCTTGAGGTTTCTGGTTCATCACATTCTAGATCAAACCTTGGCACTTCTTCAACTTCAACCTGTACTCCATTGTTCTCCTCTTCATCAAATATCTGAACCTTTGATTTACCTTTCTCTTGATTCACAATTTCTTCATCACCTGCATGAACATTAAGTGTACCTGCATACCAAGTACCTTGCTCATCAAATGTAACATCCTTAGACACAAGGAATTGTTTTGTGGATGGACTCCACAACCTATATCCTGTCTGCTTATCATCATATCCAATGAACACATATTTTTCAGCTTTAGTTTCCAATTTATGCCTCAATTGAGATGGCACATATGCATATGCCAAACATCCAAATACTTTGCAATGATCTAGAGTAGGTCTCTTACCCCACCATGCCTCATATGGTGTCATACCCTGCAAAGCTTTACATGGTAACCTATTCACCAAATATGTAGATGTATTTACAGCCTCAACCCACAAATAATTTGGGCAATTTTTCTCCTTCATCATGGATCTTGCAAACTCAACAAGAGTTCTATTCCTCCTTTCAGCTACACCATATTGTTGAGGAGAGTACGTGCAAGTAATTTCCCTTTTTCTACCTGCATTCCACAAGTAATTACTGAACTCATTAGAGAAATACTCTCCCCCTCCATCTGACCTTAGTCTCTTCGGCTTTTGACCTGTAATTCTCTCTGCATACACATTATAATGTTTGAATGTATTGAATACCTCTGACTTATCTTTGATCACATAAATAGTGATCCACCTGGTAGCATCATCAACATAAATCACATAATACCTTGAACCATTGATACTCAAATCTTTTGATGGTCCCCACACATCTGTGTGTACCAACTCAAGGTTCTTTGAATACATAAAACCATGCTTGGAATAAGATTGCTTATGAGCCTTACCTAATTGACATGCCTCACATCTGTATGTCATATGTTGACCTGCAACATTCGGCAATCCAAGCATTGAACCATTGTTAACCATATCTTTAATACCTCTTTCATTGAAATGTCCAAGCCTTTTGTCCCAAAGATCTAACTCAGAGATCGTATGTCCTCCATAAGTGAACAAGGCATGACCAACATGACCTTGAATCTTCAATGTGAAGAGTCTTCCTTCTTTCTTACTTGAAACAATTTGTTTATACCCATTGCTAGGGTCTTCCACAAACACTCCTTCATTAGTGAACCTAACTTCATAACCATTTTCAACAATTTGGCCTACACTTATCAGATTCTTAGGAATTGTAGGAACATACAAAACCTTACTCAAGACAGTACTTCCATCCTTGGCCTTCACTGATCCAATTGACTTCACATTGTGATTTGTATTGTCACCTATTTGAACTACATGGTTAGTTACTTTATTCTCCAAATCAGTCATCAAAGCTATGTTGCCACTTAGGTGATTGCTACACCTTGAGTCAATGTAGAAGACTCTTTGATCTTCACTTTTTCTTTCACAAGTTGCATTCATTATCAATGTTGAATCCTCCTTCTGATCTGAAGCATAATTGTAATAGGTATTACTATATTGCTGACTTTGGAATCCTCTACTTGCATTTCTTCCAAAGTATCCTCTACTATCTCTACCTTTGAAACTACCTCTTTGATTTCTACCACCTCTTCCTCTTGAATTAAAGTTCTGATTATATCCACCATTCTTCTCAGTATTTTGCCAACAATCATTAGCTAAATGATTTGTCTTACCACAAAGCCAACAAGCTTTGCCTCCATCTTTATTACTTCTGCCTCTTCCTCTACCTTTGCCACCTCCTCTTCCTCTTAGGAAGTTAGCTTGGCTAGTTGTACCTTCATCTGCATTTGTTTGTTGCTTCCCTCTGCTATTCTTCTTCTTATCCTTTGAATACATGGCTTGACCTGCACTTTTATCACTTTCACCTTTGACATCCTGCTCAAAGGTTAACGTGTCCTAGCAACTGATTTAAATCAGGAGTAAAATGATCAAGTGATAGTTCAGTAGACAAAATGAATGGCTTCCATTTGTCATCACCTCTCA
>CM035434.1:21727082-21732082 GCA_020310875.1 Ceratopteris richardii | reverse complement strand
GATAGATAGATAGATAGATAGATAGATAGATAGATAGATAGATAGATAGATAGATAAATAGATAGATAGATAGATCGAGAGATAGATAGATAGATAGATAGAGAAATAGATAGATAGAGAAATAGATAGATAGAGAGATACATAGATAGATAGATAGATAGATTGATAGATAGATAGATAGATAGATAGATAGATAGATAGATAGATAGATAGATAGATAGATAGATAGATAGATAGATAGATAGATAGATAGATAGATAGATAGATAGATAGATAGATAGATAGATAGATAGATAGATAGATATGTTGGTGCAGGTCAATCACCAATTAATGTTTTGACATGCAAATGAATTCAAGATTTGAAGGAAAGATTCAAAGTTATGAAGCAAGGAAGAAGTATACATTCAGAAGAGGAAGACATATACACATATGTACAGATAGTTCAATTATGTCTTTAAGAATTCATAAGGTTGTAAATTTTTGTATATATATGCTATGAAAGTGTCAGGGCAAATATGAGAGAGCACGAGATTAGAGAAATGAGAAGTTGTAAGAGTCATTAGACATATGAGAAGTTAGTTGAACTCTGTCTCATCATTCAGTTGTAAACTCCTTCAGAAATGAAAGATTTTTGCGCCCGATGTTTCTAAGTTTTCTCTTTCTTTGTTAGATCTTTTGTGAAATGCTTTTGTACAAGTCTAAGTCTATAGGTGATCAACCTCTGTACAAATTTTTAGCTTCCAATTGTAATCAGCCTAAGAGAATTATGTGTAGGAAAATTTGTATGTGAAGAAGTGTTCACTGGTTCCTGAAACAGGCGCGAAAATTGAAGTCAATGATTTGATCATTTCTCACTTCACAGTTTAAAGTTTTGAGCAAGCAAGCACTCAATCTTTAAGTTGGAAGGTAAGCTACTTGTGGCTAAAAGCATTTGCTTAAACGGGTTCTATTCTTGGAGAACCATGTCTTAGAAGTTATAGGTGTCTAAATCGACTTCTCAGAAGTACAGTTTTAGACATAGGTGACTTGTCAAGTTGATTTTTAAAATCTACTTAATCTTTTGAAGTAATTCAACTTGGAGAAGGTGTGAAATATTTAGGCGACACCCCGTGCAAAGTTTTATCAAAAACTTTACACATTTGCTTAGTCAATGAGGAAGATATGTGCAGCAGACTTTCTGTAGAATCATCCTCTTCACATATTTTCCAAAATCCTTATAATTGAATGTTGATCCTCTAAATTGGTGAAGATTTTGACTTACTCTTGATATAGAGGTGCTCTAATTTCAAGAGTAGGTTGTTCTTTTGGAGATTAACACTCTCCATCAGTGGTATCAGAGCAGGAACCATCAGAATTGAAGGACGGAGGATCCCGACTGCTGCAGGTGCAAAGAATTTAACATCTGAAGGTTCCAAAGGTGAAATCTTGAGGATAAAGCTTGAGAAGGAGATCATACGATATCTTAAGGAACTCAAAAGGAGTGTCATTCGAAGTAAAGGTAACCTTATACTTTATACAGATTGAAGAATTCAATACACACGTGAAGGAAAGATGGGAGATTCTCTTCAAATAGAGAAATTGGATAGAGAGAACTATCCTGCATGGTCAATGAGGATGGAAGCTCATCTTATGAGCAAAGACTTGATAGCTTACATTATAGGTGAAGAAGAAAAGCCTCAATTCAGAGATCCTAGTGTTCCAACTAGCGAGGAATGGTCAGATTTGAAGAATTGGATGAAGAGAGATGCTCAAGCTAGGAGCATTATCTATATGGCAGTCAATGACTACTTGCTACCTCACATTAGAGGTCTTGAAAGTGCGTGATATATGGAATGCTTTGGAGGAGCATTTCCAAAATACCACAAAGTCAAGGAAGGCTTACCACTTTCAAGAAGAAGGCCTCTCAATCCATCTCAGATTATGTAACCAGAATGAAGGACATTGCAGATGCATTAGGAGCTGTTGATGAAGACATTGAGGAGGATAAATTGGTAAGGCAAATACTCACAGGTTTGAGAGGTGATGACAAATGGAAGCCATTTATTTTGTCCACTGAATTATCACTTGATCATTTTACTCCTGACTTAAATCAGTTGCTAGGACATATGTTAACCTTTGAGTAGGATGTCAAAGGTGAAAGTGACAAGAGTACAGCTCATGCAATGTACTCAAAGGATAAGAAGAAAAATAGCAAAGGAAAGCAACAAGCAAATGAAGATGAAGGCACAACTAGTCAAGCCAACTTCCTAAGAGGAAGAGGGGGTGGCAAAGGTAGAGGAAGAGGCAGGAACAACAAAGATGGAGTCAAAGCTTGCTGGATTTGTGGTAAGACAAATCATTTAGCTAATGATTGTTGGAATAATAATCAGAGTAATGGTGGATATAATCAAAATTTTTATTCAAGAGGAAGAGGTGGCAGAAATCAAAGAGGTAATTTCAGAGGTAGAGGTAGTAGGGGTTACTTTGGAAGAAATGCAGGTAGAGGATTCCAAAGTCAACAATACAATAATACTTACTACAATTATGCTTCAGATCAGAAGGAGGATTCAGCATTGATAATGAATGCAACTTGTGAAAGGCAAAGTGAAGACCAAAGAGTCTTCAACATTGACTGAGGGTGTAGCAATCATCTGAGTGGTAACATAGCATCGATGAGTGATTTGCAAAATAAGGTGACTAATCATGTTGTTCAAACAGGAGACAATACAAAGCACAATGTGAAGTCAATTGGACCAGTAAAGGCCAAGGATGGTAGCACCTTATTGAGTAAGGTCTTGTATGTTCCTACAATTCCTAAGAATCTGATAAGTGTAGGACAAATTGTTGAAAAAGGTTATGAAGTGAGGTTTACTAATGAAGGAGTGTTTGTGGAAGACCCTAGCAATGGGTATAAACAAATTGTTTCAGGGAAGAAAGAAGAAAGATTGTTCACATTGAAGATTCAAGGTAATGTTGGTCATGCCTTGTTCACTTATGGAGGACATAAGATCTCTGAGGTAGATCTTTGGCACAAGAGGCTTGGACATTTCAATGAAAGAGGTATCAAAGACATGATTAACAATGGTGCAGTGCTTGGATTGCCTAATGTTGTAGGTCAACATATGACATACAGATGTGAGGCATGTCATTTAGGTAAGGCTCATAAGCAATCTTATTCCAAGCATGATTTTATGTATTCAGAGAAGCTTGAGTTGGTACACATAGATGTGTGGGGACCATCAAAGGATTTCAGTATCAATGCTTCAAGGTATTATGTGATTTATGTTGATGATGCTACTAGATGGATCACTATCTATGTGATCAAAGATAAGTCAGAGGTATTCAATACATTCAAACATTATCATGTGTATGCAGAAAGAATTACAGGTCATAAGTTGAAGAGACTAAGGTGAGATGGAGGGGGAGAGTATTTCTCTAATGAGTTCAGTGATTACTTGTGGAATGCAGGTATAAAAAGGGAGGTTACTTGCAGGTACTCTCCTCAACAAAATGGTGTAGCAGAAAGGAGGAATAGGACTCTTGTTGAGTTTGCAAGATCCATGATGAAGGAGAAAAATTGCCCAAATTATTTGTGGGCTGAGGCTGTAAATACAGCTACTTATCTGGTCAATAGGCTACCATGTAAAGCCTTGCAGGGTATGACACCATATGAGGCATGGTGGGGTAAGAGACCTACATTAGACCATTGCAAAGTATTTGGATGTTTGGCATATGCATATGTGCCATCACAATTAAGACACAAATTGGAACCTAAAGCTGAAAAGTATGTGTTCATTGGTTATGATGATAAGCAGATGGGATATAGGTTGTGGAGTCCATCCCCAAAACAATTCATTGTGTCTAAGGATGTTACATTTGATGAGCAATGTACTTGGTATGCAAGTACTATCAATATTAATACAGGTGATGAAGAAGTTGTGAGTCAAAGGAAAGGTAAATCAAAGGTACAGATATTTGATGAAGAGGAGAATAATGAAGTGAAGGTTGAAGTTGAAGAAATGCCAAAATTTGATCCTGAGTGTGAAGAACCAGAAACCTCAAAGAGTGGAGAACTTAGAAGGTCATCAAGACACAAGTGGCAACCTACAAGGTATAGCTATGATACTTCTTTTTTGGCTACCAAAGATTATGCTTACATGATAAAAGCAGATGAAGACTCTTCTACATATGAAGAGGCAAAAGGTAAAGAAAATTGGGAGAAAGCTATGCAGGAAGAATATGATGCATTGATGGAGAATCAAACATGGGATTTGGTTCCAAAACCAAATAGCCAGAAGATCATTGGATGTAAGTGGGTCTACAAGACAAAAAGGTTTGCAGATGGAAGTGTGTCTAGGTACAAAGCTAGACTTGTTGTGAAAGGGTTTGCTCAAACATATGGTATTGATTATGATGAGACGTATAGTCCTGTGGCAAAGATGACAACCATCAGAACACTCATAGCAATTGCTGCATGTAAAGGTTGGAAATTGTGTCAATTAGATGTGAAGAATGCTTTTTTGAATGGTTATATTTCAGATGATGTTTTCATGGAGAAACCTCAAGGATTCAGAGATCGAAGGTATCCAGATCATGTGTGTAAGCTCAAGAGAGCTTTATATGGCTTGAAGCAGGCCCCAAGGGCATGTAACTATAGGCTTGTAAAGTTCTTAAAGGAACTTGGATTTCAAGTATCTAAGGCAAATAGTAGCTTGCTTGTTAAAGCAACTGATGATGGGTTCATTTACATGTGCATATATGTTGATGATATAATTCTTACAGGTACAGATGAGAAAGGCATTCAAAGCCTAAAGAAGCAAATGGAGAAAGAGTTCAAAATCAGTGATTTGGGAGATTTGTCATACTTCTTGGGCATGGAGATTTCATACACTCAACATGGAGTGTATGTGACTCAAGAAAGGTATTTGAAGAACTTGTTAATCAAGTTTAAAATGAATGATTGCAGGGTAGCATCTACTCTGATGGAGGTGAATCACAAATTGAGCAGATATGGTGGAGAG
>CM035434.1:21714582-21722082 GCA_020310875.1 Ceratopteris richardii | reverse complement strand
CTCATGGGGTAATTGTTCACTCATGAAGCCAAGCTCAACAAGAATGGAGACACATTCAAAGGTAATAGTTCTTTTGCCCTATACACTGATAAAAGTAACTCTAAAGATAAAGGCAAGAACAAGAAGATAGAGGATGAAGGCACTACCTCCCAAGCCAACTATGCAGGGAGAGGTAGATCATAGAGGATTCCAAAGTCAACAATACAATAATACTTACTACAATTATGCTTGAGATCAGAAGGAGGATTCAACATTGATAATGAATGCAACTTGTGAAAGGCAAAGTGAAGACCAAAGAGTCTTCTACATTGACTCAGGGTGTAGCAATCATCTGAGTGGTAACATAGCATTCATGACTGATTTGGAAAATAAGGTGACTAATCATGTTGTTTAAACAGGAGACAATACAAAGCACAATGTGAAGTCAATTGGATCAGTAAAGGCCAAGGATGGTAGCACCTTATTGAGTAAGGTCTTGTATGTTCCTACAATTCCTAAGAATCTGATAAGTGTAGGACAAATTGTTGAAAAAGGTTATGAAGTGATGTTCACTAATGAAGGAGTGTTTGTGGAAGACCCTAGCAATGGGTATAAACAAATTGTTTCAGGGAAGAAAGAAGAAGATTGTTCAGATTGAAGATTCAAGGTAATGTTGGTCATGCCTTGTTCACTTATGGAGGACATAAGATCTCTGAGTTAGATCTTTGGCACAAGAGGCTTGGACATTTCAATGAAAGAGGTATCAAAGACATGATTAACAATGGTGTAGTGCTTGGATTGCCTAATGTTGCAGGTCAACATATGACATACAGATGTGAGGCATGTCAATTAGGTAAGGCTCATAAGCAATCTTATTCCAAGCATGGTTTTATGTATCCAGAGAAGCTTGAGTTGGTACACACAGATGTGTGGGGACCATCAAAGGATTTCAGTATCAATGCTTCAAGGTATTATGTTATTTATGTTGATGATGCTACCAGATGGATCACTATCTATGTGATCAAAGATAAGTGAGAGGTATTCAATACATTCAAACATTATCATGTGTATGCAGAAAGAATTACAGGTCATAAGTTGAAGAGACTAAGGTGAGATGGAGGGGGAGAGTATTTCTCTAATGAGTTCAGTGATTACTTGTGGAATGCAGGTATAAAAAGGGAGGTTACTTGCAGGTACTCTCCTCAACAAAATGGTGTAGCAGAAAGCAGGAATAGGACTCTTGTTGAGTTTGCAAGATCCATGATGAAGGAGAAAAATTGCCCAAATTATTTGTGGGCTGAGGCTGTAAATACAACTACTTATCTGGTCAATAGGCTACCATGTAAAGCCTTGCAGGGTATGACACCATATGAGACATGGTGGGGTAAGAGACCTACATTAGACCATTGCAAAGTATTTGGATGTTTGGCATATGCTTATGTGCCATCACAATTAAGACACAAATTGGAACCTAAAGCTGAAAAGTATGTGTTCAATTGTTATGATGATAAGCAGATGGGATATAGGTTGTGGAGTCCATCCACAAAACAATTCATTGTGTCTAAGGATGTTACATTTGATGAGCAAGGTACTTGGTATGCAGGTACTATCAATATTAATACAGGTGATGAAGAAGTTGTGAGTCAAAGGAAAGGTAAATCAAAGGTACAGATATTTGATGAAGAGGAGAATAATGAGGTGCAGGTTGAAGTTGAAGAAATGCCAAGATTTGATCCTGTGTGTGAAGAACCAGAAACCTCAAGGAGTGGAGAACTTAGAAGGTCATCAAGACACAAGTGGCAACCTACAAGGTACAGCTATGATACTTCTTTTTTGGCTACCAAAGATTATGCTTACATGATAAAAGCAGATGAAGACCCTTCTACATATGAAGAGGAAAAAGGTAAAGAAAATTGGGAGAAAGCTATGCAGGAAGAATATGATGCATTGATGGAGAATCAAACATGGGATTTGGTTCCAAAACCAAATAGCCAGAAGATCATTGGATGTAAGTGGGTCTACAGGACAAAAAGGTTTGCAGATGGAAGTGTGTCTAGGTGCAAAGCTAGACTTGTTGTGAAAGGGTTTGCTCAAACATATGGTATTGATTATGATGAGACTTATAGTCATGTGGCAAAGATGACAACCATCAGAACACTCATAGCAATTGCTGCATGTAAAGGTTGGAAATTGTGTCAATTAGATGTGAAGAATGCTTTTTTGAATGGTTATATTTCAGATGATGTTTTCATGGAGCAACCTCAAGGATTCAGAGATGGAAGGTATCCAGATCATGTGTGTAAGCTCAAGAGAGCTTTATATGGCTTGAAGTAGGCCCCAAGGGCATGGAACTATAGGCTTGTAAAGTTCTTAAAGAAACTTGGATTTCAAGTATCTAAGGCAGACAGTAGCTTGCTTGTTAAAGCAAGTGATGATGGGTTCATTTACATGTGCATATATGTTGATGATATAATTCTTATAGGTACAGATGAGAAAGGCATTCAAAGCCTAAAGAAGCAAATGGAGAAAGAGTTCAAAATCAGTGATTTGGGAGATTTGTCATACTTCTTGGGCATGGAGATTTCATACACTCAACATGGAGTGTATGTGACTCAAGAAAGGTATTTGAAGAACTTGTTAATCAAGTTTAAAATGAATGATTGTAGGGTAGCACCTACTCCAATGGAGGTGAATCACAAATTGAGCAGATATGGTGGAGAGGAATTCAAGGATATGAAGTTATATCAGAGTTTGGTTGGTAGTCTTATCTATGCTACATTAACTAGGCCTGATTTATCATATGCAGTTGGGGTTTTGTCCCAATTCATGCATTGTCCTAGGAAAGAACATTGGATTGCAGGTCAAAGAGTGTTGAGGTACATTAAGGGTACACTCAAAGAGGGTTTGTATTATGGTTTTACATCAGATACCAACATCAAAGTATTTAGTGATGCAGATTGGGCAGGGAATCCTGATGATAGAAGGTCAACCTATGGATACATATGTTATGTGGGAGATAAGTCAATCTCTTGGTGTTCAAAGAAGCAACATACAGTTTCTTTTTCATCTACAGAAGCAGAGTACAAAGGAATGGTTGAAGTTGCAAAGGAAATAATATGGCTTAAGACTCTGATGAAGAGTTTTGACACTATACAAAGTACACCTATCATATATGGAGATAACATGAGTTCATTGTATCTAGCTGCTAACCCTGTTTCTCATGCCAGGACTAAACACATTGAGATTCAGTATCACTTTCTGAGAGAGAAGGTGATGGATAAAGAGATTGAAGTTATACATACTTCAACAAAAGATCAGATAGCTGATATGCTGACCAAAAGCTTGGATGGACCAAAGCTACAGAAGTTCAAAGACATGGCAGGCATAAAGAAGATAGAGAAAACCTCAATTGATGATTGAGGGGGAGCTATTGGTGCAAGAAAATCACCAATTAATGTTTTGACATGCAAATGAAGTCAAGATTTGAAGGAAAGATTCAAATTTATGAAGCAAGGAAGAAGTATACATTCAGAAGAGGAAGACATATACACATATGTACAGATAGTTCAATTATGTCTTTAAGAAGTCATAAGGTTGTAAATTTTTGTATATATAAGCTATGAAAGTGTCGGGGCAAATATGAGAGAGCACGAGAATAGAGAAATGAGAAGTTGTAAGGGTCTTTAGACATATGAGAAGTTAGTTGAACTCTCTCTCATCATTCAGTTGTAAACTCCTTGAGAAATGAAAGATTTTTGCGCCCGATGTTTTTGAGTTTTCTCTTCCTCTGTTAGATCTTTTGTGAAATGCTTTTGTACAAGTCTAAGTCTATAGGTGATCGACCTTTGTACAAAGTTTTAGCTTCCAATTGTAATCAGGCTAAGAGAATTATGTGT
This sequence comes from Ceratopteris richardii, assembly GCA_020310875.1. Lineage (NCBI taxonomy): Eukaryota > Viridiplantae > Streptophyta > Polypodiopsida > Polypodiales > Pteridaceae > Ceratopteris > Ceratopteris richardii. The sequence goes on along the minus strand of CM035434.1, from coordinate 21,718,207 downwards.
AGGAACATTTGTATGTGAAGAAGTGTTCACTGGTTCCTGAAATAAGCGCAAAATTTGAAGTCAATGATTTGATCATTTCTCACTCCACAGTTTAAAGTTTTGAGCAAGCAAGCACTCAATCTTTAAGTTGGAAGGTAAGCTACTTGTGGCTAAAAGCATTTGCTTAAACGGGTTCTATTCTTGGAGAACCATGTCTTAGAAGTTATAGGTGTCTAAATCGACTTCTCAGAAGTACAGTTTTAGACATAGGTGACTTGTCAAGTTCATTTCTCAAAATTTACTTAATCGTTTGGAGTAATTCAACTTGGAGAAGGTGTGCAATATTTAGATGACACCCCGTGCAAAGTTTTATAAAAAACGTTACACATTTGCTTAGTCAATGAGAAAGATAAGTGCAGCAGACTTTCTGTAGAATCATCCTCTTCACAGATTTTCCAAAATCCTTATAATTGAATGTTGATCCTCTAAATTGGTGAAGATTTTGACTTAGTCTTGATATAGAGGTGCTCTAATTTCAAGAGTAGGTTTTTCTTTTGGAGATTAACACTCTCCATTATTACTTCAATTTCCTTATCCATCACCTTCTCTCTTAGAAAGTGATACTGAATCTCAATATGTTTAGTCCTAGCATGAAAAACAGGATTAGCAACTAAATACAATGAACTCATGTTATCTCCATTAATAGTGGGTGTACTCTGAATGATGTCAAAACTCTTCATAAGAGTCTTAAGCCATATCACTTCCTTTGCAGCTTTAACCATACCTTTGTACTCAGCCTCTTTGGATGATAAAGCAACTTTGTGTTGCTTCTTTGAACACCAAGAGATTAACTTATCTCCCACATAACACAAGTATCCATATGTTGATCTCCTATTATTAGGATTACCTATCGACTCTATATCACTATAAATCTTGATGTTTGTATCTGATGTAAAACCATAATACAAACCCTCTTTGAGTGTACCCTTAATGTACCTCAACACTCTTTGACCTGCAATCCAATGTTCTTTCCTAGGACAATGCATGAATTGAGATAATACTCCAACTGCATATGACAAGTCAGGCCTAGTTAATGTAGCATAGATCATGCTACCAACCAAACTTTGATATAGCTTCATGTCCTTGAACTCTTCTCCTCCATATTTGCTGAATTTGTGATTCACCTCCATTAGAGTAGGTGCTACCCTACAATCATCCATTTTAAACTTGATCAACAAGTTTTTCAAATACCTTTCTTGAGTTACATACACTCCATGTTGGGTGTATGAGATCTCCATGCCCAAGAAATATGACAAGTCTCCGAAGTCACTGATCTTGAACTCTTTCTCCATTTGCTTCTTTAGGCTTTGAATGTCTTTCTCATCTGTACCTGTAAGTATTATATCATTAACATATATGCACATATAAATGAACCCATCATCACTTGCTTTAACAAGCAAGCTACTATTTGCTTTAGATACTTGGAAACCAAGTTCTTTCAAGAACTTCCCAAGTCTATAATTCCATGCCCTTGGGGCCTGCTTCAAGCCATACAAGGCTCTCTTGAGCTTACATACATGATCTAAATACCTTTCATTTCTGAATCCTTGTGGTTGCTCCATGAAAGCATCATCTGAAATATAACCATTTAGAAAAGCATTCTTCACATCTAGTTAACATAATTTCCAACCTTTACATGTAGCAATAGCTATGAGTGTCCTGATGGTTGTCATCTTTGCCATAGGACTATAGGTCTCATCATAATCTATACCATATGTCTGAGCAAACCCTTTCACAAGATGTCTAGCTTTATACCTAGACATACTTCCATCTGCAAACCTATTCGTCTTGTAGACCCATTTGCGTCCAATGATTTTCTGACTATTTGGTTTAGGAACCAAATCCATGTCTGATTCTCCATCAATGCATCATACTCTTCTTGCATAGCTTTCTCCCATTTTTTCTTACCTTTTGCCTCTTCATATGTAGAAGGGTTTTCATCTGCTCTTATCATATAAGCATAATCTTTGGTAGCCAAAAAAGAAGTGTCATAGCTATACCTTGTAGGTTGCCATTTGTGTCTTGATGACCTTCTGAGTTCTCCACTTCTTGAGGTTTTTGGTTCATCACATTCTGGATCAAACCTTGGCACTTCTTCAACTTCAACCTGTACTTCATTGTTCTCCTCTTCATCAAATATATGAACCTTTGATTTACCTTTCTTTTGATTCACAATTTCTTCATCACCTGCATGAACATTAAGTGTACCTACATACCAAGTACCTTGCTCATCAAATGTAACATCCTTAGACACAAGGAATTGTTTTGTGGATGGACTCCACAACCTATATCCCATCTGCTTATCATCATATCCAATGAACACATATTTTTCAGCTTTAGGTTCCAATTTATGCCTCAATTGAGATGGCACATATGCATATGCCAAACATCCAAATACTTTGCAATGTTCTAGAGTAGGTCCCTTACCCCACCATGCCTCATATGGTGTCATACCCTCCAAAGCTTTACATGGTAACCTATTGACCAAATATGTAGCTGTATTTACAGCCTCAGCCCACAAATAATTTGGGCAATTTTTCTCCTTCATCATGGATCTTGCATGTTGGAACAAGCCAATCACAGATTGGTGATTACAAAGAGTTTGAAGCAAGCTCATGATCAGATTGAAGTGGAAGAAGACACTTGAGAAAGCGAAGAGATCTCAGAAATGAAGTTTGTATACATATGTACATTACAGGTGGAAATTCTTGTAATCTAAGTAAAGATAATCCTTAGGATGATACGAAGTAATGTAATGGATGCAGGATAAGTCTAGAACTATATTTATATAATTCAATGATGTAAAGAAATACATATGAGAGTCATTACAAGCCAAGTGTCATTAAGGTAGATGTGTAGAGAGTCATGTTCACGAGTTAGCGTCCAGACTTTCTCTGATTTCTCTCAGTCTGATCATGTGGATCAGAAATCCTTTTGTACACATCTAATTTGGAAGTTAATGAAGCTATGTTGAAAGTTTCATGGTCTAATTCCTTTCATGCTGTGAGTATGATCAATAGGAACATGTATATGTAAAGTCTGCAGAAAAATCTCTCAGAGTCGCGCACTTTTTTGTGTCAATGTTTTGCTTAGATCTCAGTGCACAGTTTAAAGTTTCTAATGACTGAGCATTCAAAATCTAAGTTAGAAGGTAAGGAAGCTATGGCTAAAAGCATTTAGCAAAATGGGATCTGTGCTATGAGAAATCAACCTTAGAAGTTACCTATGTGAAAGTCGCTTATTCAGGAAGACAGTTTCTCACATACTTTTGATCTTAAGGATCAAATTGAAGTTTTAATGATTCTTTTGAAGGAATAATGGTTGATATGATTGCACAAAGGTAGCTTGGAGGTATGTTTATCATTAGATTGAAGAAATCTAAAGATATGTGCAGGTAATGAAGTCAATCTTTGAAGCAGACTTCTTGAAGAAGAAAAATTCTGACTTAGAGAATTGCTCATGAATGATTTGGTAAATCAAAGTAACATTTGTGTAAATTTGGTCTATAACTGACATAGAGGTGCTCTTAGATCAGTTTAGATCCTTTGAGATTAAGAGGTCTCCAACATTGCAAACTCAAGAAGAG
>CM035434.1:21697082-21709582 GCA_020310875.1 Ceratopteris richardii | reverse complement strand
GCTTGAGGCTGTCATGTGTGCAGCATATATACTGAACAGGTGTCCCACTAAAGCGTTGCAGTCTATCACTCCATATGAGGCTTGGCATGACCGCAAGCCATCTGTTGCTCATCTGCGTGTTTTTGGTTGTTTGGCATATGCATTAGTGCCTGAACAACATCGCAGAAAATTGGATGATAAGGCAGTAAAATGTATTTTTGTTGGGTACAGTTCTGAAAGTAAAGGCTATCGTCTGTATCATCCACAGACTAAACGCATTCTGGTTAGCCGTGATGTTGTCTTTGTGGAAGATGCTATTCAGCCATTGCTTTCATGTACTAAGGAGACATCTATTAGCTCCAAAGACATGTATGATACTTTGATGCCTCTTTTTACAGGTGGACAGGCTAGTGCTGGTCCTAATGAGGCAACTTCTCAGCCTTTGCAGGTTTCATATGATGATGCAGATCATTCCATTTCTGATGCAGATTTACATGATGCACTTGTTGATGAGAGAGCTCATATTGAGCAGGCAAAAACTATGCCAAAATGGCTGGTGCAGACTTTGCGTGACAGCAAATTAGATGCACCTTTGTCATATCGTACTCGTTCAGGCTCTCATAGTACCTCCTTTGCATCAGATTGCTATGCTATGGCTGCATCTAGTCTCTGTGATGAGAATGAGCCTATTTCTTTTGATGAAGCACAAAATTCAGAAAATTGGATGGCTGCTATGCAATCTGAATATGATGCTATAATGAAGAATGGTACATGGTCTTTATGTGACTTGCCTCCTGGCAAGAAGGCCATTGGCACTAAGTGGGTATACAAGCTGAAGCGTAAACCTGATGGTACAGTTGACAGGTATAAGGCTAGGCTTGTTGCAAAGGGTTATGTGCAGGAAAGAGGCATTGATTTTGATGAGACCTTTGCACCTACATGCCGTATGACTACTGTTCGGAGCATTTGTGCACTTGCAGCCCATCATGGTTGGAATGTACATCAGTTGGACATTAAAACAGCATTTCTGAATGGTGACTTGCATGAAGAAGTGTATGTTTTTCAGCCCCGTGGCTTTGTGCAGAAAGGGCATGAAAACCAGGTTTGCAGGTTAAAGAAGGCATTATATGGTTTAAAGCAAGCACCACGTGCTTGGTATGAGAAGATACATGCCTATCTGATTGCACATGGTTTTGAGAACAGTCCAACTGAAAGCACCTTATATGTTAAGCGTGCTAATGATGTGCTTTTGATCATTGTTGTCTATGCAGACGACATGCTGCTCACTGGTCCTCTTGAGAAACATATTGCTGATTTCAAGGCTGATTTGCATGCCTCATTTGAGATGTCTGATTTGGGGCATTTGCATCACTATTTGGGCATTCAGTTTATGCAGGTTGATGGTGGAATGGCTTTGTGTCAAACGAAATATATTGACACATTATTGCAGCGTTTTGGCCTTGAAGACTGTAAGCTTATTGCCACTCCTATGGAGACAGGTTTATGATTGAGTCTTCATGATGCTGGAGATGCATTTGATGCTGTTCTCTATCACCAGGCTGTTGGATGCTTGATTTACTTATGCATTACTCGGCCAGATATTCAGTTTGCTGTCTCACAGATGAGCAGGTTTATCACTACCGCCAGATTTGCATGCTTTTTCTGACTCAGATTGGGCTGGTTGCTATGACACTCGTGTGTCCACCAGTGGTTTTTGCTTCATGCTTGGTAGCTCATGTATATCTTGGTTGAGCAAGAAGCAGCCTACTGTGGCCACTTCCAGTTGTGAGGCTGAGTATAGGGCAGCTTTCACAGCGACTGTTGAGTGTGTGTGGCTCAGACGCCTTATGACTGATTTGGGTGTTGGACAGTCTTCTGCCACCACCATCTTCACTGACAGTCAGAGCGCATTGGCAGTTGCGAGGAACCCTGTGTTTCATGCTCGCACTAAGCACATTGAGGTGCATTATCACTATGTCAGGGAGAGGTTCTCTGCTGGGGAGATCAGCTTGGCATATGTGCCCACGCAGGAGAACATTGCAGACCTTTTCACGAAGGCTCTGCCTAGGGAGAACTTTGAAGCTTTCCGCAAAGCTTTGGGCCTACTTCCTTTTGTGGAGTGATTTCCACATAGCTTGGCACTTCCTTATACATGAGTGCCAGCTCCTTGTTCACCGCATCACTCCCAGGGGGGATTTGTTGATATATTTAGGTAGTGATGTGTGTGAACACTCTAGGACCGCCGGGGCACTTTTTTCCCTCTTTAGGAGGTTTTTTTCCCCCGGCTTGTATATACGCCTATTGCCCTAATGGGCTACTTATCTTTGTACATTCTCTAGTAATACATTCAGTCTTGTGTGTTGTGCTCCAAGCTTCTTCTTCTTCCTTGTGCTGTTCGCGTGCTTCCGCAGACGTCTATCTCCAACACTACCTGTCTTTTCACCTTTTGCAATTCTTCTGAATCCTTGACTTGGATCTTCAACAAATGCTCCTGCTTTTGTGAACCTGACTTGCAACCCTTTCTCTACTATCTGCTCAACACTTATCAAATTCTTTGTAATGGTAGGGACATAAAGTACCTTACTGAGTAGGTTGATGTTTCCATCAGGTTCTTTGACATTGCCTATTTTCTCCACAGGATGTTTTGTATCATCTCCTGTTTGTACCTCATGCTTATTCCTTGGATCTTCTAAATCTGATAGGAGTGCCACATTTCCTGCCACATGTTTTGAACAACCTCAATCTATGTAGAAAACATGCTCATTAGATTTACCTTGTGGCATAGCCATGTTCATGATCAATAATGAATCCTCTTTGTTTGAGTCTTCTGTATAGTTATTGTAGTCTCTCCTTCCTTTGTAGCCTCCTTGATAGTTTGAATGATTGTAGTTGTTGTAATTGCCATGGTAATTGTTGAACCTTCCTCTTGAGTAGCCATAACTTCCTCTATTGTATCCTCTGCCTCTTTGATTCGTGGAATTCCTAAAGCAATTTTCAGTTGTATGATTAGTTAATCCACAAATAGAACATGGGTTGGAGACTTGGGATCTCCCCCTGCCTTGTCTACCTCCTCTTCCTCTACCTCTGCCATGTCTTCCTCTACCTGCATAGTTAGCTTGATATGTGCCTGCTTCATCATCCACTTTCTTTGCCTTTCCTTTGTTATCTTTGGAATTGCTTTTATCAGTGTATAAAGCTGAAGATTGATTACCTTTAGAGCTTTCTCCATTTTTTATAAGCTTTGCCTCTTGGGTAAGTAGTTGTCCAATGAGTGTATTGAAATCGGGTACATGCATGTCCATGTACAAATCCATAGATGTGGTGAATGCTTCCCACTTGTCATCTACCTTCAAGCCATTGATGACCTGCCTTACAATTTGCTCTTCATCTATTACCTCTCCAATGCTTCCCAACGGATCTGCTACGTCCTTGAGCTTTGTGACAAAATCAGTCACATTTTGTTTGGGAGCCTTCTTGAGAGTTGTGAAATCCAGCCATAGTTGATGCTTCCTAGCTTTGATACTTGAAGAAAAGAAAGCTTCAAGTGCATCCCACACTTCCTGAGATGTCTTACAACTTCTAATGTGAGGCAACAAAAAATCTGAGATAGAGTTGAGGAGATATGACCTTGCAAGTGCATCCTTGGAGCACCATGTGCTCAATCTTTCTTGCTCTTCTTGTGTTGGTTGACTTTTGTTCCTGAAACTTGGCATAACTTCATCTCCAGCCACATAACCATATAAACTTCTACCTTGGAGATAAGCTTCCATTCTTAATGACCAAGCTGAGTAGTTACATCTGTCCAATTTGTCAATTGATGAAGGAAATCCATCTGCCATGTTGTCCAACCTTGCTCTGATACCACTATGAAGAGATGGATAGGTATGTGCTTGAAGATGAAGAGGTATTGAAAAATCCTTGATCTACACCAGCCAATTGAACTTTAGGAGTATATGGTGTGCCCTTTTAGCTTGCCAATGGATGTATAAGACACCCTATGTACCTTGGAAGATCAATCTCAAAAAGATAGATCAAAACAGATAAGTTGGAGTTAGCTCAAAGGTGAAAAACTTGCTATCTTGGTCCATACACCTGTCCAGTGTTTTGCATAATTCTCTGAGCACAGCAGCAATTAGCTTAATTCCTCTTGGGGAAGTCTAGGTAGTATAAAGAACTAACTTTCAAGAGTAATTTCATCAAAAATAATAAATCACACACTGAGAATGAGTTTTAACAAGTGATGACATTATCCCGATTTTCACGGGCTGCTATAGTTTGAGACTAGTGAGCAGAAAAATGAACATAAATCAAAATGTAGGAATGCAATGATTATGAAAATCTATATGTTATACTAGAGAGTAAGCTGAAACCAACAAGCTTTAAATCACGGAATTTGGATAAGTAACCACTGAGAAATGGCTCTGACAAGATGAGTAAAAAAGTCCGGTACCTGATAGAGAAGTGAAGACGAACAGACCCTGTTGACTTCAAATGAACATAACTGAAGATTGCAACATGCAAATGACATGAACATTTGTGAGCATATAGCAGACGTATAGAGCTAACTTTACCAACTTAAATCACTGAAAATGATGCACCAAGCTCAGAGAAAACATCTCTACAATCTGACTGAGAAAACTGAGAGTAATGGCAGTGAGTAGTACACTTCACAAGAACATGGAAATATGAACCCAAATGATCATGAAAATGAAAGTATATTGCTTGTACAATACAATGGACTTACGGATACATATGTGTGCCTTGTAATCACACCTTGATATGGCATAAAGCTCAGTTCTTGGAGGTCTTCACATAGGTCTCTCTAACCACGACTAAAACTGCCATCTATTTATAGTTGAGTTTGGGAGGCTAACTTCCCTCAATCACTCTCCAATCAATCAATGATTGATTTGATTCTCTACCTACCACAAATCACGAATTCATGGCTCCTCTTTCCCTTTTTGATCAAGTGGACTCATCCACTTAAGATTCTTTCACTTTTACATTAAGTAAACTCTTCAAAAGTTACAAGAGGTAGTTCACAAGTGAACTTTACATAGTCTTCATTTTGAAGCTTCTTTTATGACTTTGAGGGACTCAAGCCAATACTTAGGCTTGTCATAGACTTGCTCCAACAGTTTCCTGGCATGTATTTTCTTCATTTGCAACAAGAAATGATCGAGAACAAAGAGGTGTTATTTTCCGGCAATGTTCCTCTTCTTCTGCCACTTTTTGTTACTGCAAGACGCAGCAGCGAGCTAAGCGAGAGAGACGAGATGAAGAACACACCTTTAGCTGAAGGAAATAAAGAAAATTGAGAGCCGTTCAGCTTGATTGAGAGACTGTCACAAGGCGTGTAGGAGGATCAATCTAAGACATCATCGCCATTCTCAACCATTTTACCACACTAATCGGATTCTTTCATGTGGACCTCTTCTAAGTGGCTCTGCATACTTCAACGTTTTGAAGAGATGGACTAAGCTTGAATGTCTACAGATAAGTTATCCATCTATATATATATTCTTTTTAATTCCTAGGTGTAAATGGGGAGCATATGCTATGGTCTCGGATGACTTTAAAGGCATTCGGTATGGGACAAGGGTGCATAGAGTTTCTCATATGGGTTTTTGAACCTTGGACCTCCACCTCAAAAGGCCAAAGCTCAACCACATGCTCTACGGGACACATGCAAGGGTTTTTGAACCTTGAACCCCACAATTAGCAGTATATTTTTAAACTATATTATGGAAGTACATTTTTTTTCTTTTAATTTGCCTATTCAATAGTTGTGTGCATGGTTATGAGCATAGAGAGAGTGTCTCTTCATAAATATAAAGGCCATGCATATTTTTGTTTTATGGCATATGAAGTTATTGAGAACTTTTCATACACAAAGGACAATTTTTATGAATATCACTAGCACATGCATGTATAAGAACATGAGTTTATTTGAAAAAGATTATTTTTCAAAATGAAGCATGGCTCTTTTCGAAAACTTTATTTTCCCATAGTAAGGGGCACATGTGTGTGATATATGTTAGCCATGCATAGAGGTTGCACCAATAGAATGCATACATGCATGAGTACTGAAAAGCAATGTAAGATGGGGAAACCATAAGTTCTAAAAAGTTCCTCATTAGGATCAAAAGAAACAATGAGGATTGAGTAAGTCTTCCATTAAAAGTTTCTTCTCAATTCTCATGATATTCCATGCATGATTTTAAGATGCACACATATGGGCACACAAGTAAGTATCCAGTGCCCAAGAGAGATTTCAACAAAGAATGAGATGGGATGGCCCAAGCCTACCTCATCACTGTGAGGACATTCAAGCAAAGTCAAGGGATGGACGAAGCTTAATTTCGAGATAAGTGCCCTCTCTTCTTTTCCTTCAAACTATGAAGCATGCACTCCATGTTGTGATAGAAAGAAACTCAGAAGTGAATGCATAGATTCAAGTGGCCCAGTTTTTGCTTGGTCACATAGACAATTAATAGTCATGGAAAGGATTTGCACTATGCATTATGGGTCTGGAAAAGAAAGATTCGATATGCATAAATATAGTCATGGTTTATGAGATATGCATTATGGCAATTCATATGCATAGAAAGAAAGATGCATGAAAGTTGTGCACCATCCTTGGAATGAACAAAGTTTTGAATTGGAACTTTTGCATGCTTTAAGGAGGGGTTCAACTTATGAACCTTATGCATGCAACGCCTTTTCCAAGGTGTAAATATTTTGGCATACACTAAACTATGCATTTGGAATATATTACATGGGTTTTTTAAGTAGAGAGGGAGATTAAGTTCTTGAAGTTAAGTAGGATTTGTTTTTGTTAGTTTCTAGGAAGAATGGTGATAAGGCCAATTGGCCACTATAAACCATTGAATTCCTTTAAGTTTGGCTTAGTCCAAATAATCCTAACTTCTTGAACTACCTTAAAACCAAAAATCCATCTTATGGAAGTTTAAATTCCATAAAAACCCATGGCATGCCTGATCAGCAAGGCCATAGATTTAAGGTAGTAATACAATTTTTTTTTTTTCTCTCTTAAAACCACGATAAAATGGTGGTAACTTAGAGAATTATCTTCTCTAAGCTCTAAGGAAGAGAAAATATGGTATAATAGAATCTTGGTTTTGGAAGATGAAAGTATTAGTGCTTTTGACCAAGAAATTTCTTTGTTTGAAAGAACTAAAGAACTATTTGGAGCTTTACATTATTCTTCCAAGGAAATGTAAGGTGTGAAGAGAAGGTAAAACTCAAGGGTGGTAATAAACCCTAAGTACCATTTTCTAAAGTCCTAGAAATAAAGGACTTTATAGTAAATGGAATTACCATCTACTTCAACATAGAGGTTTGATTGGCAAATCAATTATTCTTTCTCAGATTACTCATTATGTCATAAGAGATGATATCTAGTTGAGATATAAACTAGCTCTATCATCAAGTGACATGAAAGGGATCTTGTAGAATATATATGAATCAAGGAATAATTGAAAAGCCAATTTTTTTATACTAGTCTTATCAAGTTGCAATTGAAACTTGGTAAGTGGAAAGTCCACTGTAGCATAGGTAATACATATGCTCTGCAGTGGAAATAACACTTACAAGTCCAAGAAGTAATAGATCTGACTTGATTAGAAGAAGGTTTGATCCCAAAACTCAAGCTAAAGTTACCTTTACTAAAGTGGAAGTGTAAGCCAGATGGTATGGGACATCTAGGTTAACACTACCACTGAAGTAAATTTGGTGGTATGGGACATCGAATTTGTGGGTAATCTCAACTTGAACTTTGGGACATTTGTTCTGTATGCTTGAAGAAAAGAAAGCATAAAAAGCTCTGAGTAGTTCTTTTAACCAGGAAGAACAATACAAGGATTGAAAATAAACACTTTCAAATATTTTTGAAAGAGCAAAATTTTCAATTTACTCTCAGGTAGTTTTCGAGGACGAAAACTCTGAAGGAGGGGAGAAAGTCCCCAAGAACTTGCATCTTATGCCTTGAAAAGACCGAATAGGGTATTAAAAGGTAAAAGATATGTAAGAAAGAGATAAAAGTTGAAGTACTTCCTTGTACTCTAGTACTTCATATATCTTTCATTACATCTTCCAACTAATTGAAGTTCTCAGAGATTGGGAATTCTCAAAGAACCCCAATGCAAGAGAAGACTTGCATATACCATTAGGATTGTATAAATCCTAAGTGGGATAGGAAAAGAAGCTAGACGAGCTATAAGTATAATCCTAAAAGTATATTGATGCTTCATAGAGATAACATAACATACGTTATGGATTCCAGTAGTATAGAGCTAAGGAGTATGGCTTCTTGTATGAAGCAAAATAGCTAGATCCCCAAGAAAACCCATGGGTAAAGCATTGAACATGAAGGGATATTTGAGAAAGACCTAGTCTTATCTCTTATTTTGGCTAAAGAAGAAAAGAAAGCCAAAATACCCAAGTAGGGCAGAGATCAAGTCAAACTTAAAGTTTGATAAGATAAGTCACATCACATTAATGGTTAACCAAATATTTAAGTAAGATTAGAGGTGGTGTAATATAAGCACCTTAGGCCTTGCTCTTATAAATTTGGTACCACATTGTATGAAGGGCATTTATAAGGACAGAAAAGGTGAGAAAGTATAGAGACAAAGTTATGTGGATTGGATGAGGAACCCACTGGTATGGGACGGTGGGTACTGAATCCCGTTGAGTACTTTTTCTTGATGGCCAGAAGAAAAAGGGACTCATGATCCAATGGAATACATCAGGAAGACAATGTCTAGGAATAGGCATCTTCTTCAATTATCCTCTCAAAGGCAAGAAGAATTCTTCCAACAAGGTATGAAAGTATCTATCTCTTATAGAGAGTTAGAAATAAGGAGAGGATCAAACTTCGTTGGGTTTGAAGATAAACCCAAAAGGATGAAGCTCTAAAAGCTTCATGCCAAAGTATGACTTGAAATTCAAGGAACATAAAAATGATCTTAGACCAAGCTTGAAAGAAAGCTCAGAAAGATCATCTTTTGGATACTTGATATTTCAAGTCAATTGAAGAATAAGAAAGATGTCAACATAGGACATCTATAACAGATTGAGAATATAAGGGAGAGAAATCAAGAAGGATCAAGAAGACCCTTAAGGTTTGAGATCTAATTAAAGATCCGTGAAGGTTAAACATTGAAGAAATGATTGGAATAATCTATTTCTACTTATGACCTTAAAGATAACACGATCTTTAACACTATGAGTTCCCATCTTAGGATGTAGTTATAAAGATCTTATCTTTTTGGAAGAACAAGTAAAAAAGGTTTCACTCTATGGCTAGAATAGTTAGATTAACCCTTATGGATTCTAGTCCCTTAAAAGTGGATTCTCAAAACTACGTAAAGTTTTGAAAGAACATTGCATCCACTTTTTGGTAAGCTCTCTCTGAAGATAAAGAGGATGTTATATAATCCACCTTTACCATTCTATTGGTTAGCTAGGGATTATATAATGAAAGTCCCCTCTATTTAGAATTATTGGAGGTGAATTGCAAACAAGGAAATCCACCCATTTCACTAAAAAAGAGTGATTTGGGCAAAGATTATGAAAGATTCATCTTCCTTTCAGAACAAGTTGGGTTCTAACTTGAGAGATGAATCTGATAAAGAAACCTGAAGAAGCATTCATCTATTTTGCTAGGTCCATGCACAAGTGGTGCAAAGCAATGGACCAAGGTAGCAATTTAGCTGAAGCCACTTTGACTCCACTTAATCCACATGTTTGAGCTATGGAGAGCCAGATGGCACATGGTTTAAACAAAGGAAATAGACAGGGATGTTCTCTTCCACCCTTTTCAATGTTTCCATACTTTGCATTCGACTCGGTTCTTTTTTGTATGCAAAACTAGATGGAACTTTCAATGATTGGGGTAGGGAATCAGACCACACATGGATTATCCTTTTGAAAAATTCATTTAGGATAGAAATCAACCTTTTGAATTAAGAGGCAAATTAGAGAGATGAAGGCCATGATCTTTGAGATTGATCATGGAGCACGGGGGAATACCCCAAGGTATATATCTCCACTCACTCCCGAGGACGGAAATGCTTTTAAGGGGGGGAGAATGTTGTATAATTACATGGGTCTAAGGGGTAGAACCCTTGGGTTTCTAGGTGTGAAACCCTTTGGATTTATGGTTTATTTACCCGTTTTAGATGGGTCTTGAACCTTAGGGCTAATTCTCTAAGGCTGAGTACCTTAGGCTTGATTGGAAGCTTCTCCTAGCCACTTGGTTTGTACGTAAGAGCTTGGAGAGTCTTCTTTTAGAAGCCATGTGATTTCATGTGATTTCCTAAGCTTGGAAACCATGTGAATACCTTAGGGACCCATGTGATGGAAGGTACACATGTCCTCTTGAGAAGGACTTACCCCCTTGGTCTTGGAGCTATATATTGGAGGGGTTGGTTGGGTGGAAAGACATCTCTCTTCCTAGTGTGTGGCCTTGCTAGCTAGTTCCCTTACACTTCTTAGTTCAGTTTGTGGAGGCTATGGAGCTCTCACACAACAACAGCCTTCCTTCCTTTTTACCTGCAATGATATTTCTATATCCGTGATTTGGATCTTGCACATAAACACCATCATTTGTGAATCTGACTTCATATCCCTTCTCCACAATTTGCCCTACACTTATAAAGTTTTTAGGAATAGTAGGAACATAAAGCACCTTGCTCAAGAGTGTACTTCCACTCTTTGTCTTTACTGATCCAATGCTCTCCACTTTACGCTTGGTGTTGTCATCTGTTTGAACTGTATGTCCATTCACCTTTACTTCCATATCAGTCATCAATGATATATTGCCACTCAGATGATTGCTACACCCTGAGTCAATATAAAACACCCTTTGGTCTTCTCCTACTGCTTCATGAGTTGCATTCAAGATGAGATTCATGTCATCCTTCTGATCTGATGCATAATTGTAATAATTATTGTTGTAGGACTGAGGTTGAAAACTTCTTCCACCTCCTCTAGCATATGATGTCCTACCACCTCTTCCTTTGAAGTTGTCTCTTTGGTTTTCGCCTCCTCTACCTCTTTGATTGAAGCTCTGGTTATTACTTCCACCATTTTGATTGTTATACCAACAATCATTTGCCAAATGATTGGTTCTGCCACAAATCCAACAAGCTTTAGTATTGTCTTTGTTCTTACCTCCTCTTCCTTTACCTCTGAAGTTCATCTTTCCTTTTGTAAAGTTAGCTTGACTTGAAGTTCCTTCATCATCAGTTGACTGCTTCCCTTTGCCATTCTTTTTCTTGTCCTTGGAGTACATAGCTTGAGTTGCACTCCTATCATTGTCTCCTTTAATGTCCTGCTCAAAAGTTAGCATGTGTCCTAGCAATTATAAAAAAGATTGAGATCAGGAGTAAAATGATCTAGTGACAATTCTATGGACAATATGAAAGGCTTCCACTTCTCATCTCCTCTCAGACCTGTAAGTATTTGCCTTACCAACTTATCCTCTTCAATGTCTTCATCTATTGCTCCCAAGCTATCTGCAATATCCTTCATCCTTGCCACATAATCAAAAATTGATTGTGAACTCTTCTTCTTGAAAGTTGTGAATTCTGCCCATAATGAAGAATTCCTTGACTTGGTTGTGTTTTGGAAATGCTCTTCCAAAGCATTCCACACATCTGTTGCACTTTCTAATCCTCTGATGTGAGGTAGAAGATAATCATTTACTGCCATGTAAATGATGCTCCTAGCTTGAGCATCCTTTCTCATCCAATTCTTCAAACCTGCAAGTTCCTCCCTAGTTGGAACACTAGGATCTTCAAACTCAGGCTTTTCTTCTTCTCCTGTAATGAATGCCATCAAATCTTTGCTCATGAAGTGTGCCTCCATCCTCATGGACCAAGCTGGATAGTTCTCCCTATCTAGCTTATCAATCTGCAAGCTTTCTCCCATCTTTGATCTTCTGTGTTTGGAATTACTATGGTTTATAATAATAGAGTGTACCTTTGATATGAAGCTTTAATCCTTCTTGATCCTTTGACCTTGTACTTTGTACTTCTGCAGGTTATCTCCAAGAATTTGGCTTTGTCCACCTCCAATTAGAAGAAACTTCAATATCTGCAATAGTTGGGACTTCCAATACCTTTACTTCACTTGTATTGCACAATCAGCTCTGATACCACTCTTGGAGACCTCTTGATCTCCAAAGGTTTGATCTATACTGATCTAAGAACAGCTCTATATCAGTTATGGATCAAATTTTACACAAATCTTATCCTCATTTTTCAAAACTTTCACTATCACTTCTCTAAGTGAAGAAATTCCTACTTCAGAAAGTCTGCTTCAAAATTTTACTTCATTACCTGCACATATCTTCACACTACCTATATATATATATATATATATATATATATATATATATATATATATATATATATATATATATATATATATATATATATATATATATATATATATATACCACAATCATATCAACCATTAGTCCTTCAGAAGAA
>CM035434.1:21672082-21674582 GCA_020310875.1 Ceratopteris richardii | reverse complement strand
AACATTAGGCAATCCAAGCACTGCACCATTGTTAATCATGTCTTTGATACCTCTTTCATTGAAATGTCCAAGCCTCTTGTGCCAAAGATCTAACTCAGAGATCTTATGTCCTCCATAAGTGAACAAGGCATGACCAACATTACCTTGAATCTTCAATGTGAACAATCTTCCTTCTTTCTTCCCTGAAACAATTTGTTTATACCCATTGCTAGGGTCTTCCACAAACACTCCTTCATTAGTGAACCTCACTTCATAACCTTTTTCAACAATTTGTCCTACACTTATCAGATTCTTAGGAATTGTAGGAACATACAAGACCTTACTCAATAAGGTGCTACCATCGTTGGCCTTTACTGATCCAATTGACTTCACATTGTGCTTTGTATTGTCTCCTGTTTAAACAACATGATTAGTCACCTTATTTTCCAAATCAGTCATCAATGCTATGTTACCACTCAGATGATTGCTACACCCTGAATCAATGTAGAAGACTCTTTGGTCTTCACTTTGCCTTTCACAAGTTGCATTCATTATCAATGTTGAATCCTCCTTCTGATCTGAAGCATAATTGTAGTAAGTAGTATTGTATTGTTGACTTTGGAATCCTCTACCTGCATTTCTTCGAAAGTAACCCCTACTACCTCTACCTCTGAAATTACCTCTTTGATTTCTGCCACCTCTTCCTCTTGAATTAAAATTCTGATTATATTCACCATTACTCTGATTATTATGCCAACAATCATTAGCTAAATGATTTGTCTTACCACAAATCCAGCAAGCTTTGACTCCATCTTTGTTGTTCCTGCCTCTTCCTCTACCTTTGCCACCTCCTCTTCCTCTTAGGAAGTGTGTCTAGGTACAAAGCTAGACTTGTTGTGAAAGGGTTTGCTCAAACATATGGTATTGATTATGATGACACTTATAGTCCTGTGGCAAAGATGACAACCATCAGAACACTCATAGCAATTGCTGCATGTAAACATTGGAAATTGTGTCAATTAGATGTGAAGAATGCTTTTTTGAATGGTTATATTTCAGATGATGTTTTCATGCAGCAACCTCAAGGATTGAGAGATGGAAGGTATCCAGATCATGTGTGTAAGCTCGAGAGAGCTTTATATGGCTTGAAGCAGGCCCCAAGGGCATGGAATTATAGGCTTGTAAAGTTCTTAAAGGAACTTGGATTTCAAGTATCTAAGGCAGACAGTAGCTTGCTTGTTAAAGCAAGTGATGATGGGTTCATTTACATGTGCATATATGTTGATGATATAATTCTTACAGGTACAGATGAGAAAGGCATTCAAAGCCTAAAGAAGCAAATGGAGAAAGAGTTCAAAATCAGTGATTTGGGAGATTTGTCATACTTCTTGGACATGGAGATTTCATACACTCAACATGGAGTGTATGTGACTCAAGAAAGGTATTTGAAGAACTTTTTAATCAAGTTTAAAATGAATGATTGCAGGGTAGCACCTACTCCAATGGAGGTGAATCACAAATTGAGCAGATATGGTGGAGAGGAATTCAAGGATATGAAGTTATATCAGAGTTTGGTTGGTAGTCTTATCTATGCTACATTAACTAGGCCTGATTTATCATATGTAGTTGGGGTTTTGTCCCAATTCATGCATTGTCCTAGGAAAGAACATTGGATTGCAGGTCAAAGAGTGTTGAGGTACATTAAGGGTACACTCAAAGAGGGTTTGTATTATGGTTTTACATCAGATACCAACATCAAAGTATATAGTGATGCAGATTGGGCAGGTAATCCTGATGATAGAAGGTCAACCTATGGATAGATGTGTTATGTGGGAGATAAGTTAATCTTTTGGTGTTCAAAGAAGCAACATACAATTGCTTTGTCATCTACAGAAGCAAAGTACAAAGGAATGGTTGAAGCTACAAAGGAAATAATATGGCTTAAGACTCTGATGAAGAGTTTTGACACTATACAGACTACACCTATCATATATGGAGATAACATGAGTTCATTGTATCTAGCTACTAACCCTCTTTTTCATGCCAGGACTAAACACATTGAGATTCAGTATCACTTTCTGAGAGAGAAGGTGATGGATAAAGAGATTGAAGTTATACATACTTCAGCAAAAGATCAGATAGCTAATATGCTTACCAAAAGCTTGGATGGACCAAAGCTACAGAAGTTCAAAGACATGGCAGGCATAAAGAAGATAGAGAAAACCTCAATTGATGATTGAGGGGGAGCTGTTGGTGCAGGACAATCACCAATTAATGTTTTGACATGCAAATGAAGTCAAGATTTGAAGGAAAGATTCAAAGTTATGAAGCAAGGAAGAAGTATACATTCAGAAGAGGAAGACATATACACATATGTACAGATAGTTCAATTATGTCTTTAAGAAGTCATAAGGTTGTAAATTTTTGTATATATATGCTATGAAAGTGTCGGGGCAAATATGAGAGAGCACGAGAATAGAGAAATGAGAAGTTGTAAGAGTCATTAGACATATGAGAAGTT
>CM035434.1:21664582-21667082 GCA_020310875.1 Ceratopteris richardii | reverse complement strand
TCCAATGTGGGTCCTTTGGACAATGCATGAATTGTGACAAAACTCCGACTGCATAACTAAGATCAGGTCTTGTTAGTGTAGCATAAATCAAACTACCCACAAGAGATTGGTATTTCCTCATATCTTTGTATTTTGCACCATCATATTTATTGAGCTTGTGATTAACTTCAAGTGGAATTGAAGCTTCTCTGCAATTTTCCATATCAAACTTCTTCAATAGATTCAGAAGATACCTTTCTTGTGATACATATATGCCATGATCTGTATAAGTGACTTCCATTCCAAGAAAGTATGACAAATTTCCTAGATCACTGATCTTGAATTCTTTTTCAAGTAATCTCTTTACCTCCTTGATTCCTTCATCTGAAGTACGTGTGATTATAATGTCATCTACATAAATACAAATGTAGATTGTACCTTTCTCTGTTCTTTTGATGACTAGACTTGGATCTGCTTTTGAACTTTGACATCCAAGGTCATTCAGATACTTCACCAGTCTATATTTCCATGATCTTGGAGCTTGCTTCAATCCATACAATGCTCATCTCAACCTGCAAACAAAATTTGGATACCTGGAATCTATAAACCCTTGAGGTTGTTCCATGTATACCTCATCTGATATGTATCCATTCAAGAATGCATTCTTTATATCCAATTGACTTAGGGTCGAGCCTTTTGAAGCTGCAATAGCAATGATTGTCCTTATAGTTGACATCTTAGCTACAGCACTGAATGTCTCATCATAATCTATGCCATAGGTTTGGGCATAGCTTTTCACCACCAGTCTAGCTTTGTATCTGGCTATACTTCCATCTGCAAGCTTCTTCACTTTATAAACCATTTATTTCCAATTACTTTCTTACCATTTGGTTTAGGAACAAGTTCCCATGTCTTGTTCTCCTCCAGTGCATTGAATTCTTCCTTCATTGCTTCTTACCTTTAGCTTCATCATAGTTCTGAGGTTCTTCATCATCTTTGACCATATATGCATAGTTCTTCTGAGTTATGTAAGAAGTATCATAAGAATACCTTTCTGGTTGTCTTCTTGTCCTACTTGACCTCCTTGGTTCACATTCTTCATATGTGTCTGGATACACCTCTTCATCAAATATAGGAGCTTCTTCATTTCTTCTTGCTAATCCACTTCTGGATGTACTTGCTTGCATATAGTCTTCATCTCTATTTACCTGCACAATTGATTTTCCTTTCTCACATCTTCTTACCTCTTCTTCAAATTCTTCAGCTGTATGACTTTGATTTGCATACCAACTTTTCTGTTCATCAAATGTAACATCACTAGAAACAATAAATTGTTTGGTTAGAGGATTCCACAATCTGTAACCCATCTGCTTTTCATCATAACCAATGAACACATATTTTTCTGCCTTTGGTTCAAGTTTATGTCTAAGTTGTGATGGCACATAAGCATATGCAAGTGATCCAAACACTCTACAATGATCTAGTGTTGGTTTCTTACCCCACCAAGCTTCATATGGAGTCATTCCATTGAGGGCCGCACATGGTAATCTATTCACAAGATATGTAGCTGTATTTACAGCCTCAGCCCAAAGATAATTTGGACAATTCTTTTCCTTTAGCATAGCTCTAGCAAGCTCAACCAAAGTCCTGTTCCTTCTTTCTGCTACACCATTTTGTTGTGGTGTATACCTGCAGGTTATTTCTCTCTTAATACCTGCATTCCAAAGATAATCATTGAACTCTTGGGAGAAGTATTCTCCCCCTCCATCAGACCTCAGTCTTTTAAGCTTTTGACCTGTGACTCTCTCTGCATATGCATGAAAATGCTTCAAGGCTCCAAACACTTCTGATCTTTCCTTCAAAACATATAATGTTATCCATCTTGTAGCATCATCAATGAAAAGAACATAATACCTTGAGCCACTCATAGATCCTTCTTTTGTTGGTCCCCATACATCTGTATGAATGAGCTCAAGTAATCCATCATGTTTGAATCCTTTCTTTTGAAATGGTAACCTGTGTGCTTTTCCCATTTGACATGCTTCACATTTATAAACCATATGTTGACTCTGCACATTTGGTAATCCTAGTACAGACTGATTAGCAACAATAGCTTTAATTCCTCTTTCATTGAAATGACCTAATCTCTTATGCCAGAGATCAAGTTCTGTAATTACTCCTTCACCATGTGTGAGCAAAGCTTGACCAATGTTCCTTTGCACTCTTAAAGTAAAGAGTCTACCTTCTTTCTTACTAGAGACAATTTGATTATATCCATTCTCTAGATCTTCAACAAATACTCCTTCATTTGTAAACCTGACTTGAAAACCTTTTTCAACTATCTGTCCCACACTAATCAAGTTTTTAGGTATTGTAGGAACATACAAAACATTGGTTAGCAAATCTGCTCCACTCTTGCATTTCACTTTTCCAATTGAATGTACACTATGTCTTGTATTATCACCTGTTTGAACTGTGTGACTAGAAATGCCTTTTTCCAATTCTGACATCAATTCTATGT
>CM035434.1:21654582-21657082 GCA_020310875.1 Ceratopteris richardii | reverse complement strand
AAAGAGGAAGAGGTGGTAGATATCAGAGAGGAAACTTTAGAGGTAGAGGTGGTAGGAATTCTTTTGGAAGAGGTGGAGGAAGAAACTTCCAAAATCAATCCTATAATAACACCTACTACAATTATGCATCAAATCAGAAAGAAGATTCGACTCTTATTATGAATGCAACATGTGAAGCCTCACATGAAGACATGAGAGTATTTTATATTGACTGAGGATGTAGCAACCATCTGAGTGGAAACATTGCTCTTATGACTGACCTAGATGATAATGCAATCAATCATACAGTTCAAACAGGTGATAATACAAAGCACAAAGTAAAGTCAATTGGTTCAGTCAAAGCCAAAGATGGAAGCACTCTCTTGAGTAAGGTTCTGTATTTTCCTACAATTCCAAAGAATTTGATCAGTGTAGGACAAATTGTGGAAAAAGGATATGAGGTAAGGTTCACTAATGATGGAGTTTATGTTGAAGACCCTAGTCAAGGGTATAAACAAATTGTTATAGGAAAGAAGGAAGGAAGGCTCTTTACATTAAAGATACAAGGTAATATTGGACATGCTATGTTTACATATGGAGAGCAAAAGGTGTCTGATTTGGATCTTTGGCATAAAAGACTTGGACATTTTAATGAAAGAGGTATCAAAGAAATGATAAACAATGGTTCAATGCTTGGATTGCCTAATGTTGCAGGTCAACACATGACATACAGATGTGAAGCATGTCAGTTAGGTAAGGCTCATAAGCAATCATATAATAAGCATGGTTTTATGTATTCAGAAAGACTTGAATTGGTACATACAAATGTGTGGGGTCCTTCAAAAGATTTCAGTATAAATGGTTCAAGATATTATGTCATATATGTTGATGATGCTACTAGGTGGATCACAATCTATGTAATCAAAGATAAGACAGATGTGTTTAATACATTTAAACACTATCATGCATATGCAGAAAGAATTACAGGTCAAAAGTTGAAGAGACTAAGATCAGATGGAGGGGGAGAGTATTTTTCTAATGAGTTCAGTGATTACTTGTGGAATGTAGGTATAAAGAGAGAGGTTACTTGCAGGTATTCTCCTCAACAAAATGGGGTAGCAGAGAGAAGAAATAGAACTCTTGTTGAGTTTGCAAGATCCATGATGAAGGAGAAAAATTGTCCAAATTATTTGTGGGCTGAGGCTGTAAACACAGCCACATATTTGGTCAATAGGTTACCTTGTAAAGCTTTGCAGGGTATGACACCATATGAAGCTTGGTGGGGTAAGAGACCTACCTTGGATCATTGTAAAATATTTGGATGCTTGGCATATGCATATGTGCCATCTCAATTGAGGCATAAATTGGAACCTAAAGCAGAGAAGTATGTATTCATTGGTTATGATGACAAACAGATGGGTTATAGATTGTGGAGTCCATCCGCAAAGCAATTTCTTGTGTCCAAGGATGTTACATTTGATGAGCAAGGTACTTGGTATGTAGGTACACTTAATGTGCATGCAGATGTTGAAGAAGTTGTGAATCAAAAGAAAGGTAAGTCAAAGGTTTAGATATTTGATGAAGAGTAGAACAATGAAGTACAGGTTGAAGTTGAAGAAGTGCCAAGATTTGACCCAGAATGTGAGGAACCAGAAACTTCAAGAAGTGGAGAAGTCAGAAGGTCATCTAGGCACAAATGGCAACCTACAAGGTATAGCTATGATACTTCATTCTTGACTACTAAAGATTATGCTTACTTGTTGAAAGCAGATGAAGATCCATCTACATATGATGAAGCCAAAGGGAAGAAGAATTGGGAAAAAGCTATGCGAGAGGAATATGATGCATTGATGGAAAATGAGACTTGGGATTTGGTTCCTAAACCAAATAGTCAGAAAATCATTGGATGTAAGTGGGTTTACAAAACAAAAAAATTTGCAGATGGAAGTATATCTAGGTACAAAGCCAGACTTGTTGTGAAGGGATATGCAAAGACATATGGTGTGGACTATGATGAAACATATAGTCCTGTTGCAAAGATGACAACCATAAGGACACTCATAGCAATTGCTGCTTGCAAAGGTTGGAAATTATCTCAATTAGATGTGAAGAATGCATTTTTGAATGGTTTTATTTCAGATGAAGTCTACATGGAACAACCAGATGGCTTCAAAGATCAAGTGTATCCAAATTATGTGTATAAGCTCAAGAGAGCTTTGTATGGGTTGAAGCAGGCCCCAAGGGCATGGAATTATAGGCTTGTAAAGTTCTTGAAGGAACTTGGATTTCAAGCATCAAAGGCAGATAGTAGCTTGCTAGTCAAAGCAAGTGACGATGGCTTTATTTATGTTTGTATATATGTTGATGACATAATACTTACAGGAATAGATGATAAAGGTATACACATGATTAAGAAACAGATGGAAAGAGAATTCAAAATCAATGATTTGGGAAATTTGTCTTTTTTTTTGGGAATGGAGATTTCATATACTCAACATGGAGTATATGTAACTCAAGAAAG
>CM035434.1:21632082-21642082 GCA_020310875.1 Ceratopteris richardii | reverse complement strand
TGTGTGAGTATACCTTGTGGGGTGTGTGGATGTAGGTGGGTGGTGCGAGGAAGAAGAGAGGGTCGGAGTAATCGAAACTTGAGTCGAAGGGGAGAAGGATGTGCATGAAGGGTGTGTGTATGTGAGGAGAGATAATGAGAACAAGGGAAAGTGGGGATGTGTGCGTATGTGGGCATAGGTGTACACGAGTGAGTGAATAAAGAGAGCTAAGAATGAGAGAGAGAGAGAACAGGAAACGGGAATTGGTTGGAACAAGGATGCATATGCGAGGCGAAGTTTGGAGTGTGTTCAAATACAACTCAGTGACTTAAGGCAAGGAGAGTGGACCGATTTTGAGGGATTTAGATCCAGTATAAGCGCCTCTCAGTATCCTGTCCCTTGGACTAAGAGTGTTATCATTTTGGTGCGTTTGCTGGGAAAAGCTTGGTACATCTCTATAAGAGAGTGCCATAGGTTCGCCTAGCGCCTCATGTTGGCCGAGCTTGCGGACCCCGGATCTAGTACATGAGCGAGAGGAGGTCATCCTTAGGAGAAACATGAATAGAAAGAGAAGAGCGTGCTCAGAGAAGAGCCCTTGAAAGAAAAAAGCAAAGGTGGGAGTCGCAAGGTGAGTCGACCTCGACTAGCGGGAAGAGACCCGTAAAAAAAGTGTACTCCCGTAGGAGAGTCGCGCATCAAGTGCAAAAGTTTGAAGGAGGGATCCTAAGGCCATGTGCACTAAATTTTTGGGATCCTGAGGATATTGACCTTACGCCACTGTTTGAAATGGCACATCGAGTCCAAGTGCATTTAGGAGACTTTCCTAAATTCTCGAGATTGTGGGATGAGGATCCGGATAGCTTTATCCAATTGTTCGAGGTCACCTGTGAAGAAAATGAAGTGGTTGACCAAGCACAAAGACTTCGAATCTTGCCAGCCATATTCAGAGATGAGGCCACCAATTGGTATGAGAACTTGGAAGAGCCGTGAAGGCGAACTTATCAAATGCTAAAGGATGCCTTTTTGGCTAAATTTCGCAGGCAAGGTTTCCAAGATCGTCTAGCTCAACAAATGGATTATCTCCGACAGGGGGTAAACGAGAGCATCGATAACTATATCCAGAGGATGGAAACCCTGGTAAGAAAGATGGGCGTGAATGCCCCAAATGAGGATACCTTGAAATGAAGATTTATTGCGGGACTTAGAGATCCAAGCGCTCAACAACATATTAGTTTGAGCCGACCGGCGATGTTGGTGGCTGCCAAAGATGTTGCTCGCATGTGGGAAGAGGTTCAACTTGGCCAACGACGAAGGCAAGAACTTTTATTTGAACCAGTGCTAGGTACAAACGTTGGGCGTACAAGTGGCACTACTCAAGCAAATCCTATTGCAACTCCGCCAGCATTTATGGCTGCTACAAGCACACCCCAAGAGGTAAATCCGATGTGGACTAAAGAAAAGATTATCGAAATCGTGGCTCAGGCAGTAAAAGCTGCCACTCTAACTCATGAAGCATATGCAGTAAGGCAAGAAGTGACACCCGAGCCAAGTCAAGGAGTGTTTAGATCAAACATCTTTTGTGCGAAATGCCGAGGATATGGGCACATGGCCACAGAATCTCCTACAGTCTCAAGATTATACGTAGAACCGAGAGCCTTTTGCAAATTTTGCAAGAGGAACAATCACACTAAAGATGAGTGCCGTGAAAAGGGAAGGTGGCTAAACAATAGGAACTATGCTTATCAAGGATTACCAGGCCAAAGTGAACCTCCCATGCCTAGATGGGGGCCTAGACCCATGTATGCTTATGGAGGCCAAGGCCAAGTAGGCGGCTATCAAAGGCCTGAGCCACAAACACAAAGGAGAAAAGAGGAGGTTGCGAAAAGAGGAATTCTAGACATGAACGACTTGAGAAAGGTTATGCATCGGGCAATGAGCCAAAAAAGGACACATTGAAGAAAGTGCTTCATACACAGAATACGAGCAAGAATGGCGATGGCCTAAAGGAGTCAGGATCGACTCGTGTTGAACATGCCATAGTTATTCAATCGAGGGTTGATGGGGACAAGTGCCAGGATAGCGAGCAGAGCATACAAGGGCCGACATGTGAATATGTACGGAGAGGGCTGCGAGTGAGCCGTTGGGTAATGGCAATTTTTTGCATGATTTGGGTCTTCCTACGAGAGATGTGTGAGTGGATACGAGAACAAAAAGAGAGAGGCTTCCTCTATTTTAGCAAAAAACTTACCTTTTGTTTTCAAGGATCGCAGACTTTTTTAGACCAAGTGTGTTACTACGCGGGATTGCTGAGGACTAGGCGACCGATGGCTGACCAGGTATACTAGAGTGCTCTGTTCGACCTTGTAGTATATTTTTCAGATCAAGCGTTAGAAAGCATGGAGATATCGGTCGAGACCTTGCGGACAGACTACGATGTGGACGAGGCACACTGGCTTGTATAGTTTTGGAATCAAGGTTTGGACATTAACTTCCTGTTTCCTCAATTCGAAGCGTATTTACTTGGCTGGGCGGGATATGCCCAGGACCGGTACTTCCACTACGACAACACGAGGGAATTGCCTAACCAGGTAAATGATATCTATTGGGCTTGGGCAGACCAATTGGTCGTAAGCAGCGAGGACGAGGCTCCTGAGGCCAAGCCGGACTCGCCTTCTTAGAGAGTACTGATTTTCGGGAGTTGGACGTGGCTAGGTAAAAGAGTTTCGAGTTGGCCTTATAGCATAGTCGTTGGAAGAGAGGCCTCGCGAGGGGATGAACAACTAAGTGTCAGTTAGGTAGGTTGTAGGCAGTCGGGTATACCATTTGAGTGTTGCGTATGAGGAAGCGAATACAACAGGAGATCAATCTATCAGGAGTCTATTTTGTTGTGTTTTTGGTATGCTTGCCGTATGGGACAAGTGGGGGAGTGCTCCTTTCTGCCTCTCCCTAACTCTCAGGGTTCTTTGGAGCGGAACAAAAAAAGGAAAAGAAAAGAAAAGAAAAAAAAAGGAGAAAAAATACAAAACAAAAAGAAAAAGCAAAAACATCGTATCTATATGTGTGCCAGCGCGCTATGCCGGGCTAGTAGGCGAGCAGAGTCCACTTGGCCGGGCGGTCAGGACTGCGAACCGATGCTAGTTTTGCCATAGGTACTGGAGTATGTGTGTGTGTTTTGGCGCTTCGCACCATAGTGGGTCGACAGGTGCGTGGAGCCATCTCGGCCGGGCAGACGAGACCACAAGCCGCACTCGGTTTCGCTATGGGCAAGCCCTTCCGTGTGTGTTTATACATTGTGTATCTATGTCGTTGTGCGCTATGCTGCACCGGTAGATGGGTGGAATGAACCTAGCCGGGCGGTTAGGGCCACGAGTCGCATCCAGTTGCCGCATAGGCCAACTCCTGTGTAAATAAATATAAATAAGAAAAAGAAAAGAAAAGATTTTGTGTTCCCGTCCCAAAGGGGGAGAGATAGAAAGGAGGAGGACGATGACTATCCAGATGGGTGTGCCATGTGTGTATATGTTTTTGTGATTTTTTTTGTGATTGCTGATAGATCGATCTGCCTAACGTTGACGCGAACGAGGACCGGTAGTCACATGTGTATTTGAATTGCTTGCTACCTGCTAACTGTATTTGGCTTTCTATTCTTGTCAACAGGTTCTTTCTAAAGACGGCGATGAGGTATACCACTCGGATTCTTTTACTTGGGTCACGTTCTATTTTGGAGTTGGTCTCTTTTTTATTGTGCGAGTTCGGTTTCGTGTTGGACTTCGTCTTGCTTGCGTATGATTAGTTAGGGAAGATGCCTATATGCATGCGGATTATACATGATGATTTCAGTTTTCATATATCTTTTTGGTACTTACCTTTTTGTTGAGATGTGTGAGGTAACAGGTGCAATGGAAAAGAGGGATTATGCCCGGTATTTTTATACATGGTAAGTCTTTTTGTGATGGTTGGATTTTTTTGTGATGGATAGTGCAAGAACACAGGTGAAAGGCCAAAGGAAAGAGTGCATGGATGGTAAATAGGGTATGAGGTGATCAAGTCAATGAAGTAGTAACAAGGATGTGAGTATGGTCCTTGTGACCCTATGTCTAGAAATGGATAGGTGAAACGAGCATAAATATATGGATATGGTTGAGAGCATGATATGAGGCATGGTTCATATGTGTGGTTGCATATACTTGCATGTGGCGTGATGAAGAGAAAATGTGAGATAGAGAAGAGGTAAAAGGTGATTGCATGAAGACATGGAAACGAATGTGGTTGGTAGGTGGCTTTCTTGGAATGCATGAAAAGATAAGTGAGCGCGAGTAAGAGTGTGTATGTGCGAGAGTGTGTAATTCATGATGTGGATATGTGTGTGCATAATGGAATGTGCTTGGACATGGGAGAGCATAGTCGAGGTGAGTGAGAGAGTAGGAGAATGGAAGTATGCTGCATATAAATGTGAAAGCATATCATTGATGATAACTGGTCATGTGTTTTTGAAGAGAACTAATCATTGGCTTGAGTGCAGGCACACATAGGCTCGTCGGGGACGACTTTGCAAACAGAAGAGGGGAGTATGTTAATTGTGTTTATGATTGGTTTTTTTTTGCTAACACATCTTCATGATATAGGTCAAACATTGGATGGTGGGTACTTGGAAGAAAAAAAGTGTATCACAGAGATAGGATAGAGAAAATCTTAACGCCTTAGTGTGCAAACTTGCATAGCTCTGTGGAGCTGAGGGAAGAAAAAGAGTCAGCAGACAATCTTCTTGGATGCTTGTGAAAAAGGTCACGGGAAGCACTAATGAATACCATGCTTTTCTTGTATCAGTGAGGTCAGATGGTTTACAGGATTGGTCTTGTCTTCTGGAGGATCTGCATGCTCTGGCTATGAAGGCCATAAGCAGCTACTTGTGTGGGAGGTCATGGATAGTTGGGGGGGTTTTGGTTACAGTGTTGGTGTCAGTTCATGTTGTCAGGATCTTGCTCACGCGCATACAGAGATTACGGACGCAGAAAAACACATAGAAAATAGAGGCAACAAGAGACGAGACCGAACGCAAGATTGGGTGCAATCTCCCCCCATGCACTCTGTTTCGACAGTCCACAGAGTGCATGTATTTATAGGACTTTTGATTACGTCGAAAATAGTGGTTACATGAGGGCGGCTTCAAAAAGTAAGCGTGAAACTAAAAGTTGATAACTTTTACAGAAAGCCATTGCTTTCAATAACAGAAACTACGGTCTACAATGATCCTTATGCTAACCATTACTTTTCTAACAATAGAACCTTCTACGCAGGTTTATTTACAAGCTAAATAATAATTATTCGGATTATTGATGTCCGCCCTTTCACGCCTTGCATGCTCCTCACGAACCTTCAGCTGCTATATCAGAAACATCAAAAACATATTAATACATTAATAATATATCACTTTAACAATGCATTGTTCAATAATATACAACATGCCTCCCAGTTGACAAGCAACTGACCTCAGTTGATAAAATAATTCAACACTCTAACAATTATAATGCAGTGTTCAACATATTCCATGTGACAATCCAACAATGCATTGGCTATTTTATATTTCAATCCAACAATGCATTGGCTATTTTATATTTCAATCCAACAATGCATTGTTCAACATATTCCATGTTACTGTTACAATCCAACAATGCATTGGCTAACATATTCCATGTTACAATCCAACAATGCATTGGCTAACATATTCCATGTTACAATTCAACAATGCATTGGCTATTCCATATTTCAATCCAACAATGCATTGGCCAACATCTTCCATAATACATTAATAATTTAACACACTCCAACAATTACTTGTTCAACATATTCCATAATTCATAACATGCCCCTCAGTTGAAAAGACAACTAACCTCAGTTGATAAAATAATAAACATGGATAGCCAGTCACATGTTTCATCACTGAATAAAGAAAATAAGCATGTGCCATGTAAAAATACATGCATGGAAATGTTCATGGAGGTGTTAAGTTATTAAGAGTATCTGTAAGATGCTGACATAGTCTTTCTAATGAATTTGGACAAGCAAAACTTGAATATGCTCCTATAAACTAAATTCAATATGTAAATGCATCACAATTATCAAACATGTAGGGTAAACTTTAAAGGTAGAAATGAATCCCGAAACTCTTCTTGAAAATCCTTCCATGTGCGTGGATAATCTGCAGTCTGAGAAAGATCATTCCACCATTGTTGCGCTCTTCCTACCAAATAATTAGTGGCAAACTCGATTTTCTTATTTTCTGAATATAACTCATCGGAAAAGAAATCGTTGAATAGGGATAGCCATGATAAGACAAAGCGGCCATCTTTTCGTCCGTCGAATTGAAGCATAGCATAACGTCCTTGTATGGCTTGTTGAAGTGCTTGAAGTTCTTGGTTCATAATCTCTAACCCTTGCTCGAATGAAACTCCAGGTAAAGGTGAATTACGGTAATCCTCCATGGTGCTCTTGGACCCTTGCTCTCAACCTTGGTGTATTGAACCTTCTTGTTTGCAACCTTGGTGTCTCGATCCCGTGTTCTCAACCTCGCTTGGTATCTTGAACACTCAATCAAGTGCCACCTAAGGATTTTGAAGGAATTCACACTTCCAAGGTAGCTCATTGGAAAGTTCGTTCCGAGAGCTTTCCAATGGTATATTACATGCCTCAATCCGACCTACGGATTGAGAGATACACTTGATTCTTTGTTGGGTCCATCCTTGAATTCGTCGCGAGCGCCTTCCACAAGTAATAAAGAGAGAGAACTTGAGTACAACTCCAAGAGATGGTGGAGTGGTCAAAGTACTTCCCTTGAAAGTAGGAGGTTGTGGGTTCAAATCCTCCTACCTTAGGGACTCTAAACCTCTCTATTACCACTCAAAAATTAAAATTGCCTCGCGCGTAGCCAACGGTCGCCAAGGGAGCCTTGGGTGCCAATGTTGCCAATGTATTGCCTAAGTTCTTTGCCTTAGTCGATGCCTTGGAGTAAGCCGAAGGAGTAAACATAGTAAAACGTAGAAGTAAGCCGAAGGAGTAAGCCGAAGGAGTAAACGTAGGTGAAAACGTAGGTTCTCGTTCTGGAATAGGAACAGAAACAGAAACAGAAACAGAAACCGAAGTCGAAGACGAAACAGAAACAAGAACAGGAACAGGAACAGAAACAGAAACCGAAACCGAAGTCGAAGACGAAGACAAAACAGAAACCGAAACCGAAGACGGAGACGAAGACGGAGATGGAGATGGAGATGGAATCGGAATTCAGAATCGCGAACAGAGAACAAAACCCTCTGTATTGACGCGTGCAGAGCTCTGATACCACTGTTGTCAGGATCTTGCTCACGCGCATACAGAGATTACGGACGCAGAAAAACACACAAAATATAGAGGCAACAAGAGACGAGACCGAACGCAAGATAGGGTGCAATCTCCCCCCATGCACTCTGTTTCGACAGTCCACAGAGTGCATGTATTTATAGGACTTTTGATTACGCCGAAAATAGTGGTTACATGAGGGCGGCTTCAAAAAGTAAGCGTGAAACTAAAAGTTGATAACTTTTACAGAAAGCCATTGCTTTCAATAACAGAAACTACGGTCTACAATGACCCTTATGCTAACCATTACTTTTCTAACAATAGAACCTTCTACGCAGGTTTATTTACAAGCTAAATAATAATTATTCTGATTATTGATGTTCGCCCTTTCACGCCTTGCACGCTCCTCACGAACCTTCAGCTGCTATATCAGAAACATCAAAAACATATTAATACATTAATAATATATCACTTTAACAATGCATTGTTCAATAATATACAACAATTCATTTGGTTGTGGCTAGATTTCGTAACCGAATTAGTGAGATCCCCAAATATTGGAATTATTTGCAAATGATATTAGTAGGCCCTAGTTGAAATCTCAAGTATATTAACAATTTATGATTTACATATTTGGGGTCTAGTCTGTGGGGGGGCTTCCCATAAAGCTTGTGGGTTGGATATTTGTGCTCTGTCCAATAATGCAAAGGTGGCTTAATTTTGCACGGTGGAGCCGATTGACAAGAGTTCTTACAGGGGGGTTTGAAGGCATCTAAATACACACTAGGGAGGGCATTTAGCCATGAATGGAAGGGAGGTTCTCTTTTTCGGGAATCAACATCCAGCTGGGTGATCGGGGGGAGATTTTTTTTTTACTTTGCTTGGTTTTTTTTGTTTCCTCCTCTTTGTCGGTATGGTACTCACGCAGGTACGCAAGGAGGAAGTGTTTCTGACTGCTCTGCCGAGGGAGGGAAAGAGCCCATGAATGCACACGGCTGTTATACAGGGGGTGGCACTCTCTTGGGAACTGCAGACATGGCGTGGGGAGGTATCCGAAGGAAAAGAAAAGCCCATAAAAAGGGGGGCACGCGAGCAATTTTTTTTTTGGGGGCCTGTCTCTGCTTCGTTTTTATTCGAGGGTCGCTATTGTGTTTGGAACTTCATCCTTAGTGGAGGCAGTGGTTTTTTTTCTCTCATTCTCCTTGCTGGCTGTCGGTGGAAGGTCAAGGGGGAGGGTGGCTGTTCTTGCTTTTGGGGGCCGTTGTCGGAAAGTTTTTCAACCTTTCTGTTGACGACCAGGAAAATTAAAAAGATGTTTATTGGTCAATTCTTATCTCATTTATACAATGTTTTGCTTTAAACTAATCTTTTATTAAGTATTTGCAGGTTCAAATGGATGAAGAAAACAAAAGTTCATACTATGGTTTACCCTAAACTTCTTTAATAATGTGTGTGTAGGCCATAGAAGTATTGAATCATGGGTTTAAGGCCCTAGGTTTTTGTTTATTTATATGTATTTAAGTTAAGAGCATTAATTATTGGTTAATGTTAGGGTTTAACTAGGTATTCAATTTATTTCTAAAGGGTTTTAATGGGGTTTTGATGGGTTTTAAGTAGGTTTTCTAGGGTTTTAGTATGATTCAAGGGGTAAAACAATTGGTATTTAATTAAATTAACCTATATATTAAACATTGCTTATTACAAAATTCAATTATGATTTAATTAATTACTTTATTCATGTGTGTGCATTTAAATACTAAGGTTCTAATTAATTAAAACCTTAAACTAAGCATAATTTAAATGAATTATTTAATTAGGGGAAATAGGATAATTAAATAAAAAATGATAAATGAAATGAATAAATATCTAGTGGTGTGTATGAGTGCTAGAAGAAAGAATGGTATGTAAGTAATATGTAACTAAAGTAATTTAAGGAGTGGTTTGAGTAAAAGATGCAATTAAAGGAGGTTAAAGAGAAACTTTAAATGAATGGAATATATGAAAAAGGTTAAAAGAATGGAACAAATGTGTTGTGGAATTAAAGCTAATTTAAAGTATGGTTGAGATGTGTGGGAAAAAGTGTGGTTGAGAATTTAAAGCAAATTTAAAGAGTGGTTTAGAAATGGCTTGTGTATGTATTTTTATATGTGCTATGCTCCATTTCTTCCTAATGTTTCTTTGCAGACATTGAAAGCAAAAGTATCGAAGAGCATCGTGTCAAAAGAGAAGAATTCAACAAACTAAAGATCCATTATTTGATATAAACCCATCAAACTTATCTTAATTAAGCTTTTGTATAGGATTCACTAGTTGTTAGCAATCTTTTAGAAGAATTATATCATTGATTTATAGCATTGTAATCATCCATTATTGTCATTAGCATTAATTCAATTTCAATTTGCATTCTCTTTCTTGTCCATGTCATCTGAAAATCCAATTCAATGTGAAAATAATGCACCTTTAGAAGTAGAAATTGTAGAAGTAGTTAAGGATATTATTACACACGAATCGTTAATATCAGTATATCATGATTATTGCCTTAATAGATTTATAGCATTATTTTCAAGTGCATCTAATGATCCTCAAGATAACATAGATTCATTTACACCACCCTTAATTAGGCGTATACAACCTAATCATTTAGAAATCCAAGAAGACGAAATTATAAAAGAAAAATTAACTGAGGAAA
>CM035434.1:21539582-21624582 GCA_020310875.1 Ceratopteris richardii | reverse complement strand
TATGCATATGTGTGTGTATGTATGTATGCATATGCATGTGTGTATGCACATATTCTGTGTATGTATACATGTGTATGCACATATGTGTGTATGTATACATGTGTATGCACATATGTGTATATGTATTGTAAGGTCGCTGGATTGGCATATTGTAATTTCATATTTTTCCAGTACCGCACGTACCGAAAGGTCGTAGCGAAGTGTTGTATCTTTTTATCAATCAATGAAAAGACATTACGGTGATGCTCCGGTAGCACAAAGACGAAGGGGATCGCTAGACTGTCTGTCTGGGTGATTGGTGATCTACGAAGATGTCGTTGTAGTGCAGTGTTATCAAATCGTGAGTACTGTTAACTCTTACTTTGTTTAATTACATTGATTTGTGATTAACTCAGCACTGTTAAGTGGTTGATAATAAGTCTGTGCAACGGTATTGAATAACTCCTGCGTTACGCACTGTGAAAAGTCTAACCAGAATTTTGATAGTAAGCTGTATAAAGGATTCGATATTGAACACTAATGTACTGTGTATTGAATAAGTTAATTGGGAAAATTAAGATACAGGGCCTCTGATTCATCAGACCCCTACCACTCCCAGAGAACCCGAAAGAACTTAAAAGTGCCTGTGACGGAAAAACTGCACTTTTACTACTGGCGCCGTCTGTGGGAATTTTTCCATTACCGCACGTACCGAAAGGTTGTAGCGAAGTGTTGTATCTTTTTATCAATCAATGAAAAGACATTACGGTGACGCTCCGATAGCGCAGAGACGAATGGGATCGCCAGACTGTCTGTCTGGGCGATTGGCAATCTACGGAGATGTCGTCATAGTGCAATGTTATCAAATCCTGAGTACCGTTAACTATTAATTTGTTTAATTACATTGATTTCTGATTAACTCAGTACTGTTAAGTGGTTGATAATAAGTCTGTGCAACGGTATTGAATAACTCCTGTGTTACGCAGTGTGAAAAGTCTAACCAGAATTTTGATAGTAAGCTCTATAAAGGATTCGATATTGAACACTAATGTACTGCATATTGAATAAGTTAATTGGGAAAATTAAGATAGAGGGCCTCTGATTTATCAGACCCCTATCACTCCCAAGAACGCAAAAGAACTTAAAGTGCCTGTGACGGAAAAACTGCACTTTTAACAGTATACATGTGTGTGTACATGTATGTATGCATATGTGTGTGTATGTATGTATGCATATGCATGTGTGTATGTATATGCATGTGTGTATGTATAGGCATGTGTACATGCAAATGTGTGTGTATGTATGTATGCATATGCATGTGTGTATGCACATATGTGTGTGTATACATATGTGAGTGTGTATGTATATGTGTATGTGTGTTTGTGTTCATGTGTTTATGCATATGTGTGTGTATGTATATATGCATGTGCATGTGTATGTTATATGCATGTGTGTATGTATGTATGTGTGTGTGTACATGCATATGTGTGTGTATGTATGTATGCATATGCATGTGTATATGCACATATGTGTTTGTATACATATGTGAGTGTGCATGTATGTCTGTGTGTGTGTCTAATATGCATGTGTGTATGTATGTGTGTTCTATCTGTATCGAGAATTCAATTAATTTTATCACAGAATAAACTATCAAAATATAGTACCCAAATCTTGAGTGGCCTTCAGACAGTCTAACCCCTACTTTGTCGGATAGGTAGGGTCCCATGGGTAATATGCTCCTTCACTTGTACAGTTGTAATTTCAAAGTTAAAGCTTGAGGGAGTAGGCTTCGGTTGAATCTCCATTTAAAAAATAAACTATCAAAATACGCATTCAAATTTTTATCTTAAATATTTAAGATTTTAATATATCATGTTTAAGTATCAAATGAGGATGAGTTATGGGAGATTTGTCCATACCTACTTTTGTATAAGCCTATTGTTGGCTCTAAAAAGCTTCAACTGTATGTCGAGGATTTAAAAATTTGTATCTTTTTTCCCTTTTATTTTCGCATTCTTAGTTTTCTCTCCTTGGATAATGAATTCTTCTTCTTATGATATCCTTGTCCAAATGATTCAAAACACTATCTCACTTTGCACTTTGATAAATTGGTAAAAGTAAAAAGTAGTGAATGAATAAAAATGGTGGATCTAAAAACATCCCTAGCCAATTCACAGTTTCTCGATGTGCGATCTAGGATTCAAATTACTAGTCCATTTTTGGGCATAACTGGTGCATGGATTTAGTAACGAAGGTGGAATTCTTATCACTCACAAGACTTTGAGAATTCTTGATTCACTTTGAATTTGGTTTGGAGAACTTTGATACCAATGCAAGATGACGACCACCATGTGCGAGAGAGATGACTCTCCTCCCAACCAAATGCCTCTATATATAGCTCTCCCGAGGGGCTTCCTTCTTGGGTAGGTGGATACTAAGCATCCATGTGTCAACCATGTAACTGCATGTGCACCACGTGTCCTAGTTAACTCAAGTTAACTCCAGTGGATGCTTAGAAGACTCTAGATCTCTTTGGGCAAAATACTCTTTCCATGTCCTCCATGGGGATTGAACCCAACACCTCCTCCTTCACATCCTTGAGACTTAACCACTAAGCTAAGTGGATCACTTGTTCACAAGAGCACAAGACCTCCTGGTAAGTCAAAACTCAACATCTTTGGTCATACACACGGATGACCAAATGGTGTCCAATTTTAGATATGTCTGAATCGATCAAACTGTAGATCATAAACTTACTTTATTACACTTCCTGTGGATCACTGTGCCCCCCTCAAGCTACTATTGTTGGTAGGGTTTTGTCTTGCTTCTCCCTCTCCTCTGCTGGGGAAGGTATGGCTCTAAAGGAAGCCTTACATAATGGCTTCAACATACAAAATATGGTGCAGTCCTTTGAACAAAACAACAATGTTCCCTTGGAAGGCATTGTGCAAGATATGTCCTCTATCCCTAACATTTGGTCCAATCGGACTACGTTTAATGGACATCTAGTTCCTCCGTCCGTTAGCATTGCTATTCAGGGTTTTTGAAGAGCTTCTTAGTATGAACAAGGCTATGTCACGATGCTCTAGAATAATAGAGAGGTGCAGCGCCCAAGTATTAAGTGCTATGCTCAGGCAGCTCAGAGTCCTCCTAGGGCTATCTTCTCAGACATGGCTACACAAGTGTGCTAAAGTAACCCTAATCACTCTCATGAGATGAAAGGAAAGCAAAAGATTAATGAACCCGATCAGAGGATATCTGACCATCCTAACAAGATAAACATTGATGACTTTACTGTAGATAATGAAGATATTAATCTTCTTATTGATCGTAATTCTTTTAGTAACTGGCATAATCACCTTTATGAAAAGGTTCTTATGGGACTTTGACATGGAGCTAGACCCGTGCAAGAGACCTTCAATAAGTGGATTAAAAATAGATGGGAGAGTAGGGGACTTCATGTGAAACATGTTCAGTTTCTTCCTAATAACGTTTACTTGTTTTTTTTTTGGAAGACCCTAGTAGTGCTATGCATATATTGTCAGAAGGTCATTGGCTTATACGAAACACTCCTCTATCATTTTTTAAATGGCACCTTGGCTTCAACTCTAGAAGCTCCAAGCCCACCAAAGTTCCTGTTTGGATAGAGTTTCCTAATCTGCCCATAGACTTTTACCCTTGGATTGAACACATTGGAAAAATGATTGGCAAGGTTGGACAAAAAGCTAGACACGACTTTAGTCCTAAATGGGACCCACAAATCTTGATGTGGCCAAAGAATCAAAATCCTCTATAATATTGAAGGACTCGGATGGGTTGAAGTTGCATGAGCAAAACATTGCGTATAAGAACCTTCCTAATGCTTGTTTTCACTGCCTTAAGCAAGACCATCTTATAAAAGACTACCCCTTATTGGACAATAAGGAGGATGAGGTGCCTGAAACCTTTAGAACCAAGCAAGAAAAAATTCTATTTAATGAAAAAGGTAAGGAATCATCTTCTATACGTAATGGCTTTTAAAAAAATCACTTCCAAAGCTAAGAAAAGATTATGTATCCGGAACAACAAATCGAATGTTCTGCTTGAAAATGTTAGTAATCCTTTCATTGTGCTTGAAGATCCCACTAACCTTGATTGTATTGAGGATATGGAAGAACTAGTTCTCCCTACCAAACCAAAGGAATTGTCTTCTACTCCTCCACTTGTTGGAAAGTTTTGTAGTGAACCCCGAGGTCCTCTGAACACAGAGATTAAGTCCTCTCAGAATCCTTGCAAAAACACAGATAACTCCTCTAACCACTCCTCTTTAGAGGAGGGAGATTCTGACTCTGGTAACCATGATGAAGTTGCTTTCACTAAGCAACTCAATTAGATGGATAAAGAGAATTTGACCTTATTTCAACAGCAACCAAGTCCTTATGAGGACATTGTTATGAATCATGTTCCTGGCGTAAGACATAAATTGACCAAAAAAGCTAAATCTAAGAGAAAGGAAGCTTCTCGTATATCTGGGTCTTCCATTTAGCCTCCAAAGAATCATAAGAAATAAGAGTGATTTTTGTTTTGTTCTTCCTTTCCTATCTTTTTGGCTTGATGGATACTATTAACATTGTTTCTCTTAATATTAAGGGGCCTATTGATCCTGTGAGGGGTAAGATTTTCAATAACTAGTTAAAGGATACTTCCTATTCTCTTGAATTTATGTGTCTACAGGACATCAAGGTTGATGGATTTGTTTTACAGACCACCCTCCATATTGCATCTAGCAGACACAGCTTGTTTTCTACCAATCACACTAAGGGCAAGGGAGGAGCCTCTATAGGTATTTCTTCTCACATCTCTCACCTTGTTGAAAATGTTTTTGTCAGTGAATCCAATCAGTGGGAGACTATCCAATGTGGTGCCCCTTAGACTTATACATTGGTTAGTGTCTATGCTTCTAATAATCAGGTTGATAGAGCAAACTGTTAGAACGAGCTTTCTGGTCTCTTTGGTGATGTCATTCTTTTTGGTGATTTTAATGTTGTTGTTTCAAGAGAAGATAGAATTGGAAATCAAGAAAATATTTTGCAAGGTAGAGAAAAAAATAGTTGGTACAATATGATTAACTCCCTCAATCTAATGGACTGCTCCACTAATATTGGTCACACTTGGATCAATAGGATTTGTGAACAATTATCTGTCTGCTAAGTTTGATAGGTGGTATATGAATGTTCCCAGATATCATAAAATGTGGCATTGCAATTGTGATAGTGATTCCTCTTTACAATTGTCTAATCATGTCTAATCAAATTATTTAGAAATTCCCCCAATTATGAAGCAAGTTGGCCCCACCTTGATGCTTCCCTGCTTAAAGTTCCTTTCATCAAAGATCAAATAAAGAATATCTTTAATCTACACTTCTTTCTCAACGGCCTTTCCCCTTTTGTTGCTTGGGAAAGAGTTGTCAAGGACATTTACAAACTTTTCACTAAGTATAAGCAACGTGCTAAGGAGATTAGAAAAAATAGAAGGATGATGACCTTAAAGGAGATAGGAAATATTGAGTATTCTGCTCTTCAACCTTTAGTTAAAAGGCACAAGATCCTTGACCTTTAGGATAGGTTAAGATATGAAGATTATATCTCTGGTTGTAGTGTTCTTGCCTCTTCAAGAGAATTCTGGGTTGGGAAAGTTGATAAACCCAATAACCACATGTCTGATCTCATGAAAAAGAAGAAGGCCATGGATTTTGTCCCTATGCTCAAAAAGTGTTTAGGAAGTCATGATATTTCTATCAAGGAGAATTTACAGGAGGCGGTGAGCTTCTTTACCAATTTTTTTTCTATGCCTCCCAAGAGGGGGGAGGACATCCAGAGAGCCAGAGCCTTCATTTCCTTAAAAAGAAAACAAAAATATTTCTCAAGCCATGGCTTCCATTCTAGACTCATCGCTCTCTGTCAGTGAGGTTAGAGATACCATTAGTAAATTGAAACCCTGTAGAACTCCTAGTTTTGATGGTATACCTAATGAATTCTTTTAGGAGCTTTCTGATTTCATTGTGCCCATCATTCTCTTACTATGGCAAGAAGCTATGAGAAGAGGTACTCTTTCTACCTTTATCAATTTTGGAGTTATCAAGCTTATACATAGAAAAGGATCTAAGGATGACTGTAATAACTAGAGGCATACCTCTTGTTTAACTTCTTTATACAAAATATATGCTTCTACCCTCGTTGAGAGACTTGGACCCATCATGGATAGGATTATTCTACCTGAACAAAAAGGTTTCATTAAAGGGAGGTTCATTCTAGATGCTATAATTTCCATTTGGGAAGGGTAAGACTTTTCTAAAGAGAATAACATTGATACCTTCTTCTTTAAAGTTGACTTTGATAAATCTTATGATAGGATTGAGTGGGATTTTATTCTCCAATCTCTTTTTGATGTTGGTGTTAGGACAAAATCGATCAAGTATACTAATGTTTTATTTGGACATGCTAATGCTAGAATTGCAATGAATGGACATGTTTTTGATGCTTTTAAGTTATGGAGGTCTATAAGACAATGATGCCCTCTTGACCCCCTCCTCTTTGCTATTACCAGTGATTCCCTTGGATAGTTGGTCAGGGATTGTATGGAGCTTGGTATTATCAAAGGAATTGAGATCCCTAGTGAACCCTCTCAACTTGGTTTGCAAATGTTTACTGATGACAGCAACATGATTACTAAGGCTGATGAGGTCTCTGCTCATATGTTTTCGCACTGTCTTAATGTGTTTTGCCTTGCTACTTGTTCAGTAATCAATCATAAGAAAATTGGTTTCTTTGCTTCAAATTCTGTTACTCTTGACTGTGTGCTTACTAATAAATGTGATTTATTAAAAGAAGGTTGTATTTTCAGGTTGTTAGGAATACCTATGGGTTTTTGGGTTACCTTTGAGCAGAAATGGGCTTTGGTTCTAGACAAATTGAGAAAGAAAAATTCATTGGATGAATTTTTAGCAGACTCTTGCTCAAAGGGTGTTTGTTTTAAAGCATTATATTCTTCCTACCTTTACTTACTTCTTTGCTTATTGGTAGCCCTCCAAAAAGCAACTAACTCAGGTTATTGTGCTTGCTAGAAGGTTCTTATGGGGTGGGAATCAAGACTCCAACAAAATTGCTAAAGTTCCCTAGTTTACCTGCTATATGAAGAAGGAAGATGGTAGTCTGGGAATTATCTACCCTTCTAAAATGGCCATCCAGATGGCTAGCAAATGGATTATGAGAGCCCTGCACTCTATTGATTACTAGGCCTGTCTGATTAAGAAAAATGTTGGGGACTTTCATATTCAAGGCCTCAAGAGTTGGAACAATAACTCCATTTGGAACATTGTTGTTTGTTCATTTTAGTCCCAAAGAGAGCAAGCTTGTTTGATCCTTTTGGAATGCTTGGATGATGGTTAACAAGTCTTACAAGTTGCCTATTTACGTTACTAATAATCTTTCTTTCACTCTTTAGAACTCAACCTAGTTTAGCTGGTTTGATTCTTCTGATCTTTTTTCTCTCTCCATCAAGATGAATAAATGCAAAAGGGCTGGTTACTCCAACTCGATGACCCTCTACACAAATGGTATGGTTATCAATGAGTCCTCTATTATGCAAACTAATGCTATTTCTCTTACCTCTAAACAAATCATGCTGAATAAGAGAACATGGTTGTTGAATAAATTGTATTGCCACGATTACAAAAGATGGATAGACATCCAAACTGCTGTTGAAGACATCTACAAAAATTTCAGAGCTAATTCTCCAGATATCAAAGAGATCACTCAAAAGCTCAATAAAAAGTGGAATATGCAATGGAGTCCCCTTGAGTGGAAATACAGATTTATGTGCTTTTTATGGTCCTTTCCTATGTATGTGAAGCATTCTTGTCTTCTCTGGCTCATCACCCACCAAGGGTGGTGGAATGGCAGTAGAGCAAAGAAATTTAATATCAATGCAAGAAATTGTATCTTTTGTGGTGTCACTGAGGATCTTCCCATTTTTTCATTCAATGCGTACATGCTCAAAAATTTTGGAAAATGCTCTCTATTTTGCTTAGTTAATGCTCTTCCTCCTCTTGGTTACAAACAAATTCTGCTTGGTGAAAACAATAAGCTGGACATTTTGTTGTGGCATCTGCTAAGGT
Source organism: Ceratopteris richardii (assembly GCA_020310875.1). Lineage (NCBI taxonomy): Eukaryota > Viridiplantae > Streptophyta > Polypodiopsida > Polypodiales > Pteridaceae > Ceratopteris > Ceratopteris richardii. The sequence goes on along the minus strand of CM035434.1, from coordinate 21,616,448 downwards.
CTCACATTATATGGATGATTTGGAAAAGTAGGAATAATCAGCTCTTCAACAAAGTGTCAAAGGATTGCCTTTTTTCCTATAATTTGGGAATTAAGAATATTTTTCAGTTCTATAAATCTTCTATTAAAGATGTGCTCCCTAGGGATAACAATCCTCACCACATTATATATGGTTATAGTTGTAACAATGGAAGCTTAAGCTTATGTCTATGTACTCTACTCCAAGACTTGCTCTTATGCATATAATTGATGATATGATATAAGGTGAACACTTGGTGTTCTAACTTGATGTAGTGTTTTTTTTTTGTTCTTGGATTAATATTAAATTTACTTGTTCTTTCAAAAGAAAATCATTTAGTACAGTCCGAGCTGCGTAGCATAGTGGCTGATGCTTTGATGCTTTGAAGCTATGGGACGAAGTTCTAAGTTCAAGTCTTGGCTGAACATGTCCATGAGTCTCTCATGATGGGTGCCTCTACCTTACCAGTTGGATGTGTGAGTGTGTATTTCCAATTCATTGTACTCCAAAAAAAATTCATTCTGTACAGCTCTTAAAAGGTCAGCAATCATGTCTTACAAAAGCTGAAATCCTGAGAGTGGGATCCATTCTGAATCCTGATAGTCAACAATGTCGGCAGTGAGAAAGACGACAATGGCGCAGAATCGCGCCGCTCGTAACAAGTACGAAAAAGATCAATTCTAGTAAGGCCGGCGAGAATTCTTCATATGTTATTTCTTAATATTCAGCCTTAAAGAGAGAGAGAGAGACCCCTCTCCATGCGTACTTGATCTTCTCTCCTGCTCTGCATCCATAGTCGCAGCTTCTCTATTGATCTTCTCTTTGGACCGTGACAGCTTGATGTCTATCGAGAAGTATCAAAACGCACTCTGTCGATTGCCTCGGAGCTGATTATTTCCATCAGCGTAGAAAGAAGCTCGAAAGAACAGCCGTACATGCAGAGAGATACAGAGGATTACGGAGAGAGATAAAAAAAAAAAGCAGACTCGCGAGTATAAACCTCAGCAATGCTTTTTACCAACCTGCCCAAGTCAATTCTTCAAGTGGTTCCGCATCTTGTTCATTGCGCCGTGAGAGAACATGCTAGCGCTGGATGATTACCTTCGTGAAAACTCCAATGCCGTAACCAAAACTTCCTGTGAGTCCTTGCAGAAAGTGGTCCTGCTCTACATTCGTCATTGGAGAAGACGATAAAAAGCTACGGAGCTCATTCCCTCGTACGCTTCTGATCTTCTTTGTGAAGCTGATCACCCGAAAGGTAACTTTATCTCAAGGCTCCGAGGAACTGGAAACATGCATTCTGGGTGTTTGTCGTTCCAATTGATTCACTCAACCCATCAAGCTTTCCGAACAGAAGGAAGAGACTTTAACCTCAAAAAATATGGCATGGCCGATAGAACGCTCAAATATCGTCTGTGGGTGGATATGCAATCCGATTTTCTTGAAGACGTTCTCGAAATTGGTCCATCTACACGAAAGGAACTTAGGAACACACAAGATATGCATTTTAAACTATGGAGATAAATCTTCTGAATGATATTTTGATGATATTTTAGATTATAACTCTGTTCATTCACGCACACCAATGTCTCCACAAGTAATCTATGTTTCATGCCTGGTATCTCGTGCATAATCTGTGCCAGGAAAAGCAGCAACTCACAATGTTCCATGCTCACATTGGAAAGTAAAAGGATCTCTTTGTTCCATGCTCACATAAACCACCTTTAGGTTGATTATCATCATGTTAGGGAGAAGGCTTTCTATCACTGATGTCAGGGTGCTTTGTGTGAGTATACATAAAATAGATAGCATACATAAATTGGTAACTAAGTCTTCGGCCTTTTACCTTTTGTGCAATTTATACTCTGAAAATAATCAAACTTCCATTTACATATCTACTAGGTATTTTCCCTTTTTATAAACAATCCTGCCTTGGTTGAATATTATCCTATAACAACAATAAGATGCTTAAGACTTTCCATTAGACATAGAATAGTATCACTTTGTGTTGTGCTCCTTACGATCCTTTGAATCAATCTGTTTATATGTGTTACATCCTCCAAAAACTCCAGCATTAGTTTTTGCATAAAGATCTTAAAGTATTCATAATATTCATATACAACATTAATTTCTGCATAATATTCATTAAACTATCCTCCAACATTAGTTTTTGCATAATATTCATATCCTTTCAAACTATACACGAATCATCATTTGAAACTTTTCCCTCCAATATGTGTAACGTATCCTTTTAGAACACTAGGTAGAAATTTTACTAAGTTTCCCATTTGGTCTTGTTGATTAACATCCTTTCAAAAGTTTTTGATCTCTACTTTTATGGTAGAGGAGTTATGTTATTTGATTTTGGACTTTTAAATACACTTCAAATGTTAAATGAATTTTGACTTTGGAAAAGGAGCTAAACTCCAAAAACCACTATTAAAAACCAGTGTATCTTAATTTTAATTTAAGCTGAAGTAGATCAATCACTTTTATGAAGATGAAAACAATTTTCTTGAAGATTTTTGTCTTAAAACGTTTTATGTGTAGTTTCCTTTGTGTTGGAGTTTGGGGTCTATGGTGTTGGGATAGATGGATGGATGCTCCAAGAGACTGAGTAGGTACTGCTAAACCTACTTTGTACCAGCCCTCTTTTGCTTCAGAGTTAATAACTAGACCTCCTTAGCTTTGCAATGACACCATAAAATGTCCTATGTCCTTTGGAAATGGTGTGTGCAATGATTGAATCAAAACAGATAACTTTGAAGGTCAGAAACTCAAGAAAACTTTCTATTTTTGTCTTGACACCTGCTGAGTATTTTGCTCAGTATGACCAACATAGTAGGAATTGGAAAACTTCCTTTTAGGGGTATCTAATTAGCTTAGCAAGATACCTATACCAAGTGGAATGATGTAAAATGATAAACTATGCTAAGAGAAATCAATTTAGCAAGTTAAGCTATACCCCCGACTTTTTAGGACTGTAGCAGAAAATGACCATAGTTCACCTCGGCGCAGATTTCTCCACAATGGCTGAATAGAATGTCTTTAACCTTTTACAGCATGTAGATTACTTCAAGCTGAATCCAACAAGCTTTGAATCACTGAATTTGGTGAAGAATTGACCGAGATATGCCCTTGACAAGTTGACAGACTTTTGAGTAGACTAACAGAGAACTCAGAGATGGACAATATGAATGTATGTATTAATGAACATTTGTATACAACTCCATTTGCATGAACATCAATGCCAAATGGTATAGAGAGGTTTGGGCTTGAGTATAGACCTCACACACACACTCAAAAATCAGTAATGCTAGGCTCGGGAGTGCTCTCTCATCCCCGCGACTTTTCATGTCCATTTTTATAAGAGATGAGTAAACGTTTGAATTCAAATTCAAACTTTTGGCTCCCTATGATCAAGTTCTTAAATGCTTGGAGATATTCTTTCAATCAATCAACTAATTTTCCACGAATCCTTCTGGTAGGTGATTACAAGAGATTCCAAGTCAATTTGACTTTTACAATGAGGTAAAGTGGTAGTTAGCCACTAGCATATGTTCCTATGCTTCTTCATGTGTGTATGGACTTCAATGCATCCTTTGAGCCAAATGTGACGGCTTGCAATTTACACCAACAGCTCCCCTTCAAGCCAAACATTTTGGCTTAAGTCTTCATCTTCAATCTTCAAGTATATCCAGCAATCCAATCATGGATTTGAACCTGCAAAGTTTGGTTCCATCCAAAGCTTTAGTCAACAAATCTGCACATTGCATGTTGGTTGATACATAGGTAAGTTGAATGTCCTTGCTTATCAATTTCTCTCTCACATAATGGTAATGGACCTCTATGTGTTTGGTCCTAGCATGGTAAATAGGATTAGCTGCAAGGTGAAGAGAACTTGTATTATCTCCAAAGATTATTGGAGACCTAGTGAACAAACCCAATTCTGTATACAAAAGCCTAATCCATATTGCTTCTTGTGTGGCATTAGCAAGTCCTCTATACTCTGCCTCTGTGGAAGACAAAGCAACAGCAGGTTGCTTCTTTGAAGACCATGAAATTGGTTTGTCACCTGCAAAAGAAATATATCCAGAAGTGCTCCTCCTATCATCCTTGCATCCTGCCCAATCTGCATCTGAATAAATTTTGATATCAATATCTGAAGTGTAAGGGAAATACAAACCAGGGTTCTGTGTACCCTTGAGATGCTTCAAGATTCTCTTGGTAGCCTCTAAGTGAGGTATCCTTGGCTTGTGCATAAATTGACTTAGCACACTAACTCCATATGCAATATCTATCCTTGTTAAGGTAGCATAGTTCAAACTACCCACCATACTTTGATAACATGTAATGTCTTTGACTTCATCACCTTCATGGGCACTTAGCTTTAGGTTTACCTCCATTGGAGTGCTTGCTACTTTAGCATCCTGCAAGTGAAACTTCTTCAACATGTCCTATATATACTTTTTCTGAGTAATATATATATCCCTGAATTAGTGTAGACTAATTCAAGTCCCAAAAAATTATTTCAATAGACCAAGATCGTTGATCTTGAACTCCTTTATCATTTGACTTTTGATATATCTGATTCCATTGACATCATTACCTATAATGATGATGTCATCAACATAAACACAAAGGTATATTACCTCTGAATTGCTTCTCTTAATGAACAAAGAAGTATCTGCCTTGCTCATGACAAATCCTTGGTCTTGGAGGTATGTGGTTAACGTGTAATTCCATGCCCTAGGTGCCTGCTTCAATCCATATAAAGCCTTTTTTAATTCGCAAACATATGTTACCTTCTTAGGGTCCTCATAGCCAGGAGGTTGTGACATATATACCTCCTCTGAAATCCATCCATTCAAGAAAGCATTCTTGACATCCAATTGGTACATATTCCAATTTTTTGATGCAGCCACACTTACCAACACTCTGATGGTTGGCATCTTGGCCACACGTGAGAATGTCTCCTCATAGTCAATGCCTTGGGTTTGTGCAAAACCCTTGGCTACCAATCTGGCGTTGTACCTATTGATTGTACCATCAGAGTTTCTTTTAAGCTTATAGATCCATCTGGATCCTATTACCTTCATTGAGTCCTTCTTAGGTACTAACTCCCATGTGTCACTCTCTTTGAGAGCATCAATCTCCTCATCCATAGCTTCTTTCCATTCTGATTTGGTTATTGCTTCTTCATATGATCCTGGTTCTTCATTTGACAAATATTTGGCAAGATAAACAGAATGTTTAGTAACAAGAGATGTATCATACCCATATCTGATAGGTTTCTTGCTTTCTCTTTGTGATCTTCTAAATGGTTGAGTTGAGGATTCAGGTATGTCTTCAAGCTTCTTCATCTTCATTTTGCCTTTGGACTTCCATGCTTTGAATTCTTCAAGATTGATAGTGTCTTCATCATCTGAACTTGAGGCTTCATTCTGAGTAGGTTCCTCCTTTGTAAGACTTGGAAATTCCTCCTCCAAATCATAGGGTACTTACCATAAATCCTTTATTGATAGGATTATAAAACCTGTATCCTTTCTGATTTAAAGCATACCCAATAAAGATGCATTTTTCAGCCTTTGGGTCTAGCTTACCTCTTATCTGAGAAGGAATGTGTACATAGGCTACACATCCAAATATTTTGCAATTGTCAAGTGAAGGTCTCTTACCATGCCATGCTTCATAGGGTGTCATGCCATCAAGAGACTTAGATGGTAACCTGTTTATGAGGTAAGTGGTAGAGAAACACTCTCTGGCCATAGATAGTTAGGTAACTTTTTCTCATTAAGCATAGATCTAGTTGTCTCGACAATTAATCTATTTCTTCTCTCAGCTACCCCATTCTGTTCAGGAGAATACCTTGTGGTTATCTCTCTTTTGATGCCTCTGTCCTGCAAGAAGTCTTCAAATTCATTGGAGAAGTACTCACCTCCTCCATCTGACCTTAGCCTCTTCAAATTCCTTCCTGTCTGATTTTCAACTAATGCAAGATATTTCTTAAAACAATTAAATACATCATCCTTGTGCTTCATGAAGTATAATACAGTCCATCTGCTATAATCATCAATGAAAGACACATAGTACCTTGATCCTGAGACTGAGGGGTCTTTGCTTGGTCCCCATACATCTGAGTGTACAAGCTCTAGGTAGTCTTCATGCATATATCCTTTCTTGGAGAAGGGTAACCTGTGAGACTTACCAAATTGACAAGCACCACACTTGTAAATCATATGTTGCTTGGATACATTAGGTATCCCAAGCACACATTGGTCCCTGCACATTTGTTTCAAGGTTCTTTCTCCTATGTGCCCTAACCTTTTGTGCCAAATCTCAAGCTTTGAAAGTGTTTGATCTTTATAACTGTACAAGGCAATATTTTTTGTATCTTCCAACTCAAAAGTGAAAAGTCTACCTGATTTTTCTCCTTTAGCAATCCTCTTGAACCCATGTCTTGGATCCTCCACATATGCTCCATATTGATTGAATCTGACCTGCAAACCTTTCTCCACAATCTGACCAAGACTCATCAAATTTTTGGTAATGGTTGGTACATAGAGTACCCTGCTCAACAAATTGTGATTTCCATCACAAGTCTTAACATTTCCAACTTCAACTACTGAATGCTTTGTATCATCACCTGTTTGGACTTGATGCTTACCTTTTGGTTCCTCAAGATCAGAGAGTAATGCTACATTGCTAGCCACATGATTTGAGCATCCTAAGTCAATGTAGAATAGGTGGTCATCATTTGTACCTGATTTTGAAGTCATGTTCATGATCAGAAGAGAGTCATCTTGCTCCTCTGTGTAGTTGTTGTAATCCTTTCTGGATTTGAAACCTCGTTGGTAGTTGCCATTGTAATTATTGTTGTAGTTGTTGTTGTAGTTATTGTTGTAACCTTGGTGATGGTTGAATCTACCTCTTCACTGTGAGTAGCCACCTCTTTGGTATCCTCTTCCTCTCTGGTTCTTGTAATTCCTGAAACACTCATCTGTAGTATGATTTGATAGACCACAAATGTTGCATGGTGAGAAGTTATAAGATCTCCCCCTACCTGACTTACCTCCTCTGCCCCTTCCTCTTGAAGATCTACCTCTCCCTGCATAGTTGGCTTGAGAGGTTGATCCTTCATCTTCCACCTTCTTGCTCTTGCCTTTATCTTTAGACTTCTTATCAGTGTATAGGGCAGAAGAGTTATTACCTTTGGATGTGTCTCCATTTTTGTTGAGCTTTGCTTCATGAGTAAACAAGAATTGTAAGATCTGGAGTGTGCATGTCCATGTAGAGATCCATGGCAGTGGTGAAGCTTTCCCATTTGTCATTAGCCTTGATCCCATTGATCACTTGCCTTACAATCTATTCTTCTTCAATCTCTTCTCCTATGCTTGCTAACTGATCTGCTACATCTTTAATCTTGGTCACAAATTCTGAAACAGCTTGCTTAGGTTGCTTCCTTAGAGTTGTGAATTCAATCCACAATTGATTTTTCCTAGCCCTTGTGTTGGATGAAAAGTATGATGACAAAGTTTCCCAAGTCTCTTGGGATGTCTTACAATTTCTAATATGTGGCAAAAGAAAATCAGATATAGAGTTGAGTAAATAAGACCTTGCCAATGCATCCTTAGCCCACCATGTGTTGAGCTTTTCATGTTCTTCCTTGGTTGGTAACCCTCTTGCTTTGAATGAGGGCAATTCCTCATCTCCTGAGATGTATCCATATAAACTCCTTCCTTGTAAGTAGGTCTTCATCCTTAGAGACCATACTTGATAATTGTTCCTGTCCAATTTGTCAATAAATGAAGGAAAACCATCTCCCATTTTACCTTAGTTTGCTTTGATACCACTGTTGGGATAGATGGATGGATGCTCCAAGAGACTACGTAGGTATTGCTAAACCTGCTTTGTACCAGCCCTCTTTTGCTTCAGAGTTGATAACTAGACCTCCTTAGCTTTCCAATGACACCATAAAATGTCCTATGTCCTTTGGAAATGGTGTGTGCAATGATTGAATCAAAACAGATAACTTTGAAGGTCACAAACTCAAGAAAACTTTCTATTTTTGTCTTGACACCTGCTGAGTATTTTGCTCAGTATGACCAGCACAGTAGGAATTGGAAAACTTCCTTTTAGGGGTATCTAATTAGCGTAGTAAGCTACCTAAACCAAGTGGAATGATGTAAAATGATAAACTATGCTAAGAGAAATCAATTTAGCAAGTTAAGTTATACCCTCGACTTTTTAGGACTGTAGCAGAAAATGACCAGTGTTCACGACGCAGATTTCTCCACAATGGCTGAATAGAATGTCTTCAACCTTTTACACCATGTAGATTACTTCAAGCTGAATCCAACAAGCTTTGAAGCACTGAATTTGGTGAAGAATTGACCGCGATATGCCCTTGACAAGTTGACAGACTTTTGAGTAGACTAACAGAGAACTCAGAGATGGACAATATGAATGTATGTATTAATGAACATTTGTATACAACTCCATTTGCATGAACATCAATGCCAAATGGTATAGAGAGGTGTGGGCTTGAGTATAGACCTCACACACACTCAAAAATCAGTAATGCTAGGCTTGGGAGTGCTCTCTCTTCCCCGCGACTTTTCATGTCCATTTTTATAAAAGATGAGTAAAAGTTTGAATTCAAATTCAAACTTTTGGCTCCCTATGATCAAGTTCCTAAATGCTTGGAGATATTCTTTCAATCAATCAACTAATTTTCCATGAATCCTTCTGGTAGGTGATTACAAGAGATTCCAAGTCAATTTGACTTTTACAATGAGGTAAAGTGGTAATTAGCCACTAGCATATGTTCCTATGCTTCTTCATGTGTGTATGGACTTCAATGCATCCTTTGAGCCAAATGTGTAGGCTTGCAATTTACACCAACATACGGAACCATGCGAACAACACAAGGAAGAAGAAGAAGAAGCTTGGAGCATAACACACAATACTGAATGTATTACGTAGACAATGTACAAAGATTAGTTACCCATTAGGGTTATAGGGAAACACACAAGCCGGGTGGGAAAAACCCTCCTAAAGAGGGACAAAAGTTCCCTAGTGGTCCTAGTGTGTTCACACACATAACTACCTAAATATATCAATAAACCCCCCCTAGAAGTGATTTGGTGAACCAGGAGTGGGCACTCATGTATAAGGAAATGCCAAGCTATGTGGAATCAATCCACAAAAGGAAGTAAGCCCAAAGCTTTGTGCAAAGCTTCAAACTTCTCCCTAGGCAAAGCCTTTGTAAAAAGGTCTACAATGTTCTCCTATGTGGGCACATATGACAAACCAATCTCTCCAGCAGAGAAACTCTCCTTGCCATAATGATAGTGCACCTCAATGTGCTTAGTGCAAGCATGGAACATAGGGTTCCTCGCAACTGCCAATGTGCTTTGATTGTCAGTGAAGATGGTGGTGGCAGAAGATTGACCACCACCCAAATCATCCATAAGGCATCTAAGCCACACACACTCAACAGTTGCTATGAAAGTTGCGCCCTACTCAGTCTTGCAACTAGAATTGGCCACAAGAAGCTGCTTCTTGCTCAACCAAGATATACATGAACTACCAACCATGAAGGAAAAGCCACTAGTGGACACATGATTGTCATAGAAACCAACCCAATCACAGACAGAAAAATCATGTAAATTTTGGAGTAGTGATCCCACCTTGGGATAAAATAATCCACGTAGCTAGGTACCACTCAAGTAGTGAAAGATACATTTAACTGTCTGCCAATGCTTGACACCTAGGCAATGCATAAACCTACTCATCTGTGAGACAATAAACTGAATATCTCGCCTAGTAATGCATAAGTAAATCAAGCATCCAATAGCCTACTAATAGAGAATAGAATCAAATGCACCTCCAGCATCATGAAGACTCAATCGTAAACCTGTCTCCATAGGATTGGCAATAGGTTTACAATCTTCAAGGTGAAAACACTAGAATAATGTGTCAATATATATTTTTTGACACAAAGCTATTCCACCATCAACTTGTAAAAATTGAATGCCCAAATAATGATGCAAATGCCCCAAATCTAACATCTCAAATTAGGCATGCAAGTCAGCCTTAAAATCAGCAATACGGTTTTTATGAGGACCAATGAGTGGCATGTCATCAATATAGACAACAATGATTAGAAGCACATCATTTGCATGGTTACCATATAAGGTGCTCTCAATTGGAATAGTCTCAAAACCCTGCGCAATCAAGTAGGCATGTATTTTTTCATATCAAGCATGTGGTGCTTGATTCAAACCATAAAATGCCTTTTTGAACTTGCACACTTGTTTTTCATGCCCTTTCTACACAAACCAATGGTGTTGAAAACATACACTTCTTCATGCAATTCACCATTCAAAAATGCAATTTTGATGTCCAACTGATGTCGATTCCAACCATGATGAGGTGCAATGGCACAAGTGCTATGAATAGTACTCATTTAGCATGTAGGAGCAAAGGTCTCATGAAAATCAATGCCTCTTTCCTAAGCATAACCCTTTGCAAAAGGACTAGCTTTATACCTATCAACTATTCCATCATCCTTATGCTTCAGCTTATATACCCACTTAGTGCCAATGGCCTTCTTGTCAAGAGGTAAGTCACATAAGAAGAGGTACCCTTTTTCATGATAGCATCGTATTTTGATTGCATAGTAGCCATCCAATTTTCTGAATTGTGTGCTTCATCAATTAAAACTAGCTCATTCTCATCACAAAGGCTTGAGGCAGCCATACATAGCAATCTAATGCAAAAGAACCACTATGAGGGCCTGAATGAGTATGAATGATAGAGTTGCATCTAATTTGATATCATGCAGTTTTGCCTCCTCAATATCAGCTCTCTCATCAAGTGCATCATGTAAATCTGCATCAGAAATGGAATGATCTACATCATCACATGAAACCTATAAAGGCTAAGAAGTTTCCTCATTAGGACCAACACTAGACTATCCACGTGTAAAATGAGGCAACAAAGTGCATACATGTCTTTGGAGCTAAATAACTTAGTACATGAAAGTAATGGATGAATAGCACCTTCCACAAAAATAACATCACGGCTAACCAAAATGTTTAACCTGTACTCTACCCAACAAAAGTACATTTTGCTTCTTTATCGTCCAATTTCCTGTGTTATTTTTCAGGCACTAATGCATATTCTAGACAACCAAAAACACGCAGGTGAGCAACAGATGGCTTACGACCATGCCAAGCCTCGTATGGAGTGATAGACTGCAATGCTTTAGTGCGACACCTATTAAGTACATATGTTTCACACATAACCGTGTGAAGCCAAAAAATATGTGGTAAAATCTGACTCTTGACCATGCACCTCGCCATCTCCATGAGTGACCTACTCTTCCTTTTAGCAACTCTATTCTATTGAGGTTTATACAAAACTCTACATAGGTGTTTTATCCCACATTCATCCAAAAAATCATTAAAATGAGAAGACATATATTGCCTCAAAAAATCACCAACAAAAGTCATGAAGGGTAGTTCCCAAAAGAAGGTGTCTACATAGGACCATAGACATCACTGTGGATAAGCTACAATTCTTTAGTAGCTCAAATTGAACCAACTTTTGGGAAGGATGGAGGATACATTTTGCACAAAATACAACCTTCACATACATATTTACTAGGTGCCTCAAGTTTGGGCAAAAAGGAAACCATTTTAGATTTGTATAGGCATAACAAAATAGCAAAATTTAGATGACCAAAGCATGCATGCCAAAGCTTTGCGTGTGACATAGCCTGAGAATCTTGAACTACATGCACATGCTGAATTATTCATAGACTTTGCATAATCTATGAGCTTATACAACCCAGGACATGAACTGCTAGAAGCAATAATGATGTCGCCATTTGAAAGATCATGAATTGTACATCTATTATCAACAAATTTAACAACCAAGCCAAACTTGTCTAATGCCAAAACTGATAATAGATTTTTCTTGATCCGTGGCACAAATAAAGCATTTGACAATGTAAAAGAACTAGCATCAGCAGTATTCAAAATGATCTTACCAACTCCCGTAACAAGATAAGAGGATTTGTTGGCACATGTGATAGTATTCCATGTACGGGTAGGCTCAAGTGAAGTGAAGAAACTATGCTATGAGGTAATATGTTTGCTTGCCCCACTGTCAAAGTACCAAACATATGAGTCTATTGGAGACATACATTGTTCATATGAAGATGGGTCATAACTGCAAAGAATAGTAAATTCACATTCTTCATTCTACATAAGATTAGGAGACTCTATTTTGGGTGTAGAGGCCTTTGCAACAACCATTCCAACCTCTTTCTTCTTTGCCTCTTTTGTAGCCAAATTTGGACAACTCTTTATGACATGATCATTTCCTTTACAGTATTTGCAAAACAATTTCTACCTTTCTATTTTCATCTCATCTTTGTCATCCTTCTTCGATTGTGTAGAATTAACAGATTCTTGCTTACTAGTAGAAGAGCTCCATTTACCATTGCTCTTCTAATTGTTCTAGCTAGACTGATCTTTGTGCAACAAAACAGAGACTAACTCCTCAAATGTTAAGGAATTTGGATTACCTTTCATCACCAATTAAAGACCAGAAGCAAAAATCTAATATGAATCTAGAAGACCATTCAGAATAGTCTACACAAGTGAATAGTTAGGCAAGACTTCATCAATAGAAATCAACTTCCCCTTCAAATCTATGATCTTTGTCAAGAAACTATCCATTGAATCTCCTTCGTTCATGTGCTCACTCTCTAATCGTTTTTGGAGGTAAGCAACACGAGCCTCATTCCTTGCTTGGTATACAATGGTAAGTGTATCCCAAGCATCCTTTGATGTTCTACAAGAGCCAATGTGAGGTATAATGGAATGTTTGATAGACAAGGCTATCAATGCATGTGCTTGAGCATCTCCGTCATCCCAGCAAATTTTCTTTATAGTAGGCGTAGTAGGAACCGCAACACAAATAGGAACATGAAGAATATCACCATCTTCAATGTGATCTGCATCACCTTTAGTAACTGTATTTGCAAGTGTAATAGGACATTTTTCAACAACTTGCATAATATTCCATAGTCCGTTTGCAACCAATACATGACGCATCATATAAGCCCATAATGGGTAATTAGTACCATCCGACATATCCTCAACTGCCAACATATTGAATACATCATTGCTTTCAGCCTCACCATTGACCAAAATACCATGATGTGAAAAAATGTATGTATCTCAAAAAGTTGAACAAAACTATGCTATCAAGTTCTACTGAACCTCTAGCAGACTTCCAGATGCTTATACTAGCGAACTCAAACCTATATATATCTTTGGCACAAAAAGACAAAATTGCTTGCACAAGCACTATGATAGTGCCTTTGAAGGCCGAAAAGAGCTCAGAGGGGAGGGTGTGATTTCATGCAATTTTGAGATTATGATTGGAGGGGTATCGACGATGCCCTAGATGAAACCGTGACCTACTCCGATACCAATTGTTGGAGCTTGACGTCTGTGGAAGTGCATGAATAGCACAAGGAAGAAGAAGAAGCTTGGAGCACAACACACAATATTGAATTTGTATTACCAAAAGAATGTATAAAGATAAGTTACCCCTTAGGGATATAGGTGTATATAAAGGGGGGGGGGGGGGGGGGAACCTCCTAAAGAGGGAAAAAAGTGCCTCGGAGGTCCTAGTATGTTCAGACACATCACTACCTAAACATATCAACACTCTGAGTGTAAGTTAAATGATCCATGTTATTAATTATAAATTTAGTCTCTTGCAAAGGTTATAGCATTTTATTGACATGCACTTTTATTGAATATGGTACTTTTTATTCTTATTGTTGTATGTATGTGAGGATCCCATGAGTGGTATCTAGATGACCCGTTTATTAGATACCTTTTGAAACCCAATTTCTGATGTGACCAAGTAAAAATATAATAAAATAAATGTGAAATATATAAAAAAACACTTGAAGGTGATGATAAGGTGGTGGATGTGAAGAGATGGAAGGGTAGACTCAAGAGATGAGTTGGTGTTGCACAAAACCTGCTCTACAACTTCCAAGCTAGCTCTGGGGATGCTTAATAGACTCTTTTTGGCTTCATAATAATGCATTTATACCCACTAGGTGCTTTGGAATATCACTTCCAAAAATTTTCATCAAAACAAATGATTTGAATGTACTAGATCTATGAAGAAACCTTATATTTTGGAATGGAAGTGCTTAGTGTTTTGCTCAGAGCTTAGAACCTAGTATGAATTGACAAAAATGATCTAAAAGAATTTTATCAAATTATGTATGTTAATGAGCACATAATACAAGGGAAGTGTAATGGACTACTCATCCATATGTTGAGCTCAAGGTATGCTCAAGGTATGCTCAATTATGTAACTTCAATACTCTCAAAATGGCTCTGCTTTCTCATGACTTAGACCACCTCTATTTATACTCATCAAATGAATTTGAATTTTGAATTTCCCACACCTAAAAGTGTTCTACCAAGCAAGTCATGGGTTCAGCTATCTAACTTCATAAGATTCATATGTGATCCTTCATGTGATGTTCATAGGAAATGTTCATATGTGATCCTTCATGTGATGTTCATAAATCACTGAGTAGTCCTGAATGTTTAGCTAAGCACTTAGGCTTGCCAAATGTACCAACAACTCCCCCTCAAGCCTAAGATGCTTGAGTCTTTAGTCCTTCATAATTTCTTGCAAACTAATCATTGATTTGAACCTATTCAATTTTCTTCCATCTAATGCTTTTGTCATCATATCTGCACATTGTTGATGTGTGGATATATATGAGAGTTGTATCTCCTTACAAATGATCTTTTCTCTGACATAATATTGACCTTCAATTTGTTTGCTTCTTGCATGATAGAAAGGGTTAGTAGCAAGGTGCAATGAACTAATGTTCTCTCCAAATATGTGAGGATTGGAAGTATTCAACCCTAAATCGGAGTGTAGGGTCCTAATCCACATACCTTCATGAGTACAATTTGAAAGTATTATGTATTCAGCTTCAGTTGATGATAGACCAATTGTAGGTTGCTTCTTTGATGACCAAGAAATTAATTTCGTACCTGCAAAAGTGAGATAGCCTGAAATGCTTCTCCTATTATCTTTGGAACCTGCCCAATATGCATTAGAATAGTTTGACATCTAAATCAGATATATAAGGGTAATATAACCCTTCATTGATTGTACTCTTAAAATACTTCAAGCTTCTTTTGGTTGCATCCATGTGAAGCTTCCTTGGAGTGTGCATAAATTGACTTAACACACTAATTCCATAGCATATATCAAATCTAGTCAGAGTAGCATAGTTCAAGTTTCCAAGACGACTTTGATAACTATTCACATCTTCAATTTGCTCACCTTCATGAGCAGTTAGCTTATGATTTACCTCCATTGGTGTAGCTAAAAACTTTGTATTTGCCAGAGTTAGCAACATACCTTTTTCTGTATATACCACTTCCAAACCTAGGAAGTAAGTGAGTAGGCCAAGATCACTAATCTTGAACTCTTCTTTCATGTGATCTTTGATCCTCTTGATTCCATTTTCATCATTACCTATAATGATTATATAATCCACATATACATAGAGGTATATGACCTGTGAGTGATTCCTCTTATGAAGAGGGAAGGATCTGCCTCGTTCACCATGAAACATTTATCCTACAAATAGCTAATCAATCTATGAATCCAAGCTCTAGGAGTTTGCTTCAAGCGATAGAAAGCTTTCTTCAACTTGCATACATGTTCTAGATATGATTGATCTTCAAAGCCAAGAGGTTAAGCCATGTATGCCTTCACTGAAATCTATCCATTTAGAATAGCATTTTTAACATCCATTTGATAGATATTCCAATTCTTAGAAGATGCTACCTCATGAATACTTTAATAGTAGGCATCTTTGCCACAGGTGAGAATGTCTCTTCATAATCTATACCTTGAGTTTGACCAAACCCTTTTGCCACAAACCTTGCTTTATACCTATTAATTGATCCATCAGAATTCTTCTTTACCTTATAAATCCACCTTGATCCAATGATCATCATAGATGGTTTCTTGGGAACCAATTCTCACGTCTCATTTTCTTGTAGTGCTTCTATCGCTTCTTCCATGGCATCTCTCCATTCAAGTTTCTTCTTGGCCTCTTCATATGTTGATGGTTCCTCTACGTTTGTAACCTGAGCAATGTAAATAGAATGCTTAGTGACCAAGGATGTGTCATAACCATACCTTTCTGGCTTCATTTTCTCTCTAGTAGATCTTCTTTTGGTTTGTTGAGATGATTTTGCCACATCTCTCATCTCTTGCACTTTAGCTTTGCCTTTGTAGTTCCAAGAATTGATCTCTCTTCTTGGATTTTTCTTATCATCATCAAAATCACTTGAGTCTTCATGCATATTCTCATTCCTCCTTGATAGTGTTGGAAAATATCTAGGTCACAGGTAAGTTTGATTTTCCTGCAATCATCTTCAAACAAAGATTTGTTTTCATAAAAAACAATATCCCTACTAAAAATGAAACCTTATTGATTGGATTATATAATATATAAACCTTTTGATTAAGATCATAATCAATGAATATACACTTTTTTGTCCTTTGGATCCAATTTGCCTCTGGTTTGTGAAGGTATGTGTGCATATGCTATGCACCCAAAGATCATGCTATGATTAAAGCTAGGTCTTCTACCATTGCATGCTTCATATGTAACTGTCATTCCATCCAATGCTTTTGATGGGAGTCTATTGATCAGATAGGTAGCTATGGATACAGCCTCTACCCATAGGTAATTGGGCGATTTCTTTTCATTTAGCATTGAACATGCAGCCTCCACTATGGTTCTATTCCTCCTTTTTGCCACTCCATTTTGCTATGGAGTATACCTAGTTGTAATTTCTCTGTTGATACCTCTTTCTTGGAGATACACATCAAATTCATGCGAAAAATATTATCCCCCTACATCTGACCTTAGCCGCTTCAAAGTCTTTCCTGTTTGATTTTCAACAAGTGCTAGATATTTCTTGAAATAAGAGAACACCATCTTTATGCTTCATAAAGTATAATATTGTCCATCAGCTACAATCATCAATGAAAGACACATAGTACATGGATTTAGAGATTAAAGGCTTCTTGCTTGGTCCCCATACATCTGTATGGACTAGCTCCAATAAGTCTCCATGAATATATTCCTTATTTGTGAAGGGTTTTCTATGAGATTTGCCAAATTGGCAAGCACTACATTTGTAAATTATATGTTGCTTGGAGATATTTAGTAGACCAAGCACACTCTGATCCCTACTGATTTTCTTCAAGGACCTTTCACCTATGTGAGCTTACCTTTTGTCCCAAATTTCTAATTTTGATAATGTTTGACTACCATAATTCAACAAAGAAATGTTCCTAGTATCTTGCAGCTCAAGTGTAAATAGTGTACCTGACTTTTCTCCTCTTTCTATCCTCTTGAATCCTTGATGTGGAGCTTCAACAAATGCTCCATTCTTCATGAACTTTACCGGCAATCATTTCTCCACAATCTAACCAACACTTATGAGCTTTTTGGTTATAGTTAGCACATAGAATACCTTGCTCAATAGCTTCATATTACCATCTGAGGTCTTAACATTACCTATCTTCTCCACTTGATGCCTTGTGTCATCTCCTATTTGGACTTCATGTCTATTCCTTGGGTCCTTCAAGTCTGAGAGTAGAGCTACATTCCCAGCTACATGATTTGAGCAACCTAAGTCCATATAGAACACATGCTCATCTCCTTTACCTTGCTTCATTGTCATATTCATCAGAAGTGATGAGTCCTCTTGACTTTGATCATTTGCATAGTTGTTGTAGTCTCTCCTTCCTTTGTATCCTCATTGATAATTATTATTGTTTAATCTACCTCTTCAGCTTCCATAGCCACCTCTGTTGTAGCTTCTTCCTCTTTGGTTTTTGGGGTTCGTGAAACAATTCTGAGTAATGTGGTTAGGTAAGCCACGTATGGCACATGGAGAGGATCTTTGAGATCTCCCCTTGCCTTGTCTTCCTCCTCTACCTCTTCCTCTTGAACCTCTACCTCTACTTGCAAAGTTTGCTTGACCGGTACTACCTTAATCATGAAACAATTTACTCTTGCTTTTAACATCCTTACTCTTGCTCTTATTTTTATATAGGGTAGATGATTGATTACCTTTTGAGTTGTCTCCATTCTTCATAAGCTTTTCCTCATGTGTGAACAATTGACCCATGAGGGTGTTAAAAATAGGAAACTGCATATCCATGTATAGGTCGATGGCTCTAGTGAAAGCTTCCCATTTGTCATCTGCCTTTATCCCATTGATCACTTCCCTCACTATATGCTCTTCATCAATCACTTCTCCAATGCTCCCAAGTTGATCTACTATTTCCTTCATTTTAGTGACAAAATCATTCACACTTTGCTGGGGAATCTTCTTGAGTATAATAAATTCTATCCAAAGTTGATTTTTCTAACTTTGGTAATTGATGAAAAGAATGCTTCAAGAGCATTCCAAGTCCCTTATGAAGTCTTGCAAATCTTGATATGTGGAAGTAAAAAAATTAGAGAGTGAGTTAAGAATGTATGACCCGGCTAGAGCATCCTTTGAGCACCATGTGGTTAACCTGTCTTGTTCTTCTTGAGTTGGTTCTCCTTTGCTTCTGAGGATTGGCATCATCTCATCTATGTAACCATAAAGGTTTCTCCCTTGAAGATAATCTTCCATTCTAAGTGACAAAGCTGAGTTATTAACTCGATCCAATTTTTGTATTGATGAAGGAAATCTATCTCCCATGTTGGTTTATTGTTGCTATGATACCACTATGAAGAGATGGAAGGGTAGACTCTCGAGATGAGCTGGTGTTGCACAAAACCTGCTCTACACCTGCCAAGTTAGCTCTAGGGATGCTTAGTAGATTGATTTGGCTTCACAATAATGCATTTAGACCCACTAGGTACTTTGGAATATCACTTCCAAAAATTTGCAATCAAAACAGATGAATTGGATGTGCTAGATGTGTGAAGAAACCTTCTATTTTGGAATGAACTATCTTCTATTTTGGAATGAAGTGCTCAGTGTGTGCTGAGAGCTCACAACGTGGTATGCCTTGACTAGAGAGCTTTTTCACACATCTAATTCAAGTGTATAGCTAAGTAACACAAGTTATTTCATGAATTTAGATGCACCATACACAGAGAAATAAGTTTGGCGACTCAAGGGAGTCATCTCGACATTTTAGGAATAAGGTGATGTACAAACATAGTCAACTTCATCACTTCATACCTTGGGATTAGCAAAACCAAAAATAATGAAACGTTATAGGTAGATAGTAGACACATCATTTTAACTATACCAAGTTAAAGTGCATCAAATGGTTGAGTACACATAGAGAAATAATCTCTTGCAAATCACTAAAATGATGATAATGTAACAGAGAATAGTAGATAGAAATGATCTAGAAGAATTGTATCAAATTATGTATGCCAATGAACATATGATACAAGGGAAGTTTAGTGGACTACTCATACATATGTTGAGCTCAAGGTATGCTCAATGATGTAGCTTCAATCCTCTCACAGTGGCTCTACTTTCCTCAGGACTTAAACCACCTCTATTTATACTCATCATATGAATTTGAATTTTGAATTTCCCACACCAAAAAGTGTTCCTACACTTTAGCGGTGATTGAATTGATTCCTTCTACCAAACAAGTCGTGGGTTCACCTCTCTGACTTCATGAGATTCCTTAATCTTTTTGCTTTACACTTATCCAAGGTAAATACTTCTAATTTGACAAGGAGATTTTCATATGTGATCCTTCAATGTACTAGCAGTGGATTCCATCTCCATGGTCCATGTGGCACTGCCAAACCTTGGGTCTTACTAGGAGACATATTAATCACATTGATAAATACCTAGCACTTCCTCTACATAAAATCTTTTCCCAAAGCACTTCTTTTTTATGTCTTCATTACTCCATCTTCTATTGCAACATAAGCATATATAAGTTCTTCTTTGAAATCCTCTAGATATTAAGAAATAGACTCAGAACCATACTCCTCTTGACTACCAAAAAATAAACATTAAGCATATTTTTTTATCCTTAATTTTAAGGAATTCAGAATTTGTTTTCTTCACTCCAAGGGGAATTATTTCCTTCTATGGTTTCAATGATAAATCTAATGGCATAGATGTCAATAGCAAAGCACCTTCTTACTACATGGCCAAATGATTGGAACGAAATATCAAATACACATTCTTTTGTACTTTGCTAGTTTTCCTTCAACTTATTGTCAATCTTTATACCATGTAAAATACAAAAAAAAATTCATAAAGTGCAAGAAAAAAAGTGATTTAGTAATCAATCAAATGTTGGAGCTTGAGGTCTGTAGAAGCACATAAAAAAGTAAGAACAAGAAGCTTGGAAAACAACAAAAAACTCAATGTGTTACCAAGTGAACATACAAATTTAACTGACATGTTAGGATTTTAGGCATATGCACAATTCAAGGGAGAAACCTCCTAAACAAACAAACACTACCCCCGAAGTCCTAAGTGTGTTCATGCACATCACCACCGAAATATATCAACCAATCCACCTTGGAGTGATGTGGTGAACCAGGTTCTCACACTCATGTACAAGGAAGTGCCAAGGAATGTGGAAAGAAATGAAGGTACAAAAAGAAATTAGCCCAAAGCTTTGCCAAAAGCTTCAAATTTCTCCGTTGCAAAACCCTTAGTGAAACGTTTTGTGGCATTCTTCTGTGTGGGCACAGAAGGCAAGATGCTCTATCTACCGAAGAGTATCTGCTTGACATAATGATAGTGCACCTTAGTTTGATTAGTGCAAGCATAGAACACAAGCACTACAAGAAAAATGGGGGCGTAGCAATGCCCCCAATTGAAAAAAAAAAGTGAGGACCATTGCTTATGTGATGCTCCCGTTAAATATCATTGCATAAATGATGCCCAAGAAAAAGAATAAAAAAATAAACTGGGAGCATAGCATAAGTGATCTCTAGCAACGCTTACAAGATGCTCATAATCACCATCGTCGCAAGCATCAAAGGCTAGCGAGACTTTTGGTAACAATGGCAAATCGGCTCCGATGCTTTAATGTCATATAAGCGACGCTAAAGAAATTGAAAAACAATAATTTTTTTCTGACACATTTTTTCCGTGATCAAGTGAGAGTGAATGAGAAAGTGAAGGAGAGAGCAAACAAGCAAGCAAAGCAATGAGCAAACGAGGAAAGGTACATGCACATGCATACACACATATGCATACACACACATGCACATACATAGAAACATATGCATACACACACATACATACACATGTAGAAATATACAAACGCATACATACACACATATACACACACATGCATGCACACATATACACAAACATACACACATATACACACACATATATACACACATATACATACACACATAGACACACACATATACATACACACATAGACACACACACATATACACACAATACATAAACACATATACACACACATATACATACACACATATACACACATATACATACACATATACACACATATACACACACATATACATATATATACACATATACACACACCTATACATACCCACATACACACACATATACATACACACACATATACATACACACACATATACACACATACACATACATATACACAGACATGCATATACATAAAAACACATATACACACACATACATATACACTTATACACACATACATACACACATATAAATACACACATAAACACACACAAACATACATACTTACATACACACATATACACATATAGACACACATACATACACACATACACATACACACACATATGCATACATAGATATACATACACATATAGATACTTGCACATATACATACACACAAAAAGGCACTTTCACATACACATATACTCACATGCATACATACACATGCATACACACACATGCACATACATACACACATATGCATACACACACATACATACACATACATTGACACATGCATACATACATATGCACGTATACACACACAAACACACTATACAAACACATGCATACACACACATAAAACACGTATACACACACATGCATATACATACACACATGTATACACACACATACATACACAAATATGCACATATACACACACAAACACACTATACAAACACATGCATACACAGACATACAAACACATGCATACACACATATGCACACATGTATACACACACATACAAACACTATACATACATATGCATACACACACATACACAGGTATACATACAAACACGCATATATATGCACCAACATATACATACACACACATAGAGACAGATAAATGCGCACACATACACATGCATACACACTAATGTAAACACATATATACATATAAAAACACACATACATACACTATACATACATATGCATACACACATATACACATGTACACATACACGTGTACACATACACATACATAAATGTATACACACATACACATGTACACATACACACATATACATACACACATACACATGTATACATACACACACATTCACAAACTCTACATACATATGCATTCACACACAGAAAACATGTATACACACACACTCATAGATACATACATCAACATATACATACACACACATAGAGACACATACATAGAGACACACACATACACATACACACACATACATACATCTGCATACACAATGCACATGCATATGCATACATACATGCATACACACACATACACACCCACATGTTGGAGGATAAAAACTCCTATGTGCACAACAAAAGCAAATAAACCCTCCTAGGATCCTGGAATTTTTCACACATAGGCTCTGTATTTTCTAAGTTTCTCTAAGTATATGCAAAGACTGAAACTGAAATTTTACAAGCTTAAACAAGACTTTAAGAGGTTTCAAATGAGAGTAAAATAACTCCATTTTGATACTGGATGATGCCTCAACCAGCTGCAACAAAACAAATAACTTGATCTCTTCACATACTATGAGCTAACTAGACAGACACTGTTCTTATCACTTCTCTACAAGTGTGCAGGCACTGAACCGAAGACTTATACCACTGAAAGTAGATGCTTATAAGCTTTCCAACAAGACAAAAATAATTGAAAATAGATTCCGGATGAAGGAGAAACAACAATTACAAAGCCGGGGGGTCTGCCAAAACCATCTAGATAGATAGAGTGTGTAAAAGTGAAATTTCTACAAAATATGCAGAGAATAGCTAGTAGGGGGTGTGCTTAAGCAAAGGGGCAGCTTGGGCACATATTTCCATGACTCCAAGTCATAATACAACTCATTAGAGGTTTTAAAGAGCACATACTAACCTCTTTAACCAATCAAAAGCATATACATGTAAAAAGTGAGGTCCAATCACATCAAGAGGTGAGCTAAATCTTCTCTAATCAACTTCTTTCCATTATGGGCATAATGTGATGCCTCCAACTCATGGAACTCAGCCTCCTTTGATTGTGGATGATGTGGAAGGTTCAATTTGGGGCATGTTCTCACACTCTTGAGCTTGAAAAATTTTCAACACTCCCCCTCAAGAAACCAATTATGATTCTATATAGTGTAATATCTTTTATAGCCTCTCCTTGACCTGCAACCAACTTTGTATTGGGCTCCATGGGCTGAGAAAGTGGCTTACAACCACTCATACCAAACTTGTATAGCACATCCAACAAGTATTTTCTTTGAATCAAGAAGATGCCATTGTGTGCATAGATTACCTCTATTCCCAAGAAGTATTTTTGTGTTCGAAGATCAGATATCTTGAACTCCTTTCCTAGATTTGATTTGACATCTTTAATACCTGGAATATCACTTCTTGTGATGATCAAATCGTCCACATAGATGCATACGTATATTGTCTTGTCTCCTTGCTTCTTCATGTAAAATGATGGATCTGCAACACTTTCTTTGTATCCACAACTTGATAAATAATCCACCAACCTCTAGTTCAAGGCTCTTGGGGCTTGCTTTAGTCCATATAATGCTTTCATTAGCTTGCAAACATGATTTGGGTACTTCATACTAGCAAATCCTTTAGGTTGGCTCATGTAGACTACTTCTTCAAGCTCTCCATTGAGGAAGGCATTCTTCACATCTAACTGATATAAGCTCCATTTTCCTTGATATGGCCACTGCAATCAAAGTCCTAATTGTTGGCATATTTTCTACGGGGCTGAAAGTTTCATCATAATCCATCCCATAGCTTTGGGAGAAGCCTTTCGCCACCAACCTTGCTTTGTACCTAGCAATGGAACCATCTGAATTTCTTTTAATTTTGTAAACCCACTTATTACCTATCACCTTCATGCGTTCTTGAGCTGGTACCAAGATCCAAGTATGGTTCTCATCAAGTGCTTTGAGCTCTTCCTTCATTGCCTCTTGCCATTCCTTGCAATCCTTAGCTTTTTCATAACTAGTTGGTTCTTTGTCCTTGATTACCTAAGTCATGTATGCATAATGCTTTGCAATGAAATTATCATATGTTAACCTTAGTAATGGATATCTTACTCTTGAAGACCTTCTTTCACTTCCTTTAGGTGTGGTTGCCATCTTCTTTCTTTGTTTTTCCACTCTTGGAGTTTGAATTTCTTCCATCTCTTCATCTTCCAACATGCTCTCATCCACATAGCTTCCTTCTTCAACTGAAATCTTCTCTTTGCCTTTGACTTTGCTTTCTTCAGAGCTATTCTCTCTTTCCCTAAGCCTTCCACTCCATGCTGAGGGTGTCCTTGTGTTGCATGAGTTGCTTGGACCACTTAAATCCATGCTTTCTTGAACTCTATTATCATTCTTCAAATATGTCTCACCTATCTCTTCAACCTGCAATGGACTCATGCATGCATACCAAGGCTTCAACTCATCAAAGACAACATCCGTACTTACCTTCAGCTCCTTGTTGATGGGATTATAGCATTTATACCCCTTTTTTTCTATAGAATATCCCAAAAAAAATACACCTTTCAGATTTGGCATCTAACTTTGACCTCAACTCTTGAGGTACATGTACATAGCATATACAACCAAAGATTCTAAGATGTGAAATGCAAGGTTTTCTTCCACTCCATGCTTCCTCAAGGGTTAGATGATATATACCTGATGTAGGACATATATTCATGATGTATGTGGTTGTATATGTTGTAATGAAGTCAGTCTATGATCTAACTGTCCGACCGGTTCAAACAGATCTAAAATCGGACACCGTTTGGTCACTCATGTGTATGGCCAAAGATCTTGAGACTAGACTTAAGCATAAGTTCATCTGCTCTCTTAAATAAGTAATCCACTTAGCCTAGTGCTTAATTCTCAAGGTTGTGAAGGATGAGGTCTTGGGTTCGACCCCCATGGGAAGCATGGGGAGAGAGTTTTGCCCAAAGAGCTCTAGAGCCTTCTAACTCAAGTTAAATGTGCGTTAACTTGAGTAGAGGGAGACTTAACTCAAGAGGTGAGTACACCAACCACTAGTGGACTCTAGTAGAAGGTACTAAAGCAGTGGTCGAGATCACTCCAACCGCCAGTAGACTCTAGTGGAAGATATGAAAGGAGTGAAGGAGATTGCACATGCACTTGTGAACTCTAGTTACATTTGTGGTCCTCGTTGATTCGAGTAGCTATATATGCAGGCATAAGGTTGGGAGGAGAGTCATCTCTCTGGCACGTGGTGGTCGTAATTCTTAGGTTGTTACATTGGTATCAGAGCTCTAGGCAAGCTCCCATGGTGACATTGGAGTGATTATCATCATTTTCATGCAAGCTCTTATAGTTGGCCATTAGAGATATCCTTATTCCGATCTTGATCTTTTGTCCCCATCTTCTTAGTGGCTACTCATGGACGAATTGCAGAGATTCATCCCCAATCTCTTTCGGCAGCCATATGGGTGTACCTCCAATAGGGAATTACAAAAGAATACTTCTATTTTACAGGTGGTGGCATTGCAGGTTTGAACACACGACCTCTCAATGTGAAGAACTTTGTTATATCCACAACAAGAAGGCATTTTCTTGTCAATATTTCTCGACTGATTTCTCATAGTCTGATTTTAGTGCTGCATAACGTCTTCATCACAAGAAAAAGGGATACCAGTCCCGGTTCGCTGGCCTGGTGGTTGGGCCTCTCGCCTCTTGAGGCGCGGGTGAGGGTTCAACCCCTGGCAGCAACATGTAGGGACATATAAATTCCAGGAACTGATGTATGTGGCTGTTGGCCACCGTTTGACCATCCCCGCGGTAGTTGTGACCGCCGTTTAACCCAGTTGTAAACCCCTGTTCTTGTGGGATAAGGGGGGTCCCATGGGTACTATGCCCTTCCTTGTACAGTTGTAATTTCAAAGTTAAAGTTCGGGGGAGTAGGCCTCGGCCGAACCTCCATTTAAAAAAAAAAAAAAAGAAAAAGGGATACCAACTTCAGATTGTGTCAGAACAGTTGTGATCCCACAACGTTTAGCAGCTATGGACTCTTCTTTGTCCACTACAGCAAGCGCTCTAATCATCACAATAGCAAGAGTTTGACCTGCAGATAGTTGAAGTGAAAAATAATATATTTATTATTATCCACTCTGCTGAACCCGACTTCAGATCAACGCATCGCGAGGCACTTCAGATCTATATGTTCTACCAATTGACCGACATCGGCTCTCATAAATTTCTTTTTCTGCGGCTCGTACTTGGTGGTTGGGCCTCTCGCCTCTTGAGGCGGGGGCGAGGGTTCAACCCCTGGTAGCAACATGTAGGGACATATGAATCCCAGAAACTGTTGTATGTGGCTGTTGGCCACCGTTTGACCATCCTCGCGGTAGTTGAGACCGCCATTCAAACCAGTTGTAAACCCTTGTTCTTGTGGGATAAGGGGGGTCCCATGGGTACTATGCCCTTCCTTGTACAGTTGCAATTTCAAAGTTAAAGTCCGGGGGAGTAGGCCTCGGCCGAACCTCCATTTTTTAAAAAAAAAAAGAAAAAAAAAATCACAAAAGAGATTCGTGGTCTTTAATGAGCGCCAATCAAGGATCGAGCTCATCCATTATAGTAGACCACATATTTGCCATACGCAATGTGATTTCCTACCAAAGACCACAAAAGCCTTGATTTGTCCTGACTAGCACCGGATGCAAAAACTATGAGTCGAACCCTTAATCTTATTCTAGCGAGCTCGTTCTCTTATCCCAGTAGAATAGCGTCCGCTATTTACTGTGTTCAATTTTCCACATATTGACACTTTATTCATTATAGCAAGCAGCGGGCGTACTTCTGTTCTCAATGAACCATAATTTATGTGATTGATAGTTTTGTGGGCACACCCGCGATGCCAAAGTTGGTGTAGATGTTCGTTCCAGAAGAGCACACCAGCAATGAATAGCATAATTTCCAGCTCTAATTGACAAAATCTCTCTGCTCTCCTCATGAGCGCGGGCTCGGGGATCAATCTCGTGACCTCGCATAGAGTAAGTCTGCTGAAACGACGAGGACTATAGCAGTGTGTTATTCTCAAAGTTTATAAAGACTTCACAACCTGAGAAAATAAGAGTTCTGTTTCTCTGCAATGGCGTCGGCTGCAGGGCACGAACTTGTGACATCGTTCATTCTATGGTCTTCCTATAACCATGCACGCAGCTCTGGATTCAACCGCAATCATTCAAAGGAACATGAATTTGGATAGCCAAGCCTCGCACGGCACTGGATCAGCCAAAAGAATAGAAGTTTTAATAGTTTAACAAGCCCGTAAGCATCAGACCCATGATGTCCAACTTTGGTGATGATCTTCAGACAAAGACAGCCCTCCCAAATCTTATTCGTGCGGGTGTTGCCAGCCTCTCATTTCTAGCTGATGAGGCATCAGCTCCAAATTAAGGAGATTAATAAAAGAAAAAGACACAAATTATTCTTAGAGCTGCATCATTCTTTTCCTAAACCTCTTTGCTTCATCTCAAGCCTAGATCAATTGAATCGCAATCCCGCATTCGAACTCAAGTCGATCGCCAAGTGATCACTAGTTTTTACCAAGAAGATAAGCTTGACGACATGCCAAGAAGGGATTGAACCTTTATATTCATATTACATGTGAAGTTTTAGGTTCTAACTGAGGGCAAGTTTTATATTGCATTCGAGATTCAAACATCTTATCCATTGATCGGGTGACTATGTTGCAAACAACAAGGGAAGCTCCTCTCTACATCAAGTTCAAAGGAGGACTTTATTTCTTCAAAAGCTTGAAGGATGGAGAATGGCTCTTCCTGAGGATCAATGGAAGGACGTAGCTTTATTGGGAGATAAGTATTTTCCAAGTTAATAATTGGTTTCAATATTTTTTTTTGCTCTCTCGTTTCATGTAGGATGCATTTTAATCATTGAGTATGGTACTAAACTTCATTTTTTATAATCTTGATGCAAATTACTGGAACCTACATGAAAGAGCATAAACATATTAAAACACTCATTAAGCACAAGCATGCATATACGAAAGATCTCTAAAATCCTACAGGTAAGCCAAAAATCTTAGAAAAGCTCAAGAGATCTTAATGATAAAGACTAAGTCTTTATCACATGAACAACAAGACTTGATAATCTTGTCCATGGTTGTCCAAGAATTATAGTTGGAACTACTGTGAAATTTTCCCAAGTATTGGCAATCAAAATAATAAGTTGTTCCAAAGTTTGAACAGAGTAGATATTCCAAGTATGTAGCCTGCAACTATGTCAGCAATCATTAAATCTGTGGAAGGTGTAACGTCAAAGTTTACCTATCCTTAAACGGATTTTGGTACAAATCCAGAAAGCATGAACGGATGCTTAGACTTATGCAGTAGAGAGATTCCTGTAAAGTCCTGGCCAGGATAGCTATTTAAAGTTGCATTAAGAAACGAATCTAAAGGCAAGAAGTGAAAAGCTCTTGTCGCTACAAATTGGTCAAGTATAACCAATTAGACTTGAAATTGATAAATTCAAGAACTTGGAATGATAATTGGTTTTTCTTTTGAAAACCTTAGTAAAGAAGAATGGATATTCTGTCAAAGGTTTTCAAGTTTCCTATAAAAAACACGAGATCATGAAATGATCGTGTAGAGGAATCAAAAACTAGAATATCAAGTTCGAGGTAATGCCTAAAACTTCAAAATTCTTGAAGTTACAAGGTACTCTATCAAGAGGAGTTTAGACTTTAGGATAAGTATCACCCACACATTAATGTGAATATAAAATAGGGTGGTATGGGAGACCAGATTTTATACTCAGATTGATGTAGGAAAGATGGTATGGGACATCCTACCGTGGGGTGATAATTATGTTTTAGTCCTATAATAAATCTTGAAGTTAGATTTGATCTTCGAGGGAATTAAAATTTCCAAGGATAAGTTTTAATTCAAGGAGGATAAAAGTATGATCTCAAAATACTTTAAGATCAAGTTTGTAAGAAGATACAAAGTTAGTAACTTCCAAGATCTTCTTGAAACACTTCAAGATAAAGTGTTGACGATTCGGAAATATTTGATAAATTTCTGAATGAGTAAGACTTTGACTGTGAACTGAACCTTTCAACTAAGGAATAGACCGGCTAAGTTAAGCACCAAGTTCTAAGTGTAACTTGGTAAATTCAATCCATTGACTCAACGCAAATGCACAAGAATTGCATTTCTAGTAAGGAGTCATAAAGATTGAATGCAAGCATAAACTTAGTCTTAAGTGAAGCATTGTTTGAGTAAAAACTCATCACTAGAACTTAAGTGGTTCGACACATTGATGTTGGATATCACACTAGTATCTTGTGGTTGGATGATGTTTAGGATTACTCTATGAATCTTTTTGAAAATCCAGTTTCTTTCTCTTAAAGATGAAAAAAATAAATGTTTCAATACTTGTTGAAAGAGATCATCAAGCAGTAAAAGTCTTGGGTCATCAAGTATCTGACTCACAGTAAGTTTATATCTTAGAAGTTTGAATTAGTTATACAGATTTTTAGTTGTTTCCTTTTTTCTTTTCAAATCTTTTGGAATTGACTCAAATATGGTATCTGATTCCTTTTGAAAAAGTCCAGGGTTAGCCGATTGGAACTAAATAAGTAAATTAAAACATCCTAGATAGATGTTCTTTATAAGAACTTATTCAATCTTAAAAAGATAGCAAGGCCAAGTTTGACTTCTTCATTTGAGTTTGCTTCTAGTTATTAGCATAACTCTTATGACTTTCTAGAGCTCAATACACCCTAGAACATTGAAGTTAGGAATTGCTCATCAGATTGATGATTCCCAAGCACTTTAAGCTAAAGTCTTTGAGAAAAGTGTCCTAAGTTGGAAGATTTTCATTTTGAATTTGACTTGGTCAAGTTATAGTACGGTTGACCTAGAGTAAATGGAAAACCTTCTCCTATATTTTACATGGGATTCTCAAGCCTATACAGACCAAGTAGTCCTCAAGTCGGGTGATGAAATCAAGTAACTATTGGTTGGAAGTTAACTATTGTACAAACATCCAAGTCAGATGTTTGGATCAACCAAACTTCAAGTCTTCCAAATCAAATCCAAGTGAATCAAGAGTTCTCAAAGTCTTGATTCGGATAAAAATCCTATCCTAGTTACTAAAGTCCATGCATCGGTCATGCTCAGAAATGGACTAGTAATTCTAATCCATCCATTTCATATGTTTGTGCCCAGATCGCACATCAAGACACATTGAAGTGACCAGGGATTTTTTTTAATCCACCCTTATTATTCATTCATTACTTTGTACTTTGACCAATTTATCAAAGTGCAAAGTTGGATAGTGTTTTGAATCATTTGAGCAGGGATCCCACCACAGAGATGAGACATGTTCTTCTAGTTTTAGAACATGACCATGTTCTTCCAGTTTAAGAACATGAGGCTCAAGGGTTGCCTGCGGTTATATATATAGCTTTATTTTCGAGGACAAAAATTTTTTCCAAGGGGGGAAGAATGTAATAAAGTAATTCTATGATCTAAGGGTTTGACCAGTTCAGATAGATCTGAAATCGGACACCGTTTGGTCACTCATGTGTATGGCCAAAGATCTCGAGACTAGACTTAAGCATATGTTCATGTGGTCTCTTAAATAAGTAATCCACTTAGCCTAGTTGTTAAGTCTCAAGGTTGTGAAGGAGGAGGTCTTGCGTTGAACCCCCATGGGGAGCATGGGGAGAGAGTTTTGCCCAAAGAGCTCTAGAGCCTTCTAACTCAAGTTAAACGTGAGTTAACCTGAGTCAAGGGAGACTTAACTCGAGAGGTGAGTACACCAACCACTAGTGGAATCTAGTGGAAGGTACTAAAGCAGTGGTCGAGATCACTCCAACCACAAGTAGACTCTAGTGGAAGATATGAAAGGAGTGGAGGAGATCGCACATGCACTTGTGAACTCTAGTTACATTTGTGGTCCTCGTTGATTCGAGCATCTATATATGCAAGCATAAGGTTGGGAGGAGACTCATCTCTCTGGCACATGGTGGTCATAATTCGTAGGTTGTTACATATGTAGCCTCTCCCCAATATCAATGCGGCATATTCATTTCGTTGAGCATACAGCCTGCTACCTCTGCTATGTGTCTGTTCTTTCTCTCTGCTGCCCCATTTTGTTGAGGGGTTAATTGCATGTAAATTGTCTTTTGATGCCATTGACCTGCAAAAATTCAAAAAATTCATGGGAGAGGTACTCTCCCCCTCCATCTGATCTGAAAGTTTTGATAAACTTGCCAGATTCTTTCTCCACCTGTGCTTTGAATTTCTTGAAGTAGTGGAGCATGTCTGATTTGTTTCTAATGCAATACAACCATAATTTTCTTGGAACATCATCAATGAAGGTTACAAAATACCTATTTCCAGCAAGGGAAGCTACTCTTGTTGGACCCAAACATCCTTGTGAATGAGGTCTAAAACATTTGCACTTACATAGGTACTCTTCTTGAAGTGCAGCCTTGATTGTTTTCCTTGTTGGCAAGCTACACAAATTTCATGCAACATTTTAGATGTAAAATTTGGTAGGCCTCTTACCAAGCTCCTCCTTTGCATTTCCTGGAGCTTTTGTAGGTTGATGTGACCTATTCATTTATGCCATAGATCCAAATATGATATCCTCTTGTCTCCATATGTGACATACATTGAATGGTGTGGCTGATTTATGTCCATTGTGAACATTCTCCCTTTCTTCTTTTCTTTTGCTATGATCTTGAAACTTGCCCTTGGATCCTCAACAAAACATCCTCTTGCATTGAACCTAGCTTGATATCCCTTTTCTACCATTTGGCCTACCGAAATCAAGTTTTGGTTAACAGTACGGACATGTAATACCAATGATAAGCACTTTGCTCTTTGATTTCCTTCCAAACTGATATCTCCCACATGTTGAATGGTATGCTCTGAGTTATCACCTGTTTCCACATGCCCTTATGCTTTGGGACTTGCAAATTACTAAAAATATTCTTTTGACATGACATACGATTGCTACATCCACTCTCTACATACCATACATCTTCACTAGCTTGACTTTTATCTTCACCATACCTCATGGCAAGTAAATAATCATTCCCTTGGTTGGATGATGTGTTTGCATAATTACCTTGCCCTCTATAATTGTTGTTGTTGCTTTGATTCCCTTGTCTTTGACCTCTATGATAGCATTCATTTGCAAAATGATTGGTCTTACTGCACACAAAGCATCCATTTGAAGAGGGTTGTCCTCTTCCACCAAATCTTGCACCTCTTCCTCTATTTGTGGCTCTTCCACCTCTTTGACCTACATTTTCTTGTTGTCCTTGAACTCCTTGGTTGCTTTGATATCATCCTCTTCCTCTTGTAGCACCTCGGTTGTGTCTTCCTTTTCCTCTACGTGCATACAACAATTGCCCTTGGCTATCCTTGGCATTATGACCACCAAGATTCATCTCCTCTGTCACCATGAGAGTGATTAGTTGATCAAAATCAGGAAGAGAGTCCCTTACATACACTGAATTTGTGAAATCCCTCCATTTTTCATCATCCCTAAGTCCATTTAGGGTGTGGGCGATAAAATCATCATCATCTAGGGCACAACTGATTGACCATAGTGCATCTGCAAGCTCTTTATCCTTTAATATGTAATCATGAGCACCTTGAGAGGTGCTTTTCCTAAGATTATTTAGCTCATTCTTGAGCTGAATTTTTCTAGCTTTTGTGGAGGTTGAGTACAATCTCTCCAAGCACTCCCACACCTTCTTCGATGTATCCAAATCTTGAATATACCCTACCATAGAGTTGCTAATATGCTGAGATAAAATGAAAATGACCCTTTTATCCCTTTTGTCCCACTCTCTTACTGCTCTTCTCAGGTCATTGGTCGGATTTACCTCATCTATGTAGGGTTTTGGCTCTCCACCACTCACAAGTCCCCACAAACCTTTCCCGATCAAAAAATTGTTTATTTTAGATCGCCATGATTGGTAGTTTCCTTTTTCGAGCCTCTCAATCTGAGCATTGAGATCCGCCATGGTGCCTCCTAGATCTTTTGAACCTACCCCTTGATGTAATGAAGTTGAAAAAGATGACTTTTACCTCAAAAAATAGAGCTACTCCTCTTGATGAAGCTTCATCTTTGATTTGATGATGTATTTGCTTCCCCTTGTTGATGTGCATGTTCTTTGCTTCCTTCCTTCAAACTTTGATAAAGTCTTTACTTCACTTTAGTAGCTCCTTCTTCTCTCTTTGATACTCCACTTATAGCTCTGATACCACTGTTGGAGGATAAACACTCCTATGTGCACAACAAAAGCAAATGAACCCTCCTAGGATCCTGAATTTTTTCAGACATAGGCTCTGTATTTTCTAAGTTTCTCTGAGTATATGCAGAGACTGATTAAGAGTGTTAATCTCCAAAAGAACAAGCTACTCTTGTAATTAGAGAACCTCTATAACAAGAGTAACTCAAATCTTCACCAAATTTAGAGGATCAATGATCAATTATAAAGTTTTTGAAAAATTTGTGAAGGAGATGACTACACAGAAGTCTGCTGCACATATCTCTCTCATTAACTTGTCAATTGTGTAAAGTTTTTATAAAGCTTTGCACAAGGTGTCGCCTACAGTTTTTGCACCTTGTCCAAAAGATTCAATAGATCTTGCGAAATGATCTCAACAAGTTACTTATGTCTAAAACTACTCTTCAGAAAAGTCGATTTAGACAGCTATAACTTCTAACACTTGGTTCTCTCTGTCTGGAACCCGTTTATGCAAATACTTTTAGCCATAGATGGCTTACCTTCTAACTTAAATTTTGACTCCTTACTCATGCAAAACTTTAACATGTGCACTGAGAAATGATCAAATCATTGACCATCAAGATTGCGCCTGTTTCAGGAAACAGTGAACACTTCTTCACATATGAATGTTCCTACTCATAATTCTCACATCCTCTTTACAATTACGCTCTCAAAATTTAACCATAGACTCATTAACTATGGAATTAGACATCTACAAAAGGATTCTTGAAATGATCAAGCACAGAAGGAGAATGCTCAGAAACATCGGGCGCAATTTTCTTTCATTCCTGAAGGAATTTACAACTGAGTGATGAGAGAGATTCAACTCACATCTAAGATGTCTAATGACTCATACAACTACTGATTTCTCTATCCACATGCTCTCACATTTTTGCCCCAACTTTTTACTTGTATATATAGGCAAATATTTACAATATCATGACTATACAAAAGTATAAGTGAACTATCTCTGAATTAATGTACATATGTGTACACATTTCCATCTTCTGCATATGCACTTCCTCCATGATTCATAACTTGAACTTTCCTTCAGTCCTTGACTTCCAAACCTTCATTAAAACTTCAATTGTTGATTGCCCTGCACCAACAGAGACTGAAACTCAAATTTTGCAAGCTTAAACTAGACTTTAAGAGCTTTCACATGAGAGTAAAATCACTCCATTTAGATACTGGATGATGCCTCAACCAACTGCAGCAAAATAGATAACTTGATCTCTTCACAGAGTATGAGCTAACTAGACACTCACTGTTCTACACATTTCTCTCCAAGACTTATACCACTAAAATTAGAACTTATAAGCTTTCCAACAAGACAAAAATCATTGAAACTATATTCCGGATGAAGGAGAAACAACAATTACAAGACCAAGGGGTCTGCCAAAATCATCTAGATAGTTAGAGTGTGTAAAAGTGAATTTTTTGCAAAATATGCAAAAAATAGCTAGTAGGGGGTGTGCTTAAACAAGGGGCCATATTGGGCATGTATTTCCATGACTCTAAGTCATAATACAACTCATTAGAGGTTTTAAAGACCACATACTTGTTGGGTGTGTGTAGAAGTGCGAGAGACACACAACAAGCACACACAAGGAGCACAAACGCAGCAAGACACATGAAGAAGACGATGGCTGGAATAGCTCTCTCTATTGATCGATGAACTGAACTGAAGTAAGAGCTGAATAATATCCCTAAATACAAAGTACCACCACATATGAGAGTATCAAGTATGTGGTAACATGGGGAAAAAACCTCTAGCCAGCACTAGAGTAAAAAGTGCCCATGTACAGGGAAAAGGTTCACATCAAAGCTACTCGAGGAACACATAAGTGTAACAAACCCCCCCTGGAGCGAATGATGTGAACACATATAGGGAGTGACAGATCAGCCCCCACAAGGTAACAAGCCTAAAGCTTTGCAAAAAGTTTCAAACTTTTCCCGTGGAAGAGCTTTGGTGAATATGTCTGCCACATTATCTTGTGTAGGCACATATACCAAATCAATATCTCCTACATGAAGGTGCTCTCTCACATAGTAATAATGCACCTCAATATGTTTGGTCCGTGCATGAAACACTGGGTTTCATGCAACAGCCAAAGCACTCTAACTATCAATGAGAATATGAGTAGCAACATCCATCTCCATGCAAAGATCCATCAATAGGCGTCTCAGCCATATACACTCCACTGTAGCTATGAAAATTGCCATGTACTCAACTTCACAACTCGATGTCGCCACTGTAGGTTGCTTCTTACTCAACCAAGATATGCATGAGTCTCTAAGGAAAAAGCAATTACCACTAGTGGACACGCGAGTATCATAACAACCAGCCCAATCACTATTTGTAAAAGCATGCAAGCATGGCTGAACATCTCTTCCATAAAAGAGACCTAAGCTCAAATTGCCTCAGAGATATCTAAACACACGTTTCACCGCTTGCCAATGCTTAGTGCCAGGGCTATGCATGAATCGACTCAACTGGGAAACTGCATACTATATATCCGGCCTTATGTTGCATGCATATATAATACATCCCACAGCCTGCTGATAAAGAGAAGTGTCAAATGCATCATTGGAATCCTCAACTGAGAACCTGAATCCTGTCTCAACTGGTGTGGAAACTGGCTTACAATCCTCAAAGTCAAAACGGTGAAGTAGTTTTTCAACATACTTTTCTTGATGCATAACAAATCCCCCCTCAACGGATACAAACTGGATGCCAAGATAGTAGCTCAAAAGACCAAGATAAGTGACATCAAAAGTATGCTGCAAATCAGCCATAAGAATGTCAAGTTTTGCATCACATGACTCAGTAATAGTATGTCATCGACATAAAGAACAAGCACTATAAGATCAGCCCCATTTTTGCGAACATAGAGTGTGCTTTCAATCGGACTACATGTGAAGCCAAGAGCAATCAAGTGCTTATGTATTTTGTCATACCATGCACGTGGAGCTTGCTTGAGACCATACAAAGCTTTATGCAAGCGACAAACCATATGCTCTTTCCCTTTCATAGCAAATCCAGGAGGTTGCTTCACATAGACCTCTTCTTGCAAATCTCCATTCAAGAAGGGTGTTTTTATGTCCAACTGATGCACTTTCCAACCTCCATGGGCAGCCAATGCAACCACGTTGCAAATGGTAGTCATGCGTGAAGTAGGTGCAAAAGTTTCCTCATAGTCAATGCCATATTGTTGCGCATATCCATTGGCAACCAATCTAGCTTTGTAGGGATCAATGGCACCATCAGATTTTCTCTTAATCTTGTAAACCCACTTTGTACCAATGGCATTCTTTCCTTTTGGCAATTCACATAACTCCCAAGTACCATTCCTATGTATGGAATCCATTTCTGATTGCATAGCACTCATCCATTGTGGATCGTCACATGCATCTTCAAAAGAAAGTGGCTCTTCATTACATGTTGTAGCAATAAGAGAATAATCCAAAAAATTACTTGATGCATGGTGAGAGCTTGATCTTGTTCTACCAAGTAAAGGTGCACTCAATTTGCTATCCTGCAAAGTTTGTTTTCAGCCACTTTGGCATAGATTGTGCACTCTTGATAGACATGCGTTCATTATGTAAAACATCTTCAATATGTACATCATGCGTGGGCTGAATTTCATGCTCAGTTTCAACCATATTTTGACGCAAATGTTCAGCCATCTGTGGCTGGAAATTTCCAACAGTTTTGACAATTTTTTGCTGAATTTTTTCAGCCATGTTTGACGGAAAATTCTCTACATTTTCAGCCCTATTTGGCTGGAATTTTTCAGCCCTTTGAACCTCAGTTGGCTGGTCTACATGGCCATAGTCAACCGCACCATTTTGGAACAAAGGCATGAGTGTATCGAACACATCTTGTGAGCTAATTGTTGGCAGTTTTTTGCATTCAAGTAGAGGGAAAACTGAATTTTCAGCAAATACCACATCTCGGTTCACAATAATTGTGTTTGTCAATGGATGGTACAAATATCCCTTACTTTCAGCATTATAACCAACAAATATACATTTCTTTGCCTTGTCATCAAGTTTGTGACATTGTTGTGATGGCACAAGAGCATATGCCAAACAACCAAACACACGCATATGACTAACCATAGGCTTATGAACATTCCAAGCCTCATAAGGAGTGATGACTCTCAATGCTTTTGTAGGGCAGCGATTCAACACATAATTTGCACACATGACCACTTCCATCCAAAACTTATGAGGAAGATGCTTTCCTTTAACCATACATCGTGCCATTTCAAGTAGAGTTCTATTTTTACACTCGGCAACACCATTTTGCTGAGGTGTATATGGCACCGTACATTGGTGTGAAATACCTCTTTCACGAAGAAAAGCATTAAACTCATGTGACATGTACTCACCACCACGATCGGTGCGTAGAGTCAAAAGCTTTTGTGAAGAAAAATTTTCAGCCATAGCTAAAAATGCTTTGAAGCAAGAAAATACCTCATTTTTTGCTTTCATAGGATACACCCATGTATGGAGAGTAGCATCATCAATGAAGGTAACAAAATATACATGCTTCCCAAAAGATGGAGTTTTGACCGGACCACATACATCACTATGAACAAGTTGCAATTTTCTTGTAGTGTGTGTATGACTATCTTTTTGAAAAGAAGCACGATGCATTTTTCCAAGAATGCAACCTTCACATGCATGCTTTTCAATGGACTCAAGTGTAGGCAAGCCAATAACCATGTCCTTCTTTTGCAAGTAGAGCAAACTATTGAAGTTCAAGTGACCAAAATGAGCATGCCAAAGCTCCATTTCAGCCATGGAAGAAGTATGAGCAACTAAGGCATTCGAGGCAGCCCTCTTGTATGTATCCATGCGATACAAACCATTACATAATGTACCGGACATCACGATAACATCGCCACTGCTGAAATCATGAACCATACACTTGTCATCAACAAAGTTTACATGAAGTCCAGCTTTGGCAATCAACAGAACTGAGATTAAGTTCTTCTTGATACCGGGCACATACAATGCATTTTTCAAGAGAATCACACCTCCATTTGCAGCCTTAAGCTCAATTTCTCCTACTCCAATGATAGGATAAGAGGCATTGTTTGCACACACCACATGTCCTCCTTTAGGTGCATCTTTCAAAGAGGCAAAAAATCTTTTGCATGATGTTATGTGCTTTGAAGCACCACTATCAAAGAACCAATCGGAATCAGCCTCACTCACAACCATACATTTAGAATGTAAAGAAGCATCATAATGACATGTAACAACACATGCCCAAAAATCTTGAGCCATGTTAGCTTCATCATTCTTTGCATTTGCTGAATTTTCAGCAATAGACATGCCGGATTCCTTCTTCTTTTCATTGCGTTTAGCAAGCTTTCTACACTCATCAATAGTATGACCAGCCTTCCGACAATATTTGCATCTCTTCTTCTGTTGCAAATCACTATCATTAGAGGAATGAGTGGAAGAGGAAGCTTGAGGCTTTGGTTTTGATGAACCCAAAGCTGAACCATACTTGCTTTTCCCCTTTTGTGAGATAGCAAGTGCTTGCGTTCCCTCAATCAAACCACTCCTATTCACTCTAGATTGCTCTTCTTGCAAAAGAAGAGACATAACCTCATCAAATGCATACATATTAGGATTTCCTTTTGCAACCAAACGGAGTTTAGTAGCAAAGCTTTGAAAATATTCCGGTAATCCTTTCAACAATGTAGAAATGAGTGATGCATCCGGAATGATCTCATCTATGTTTGCCAATTGCTCTTTCAAGTCCTTGATGCATGTCACATACACATCCACTGACTCATTTTCAGCCATACATACATCCTCAAGTTGTTTCCTCAAGTATGCAACACGTGCTTCATTACGCACGGCATACAAAGAAGCAAGTGTGTCCCATGCATGTTTCGATGTAAAACATGACCAAATGTGTGGAAGTATATGACGCTTCACTGAAAGCACAATCAAAGCATGAGCTTGAGCATCTTTTTCATCCCATCTAAGTTGCTCCTGTGTAGGTGGAGAAGGAGAAACCACTGTACTCGAAGAAGAAGCTCCATCTGTGACAGTAGACTGTGAAGTAGAAGCACCTACCGGTCTTCGATCTACATCTGCCACTATGTTCCAAAGTTATTTTGCAACAAGAACATGCTTCATCATGTAATACCACATCGGATAGTTGGTCCCATCAAGCTTATCTTCAGCTTGAAGCATACCAAACAAGTCATTGCTGCCCGCCATTTCACCAAGGAACAAGAATGTGACAAAATCTTCACTTCGACAAAAGTTGAAATGAGTGCTGAAATTTCAGCTCACAAACCGTCACTCTGATGGCAATTCTGACTGCACGAATGGCTTCGAAATGGGGGTAAAACCCCAGCGCACCTGGTGGAAATGTTTCCGGGTTGCTGAAATTCACACTTCTATGCTCTGAAGTCGATTTGCATTGTTAAAGTGTGTGCGCGCCATGACGCGAAAAACCGAAACTTGAGAAGAAGCTGAACTTGCTCTGATACCACTGTTGGGTGTGTGTAAAAGTGCGAAAGACACACAAGAAGCACACACAAGGAGCACAAACGCAGCAAGACACACGAAGAAGACGATGGCTGGAATAGCTCTCTCTATTGATCGATGAACTGAACTGAAGTAGGAGCTGAATAATATCCCTAAGTACAAAGTACCACCACATATGAGAGTATCAAGTATGTGGTAACATGGGGAAAAAACCTCTATCCAGCACTAGAGTAAAAAGTGCCCATGTACAGGGAAAAGGTTCACATCAAAGCTACTCGAGGAACACATAAGTGTAACAATGCTAACCTCTTTAACCAATCAAAAGCATATACATGTCAAAAGTGAGGTCCAATCACATCAACAGGTGAGCTAAATCTTCTCTAATCAACTTATTTCCATTATGGGCATAATTTGATGCCTCCAACTCATGGAAATCAGCCTCCTTTGATTGTGGATGATGTGGAAGGTTCAATTTGTGGCATGTTCCCACATTCTTGAGCTTGAAAAACTTTCAACACCACATACACATATTCACACATACATACACTCACATACACACCTACATACACATACACACACATATACATACATACATACATATGCATACATATACATACACACACATATACCTACATGCATACATACACATTGTTGTGGTGATCGACGTCTTCGGTAGTACCGCTTTTATACCTCTGATAGTAGTAAGCTTTCGGTACCACCCGTCTGCCGCAGCAAAGACTCGAACCTTATCAAGCCTGCGGAAATTCGTTCCACCACCGAATTAGTGTTAAACTACAGTGATGTTAGAACACCTCTATAATCAACAGTAGCTTAACAAGGCTTCTACCACTCAAACTCTATTAGACTGTGCTTTGAATTCTCTGTGAATTCCACCGGAACTTCATCGGACTGTCACTGGACTGTCACCGAAATTTATCGGAATCTTACCGGAACCATCTTCAATTCTATTCGTAATTGTTTCAAATGTTTATACGTGAAACAAGGAAGTGATGAGTGAACTTCCCTTACTGACAGAACTCTTCGTGAAGTTTAGAGGAAAACTTCATCAGTTCAGAGTGCTATTTTCAGTCCGACTTTGTACTGTGTGTACATATCCATTTCACCGAAAACTTTGATCCGTATAAAGTAGAGACTTCTAGCTACAAGATAAGCTATGTCTCATTCAAAACTCTATATTATTCTTCGAGATATACTTCGTGGTTCTTCCCAAAAAACACATTTATTGAGTAAACCGTAAGTGACCAAAAGTACGTATATGGTGAAACTATAACTGTTAACTAACTTTAACCATAACATAGAATATTCAAACTTCTACTCATACGAAGAATGCGCGCAGAGCTTCCACATGAACATGTGTTTTCTATTAGAGAAGATGTGTACAAACAAGCTTGGCCTCTTCTTACTCAAGCTATAAAAACTCTCCTACACTGAGTAGTTTCTTATTACCATCTCTCTCAGATGAATACTTGATATTTCAGGTTTCTGTTATTCATCTTTACATACGCAATCTATGGTGTCTTCTATACTACATACGCGATCTCTGGCGTCTTCTATCTCTCTCTCTATCTGTATATCTGTATCTCTGCGTCTCTGTGCATCTGCTATATTTCATCTCACACTCTCTCTCGATTCTTGATTGATATATATATAGTCTTCATTCTTCCACGCTCTTCCGCGCCTTTCACTTTCGGTATGCTCCACGATCCTTCTTTATGTGCGTTATGCACACTAGCTCCTCCTCAATCACTAATTTGCATCTTCCGGTCTTCATATATCTTTCTTTCTTTTATACCTGCCTTTTCTTTGAATCTGTTTATCTTTGTTCCATCCAATCGTCAGCATATCTGCAATCTGATCTTTTGTCGGGGTGTATACAATTTCTAACTCCTTCTCCATTACCTTTTCCTTCAGGAAATGATACTGAATCTCTATGTGCTGCACTGAGATACCTGTAATTTTTATGTCGTCTACATAAATGCAAATGTAGATCATTCCTTCATCTGTTCTTTTAATGAGTAGACTTGCATCTGCCTTTGAACTTTGGTATCCAAGTTTGTTTAGATACTTCACGAGTCTGTAGTTCCAAGCTCTTGGAGCTTGCTTTAGTCCATAAAGTGCTTTTCTTAACCTGCACACAAATTTTGGGTATTTGAAGCTTACAAACCCTTCAGGCTACTCCATGTAAACTTCATCTGATATATATCCGTTCAGAAATGCATTCTTGATGTCTAGCTGACTTAGCTTCCATCCTTTTGATGCTGCTATAGCAATTACTATCCTTATGGTTGACATCTTTGCCACCAGACTAAACGTCTCGTCGTAATCTATGCCATGCGTCTGAGCATAGCCTTCGACTACCAGTCTAGCCTTATATCTGGCTATCCTTCCATCTGCAAGCTTCTTTAATTTCTAAACCCATTTACTTCCAATTACTTTCTTACCATTTGGTTTAGGAACAAGCTCCCATGTCTTGTTCTCCTCTAGTGCAGTGAACTCTTCTTCCATTGCTTCTTCCCATTGCTTCTTTCCTTTAGCTTCAGCATAGCTCTGAGGTTCTTCATCATCTTTGACCATATATGCATAGTCTTTCTGAGTTATGTATGAAGTATCATACGAGTACCTTTCCGGTTGTCTCCTATTCCTGTTTGACCTTCTTGGTTCAAACTCTTCATGTGTATCTGAATACACGTCTTCATCAAATCCCTGTTCATCTCCATTTCTTATACCTTATCCGATCCTAGATGTACTCGCCTGCATATGATCTTCATCTCTATTCACCTGCACAATTGATTTTCCTTTTTCTTTTCTTCTTACTTCTTCTTCAAATTCTTTCGATGTGTGACTTTGATCTGTATACCAGCTTTTCTGTTCATCAAACGTAACATCTCTTGAAACAATAAACTACTTAGTTAGAGGGCTCCATAACCTATAACCCATCTGTCTTTCATCGTATCCGACGAACACATATTTTTCTGCTTTCGGTTCAAGCTTATGTCTGAGTTGAGACGGTACATAAGCATAAGCGACTGATCCAAACACTTTGCAGTGATCAAGTGTTGGCTTCTTTCCCCACCAAGCTTCATAAGGGGTCATTCCATCTAAAGTTGTACATGGTAATCTGTTTATCAAGTATGTCCCTGTGTTTACGGCTTCGGCCCAAAGATAATTTGGACAATCCTTCTCGTTTAACATGGCTCGTGCAAACTCAACTAGATTTCAGTTCCTTCTTTTTGCTACTCCGTTTTGTTGCTGTGTATACCTGCAAGTTATTTCTCTTTTGATACCTGCATTCCAAAGATAATCATTGAACTCTCGGGAGAAGTATTCTCCCCCTCAATTAGACCTCATTGTCTTAAGCTTTCGTCCTGTGAGTCTTTCAGCGTATGCATGAAAATGCTTGAAGGCTTCAAATACTTCTGATTTTTCTTTTAAGACATATAACGTTATCCATCTTCTAGCATCATCAATGAATA
Organism: Ceratopteris richardii; assembly: GCA_020310875.1. Taxonomy (NCBI): domain Eukaryota; kingdom Viridiplantae; phylum Streptophyta; class Polypodiopsida; order Polypodiales; family Pteridaceae; genus Ceratopteris; species Ceratopteris richardii. The sequence continues at coordinate 21,572,560 of CM035434.1, read as the reverse complement.
AAACATAGTACCTTGACCCGCTGATCGATCCTTCTTTTGTTGGACCCCATACATCTGTATGTATGAGTTCAAGTACTCCATCATGTTTGAATCCTTTCTTCTGGAAAGGTAACCTGTGGGCTTTTCCCATCTGACATGCTTCGCATTTGTGAATCATATGTTGATTCTGTACATTCGGTAATCCCAGTACTGACTGATTTGCTATCATAGCTTTAATTCCTTTTCATTGAAATGACCTAATCTCTTATGCCAGAGATCAAGTTCTATAATTACCTTTTCACCATGTGTGAGCAACGCTTGGCCAATGTTCCCTTGTACTCTTAAAGTAAAGAGTCTGCCTTCTTTCTTACCAGAGACGATCTGATTGTATCCGTTCTCGGGATCTTCTACAAATACGCCTTCATTTGTAAATCTGACCTGAAAACCTTTCTCAACTATCTGTCCCATGCTAATCAAATTTTTAGGTATTGTCGGAACATATAAAACATTGGTTAGCAAATCTGCTCCACTCTTACATTTCACTTTTTCAATTGAATGAACACTATGTCTTGTATTGTCACCTATTTGAACATTGTGACACGAACTACCTTTTTCCAGTTCTGACATCAATTCTATATTTCTTGACAAATGATTAGAACATCCGGAGTCAATGTAAAATACCTTTAGGTCTTCGTTTTCTGATGTGCTGATAGAGTTCATCATCAACGATGTATGACTTTCATTCTGCGTGTCATTTGCATAGTTGTTGTAGGTGGTGTTGTAGGATTGATTTTGTCCCCAACTTCTTGTTCCACCTCTGCCATAGCCTCTTCTTTGGTTTTTTCTACCTCTTTGATATCTTCCGCTTCTGCCTCTGCTATTACTATTTTGATTTTGATTTGAACCTTGTTGATCATGCCAACAGTCATAAGCCAGATGATTACTTAGTCCACAAATCCAGCAAGCTTTCTTGTTGATATTTTGACTGCTTCTTCCTCTTCCAAAGCCTCTTGCTCTTCCTCTGCCGGTGCCTTTGCCTCTAGCATAATAAACCTGAGAACTCGACTCTTCTTCATCTTTTGACTTACCTTTATCTCCTTTCTTTTTGTTCTTCATGTACATTGCAGAGCTTTGTCCTTTATCTCCATCTCCTTTCAGGTCTTGCTCATATGTGAGCATCAATCCTAGCAACTGATTTAAATCTGGAACAAAATGATTTAAAGAGAGTTCAATTGAAAGTACAAAAGGTTTCCAGCTTTCATCTCCTCTCAAACCTGTGAGCACTTGCGCTATCAATCTGTGGTCTTCGATATCTTCATTTATGGATCCAAGACTATCTGCTAGATCCTTCATTTTAGTAACATAGTCACTAATGCTTTGATTCAACTTCTTTTTGAACGTTGTGAATTCGGACCATAAGCTAGCCTTCCTCGGTTTCGTAGTATTTTGGAAATGGTCCTCCAACGCACTCCATATGTCCTCCGCTGTTTCCAGGCCTCTAATATGCGGTAGTAGATAATCTGTAACCGTACTATAAATGTATGCTCTTGCCGTTGCATCTTTCTTCTGCCACAGCTTCAAGGCTTCCAATTCTTCTTCGTTTGGTTGTCTGTTGACTTCAAAGGTCGGCTTCTTTTCTTCTCCGGTCACATACATCATTAAGTCCTTACTCATAAGTAAGGCTTCCATGCGCATTACCCATGCGGGATAATTATCTCTGTCTAGCTTTTCAATAGAGACATGTTCTACCATGATCTTCTTGTTTTCTTTCTTTGCTCTGACACCTCTTGTTAGATTTTACGGCTCTGATATCACTTATTGTGGTGATTAACCGGCTCTGATACCACTTGTTGGGGTGATCGACGTCTTCGGTAGTACCGCTTTTATACCTCTGATAGTACTAAGCTTCCAATACCACCCGTCTGCCGCAGCAAAGACTCGAACCTTATCAAGCCTACGGAAATTCGCTGCGCCACCGAATTAGTGTTAAGCCACAGTGATGTTAGAACACCTCTATAATCAACAGTAGCTTAACAGGGCTTCTGCCACTCAAACTCTATTAGACTGTGCTTTGAATTCTCTTGGAATTCCACCGGAACTCCATCGGACTGTCACTAGACTGTCACCGAAATTTACCAGAATCTTATCGGAACGATCTTCAATTCTGTTCGTAATTGTTTCAAATGTTTATACGTGAAACAAGGAAGTGATGAGTGAACTTCCCTTACTGAGAGAACTCTTCCTGAAGTTTAGAGGAAAACTTCATCAGTTCAGAGTGCTATTTTCGGTCCGACTTTGTACTGTGTGTACATATCCATTTCACCGAAAACTTTGATCCGTATAAAGTAGAGACTTCTAGCTACAAGATAAGCTATGTCTCATACAAAACTCTATATTATTCTGCGAGATATACTTCGTGGTTCTTCCCAAAAGACACATTTATTGAGTAAACCATAAGTGACCAAAAGTACATATACGGTGAAACTGTAACTGTTAACTAACTTTAACCGTAACATAAAATATTCAAACTTCTACTCATACGAAGAATGCGCGCAGAGCTTCCACATGAACATGTGTTTCTATTAAGATGTGTACAAACAAGCTTGGCCTCTTCTTACTCAAGCTATAGAAACTCTCCTACATTGAGTAGTTTCTTATTACCATCTCTCTCAGATGAATACCTGACATTTCAGGTTTCTGTTATTCATCTTTACATACGTGATCTATGGCATCTTCTATACTACATACGCGATCTCTGGCGTCTTCTATCTCTCTCTCTATCTGTATATCTGTATCTTTGCGTCTCTGTGCATCTGTTATATTTCATCTCACACTCTCTCTTGATTCTTGATTGATATATATATATATATAGTCTTCATTCTTCCACGCTCTTCCGCGCCTTTCACTTTCGGTATGCTCCAGGATCCTTCTTTATGTGCGTTATGTGCACTCCCCTGTTCACTACTCTGTTACATGTCCTATTCTCATATTTACAATTCTTGATTCGGTTTTCTGATTCTGCACATTGTACAGTTTGGTCGTGCTTTTTAATTCTACTTCTCTTTGTCTTTTCTCCTTCCCCTTTTTGTCTGGATGCCAAATTCGTGAGTGCTTCTTCAACACACATACCCACACATATGCATACACACACATACAAATGCACATACACATATACATATAGATACTTGCACACATACATACACACACATAGACACACACATACAATCACATGCATACATACACACATGTGCATACACATGCATATTCCTTCATGCATAGACACATGCATACACACATGCACATACATACACACATGCATATACACACGTTTATACACACATATGCACATATATACACACAAAAACACTATAAAAACACATGCATACACACATATACAAACACATGCATACACACACATACACATACACACTATAAATACATATGCATACACACATATACATACATATACATACATATACATACACACACACATGTACATACACCCACATTACACACACACATAGAGACACACACATACATACACACACACATAGAGAGACACATGCACACACATAGAGACACACATGCACACACATACACATGCATATTCACAAATGTAAGCACATATACACATATAAAAACACACATACACACACTATACATACTTATGCATACACACACACGTACATACACCCACATTACACACACACATAGAGACACACACATACATACACACACACATAGAGAGACACATGCACACACATAGAGACACACATGCACACACATACACATGCATATTCACAAATGTAAGCACATATACACATATAAAAACACACATACACACACTATACATACTTATGCATACACACACACCCTTAATAGACGGGCCTTGTCGGCTGGGCAGAGTGTGGGCGAGAGATGAAGCTATCGCAAGTGCTCGTTTCTCTCCTGAATTCTGGGCATCGGCAGGCAGCGCCTTGTTTTTATAGAACGTCCGCATGTGGAGTCTCTTGTATACGGGATATATGAACAGCCTGATGCACACATCGTTAAAAGGTGTCCCATCTCACCAGTGCAGCATGCAACTTATAGAGCCACACGGCCCTATATTCAGAGAAGTACATGCGCAAAAGGAGGCACTGCTGCTGGTTCTCTCTCTATCAATCTTCATTTGATGATCATAGCAGGCTGTCGTGCATCTCGTCTAAAGAGGAGCTCCTATTGGACAACTATTGATGGATGCATGGAGTTTCCACTACTTCTCTCTATTAGAGATTCGAAAAGATAAGCTTATATATATTTTTTTAATCTCATTTTACATATTGCATATGGTTTTACAATGCTTTTATGCGCGCTATATATAGGCTACATATTGCTTTTTGGGACTCTCCAGTCCACACACCACATGCATATCATTTCATGAGCGACACCTCCCCTGATGTTTATCTTTCGTTTCATACTCCACATACTTATGATGACTCACTTATGCTATTATGTCACTCATATGAGCTATTTATTCATTACGTGTGAATAAAACCACTAATGCGTAGTTTCATTATAAGCATGGAGAAACTATGGAATGGAGTTCCATGGGACAAAATCAAAGGCATTATAAACTCTTGGCAAAGATCATGGAGAGAACAAGGTTAGAGAGTAAGTTATTTTCTTCTCTCACAAATTGCGTGAAATTTTATACATGAATGAGTCGATATTTTATGCATTATGAACATGAATCTCTTTTGCATGAAAAGTGATTTTACATGGTAGTACATATAGTTGTGAGGGAATGGTTTTGTTTGAAAACTTCTTTTGCCAAGAATAATGGAGGCATGTGCATGGCATCCATTAACTATGCATAGAGACTCAACCCCTTAAAACGCATTAAGGTAAATGCACGCATATGGGTACACAAGTAAGTATCAAGTGCCCAAGAAAGACTTCAAAATGGACAAGATGGGTTGACCAAAGCCTATTTCATCAACATGAGAACACTCGAGTACGCATGAAGTTCCAAGATGGAAGGGAAGAATTGCAATGGCCCAAGCCCACTTCACCACCTTGAGACTACTAAAATAAAGTCAAGGGATGGACGAAGCTTAATTTCGAGGTAAGTATTCGCACCTCTTTCTTTTCCTTGCAAATTAAAGAACATACAGTGCATGTCATAATAGACATGACTTGGAAATGGATGCATAGATTCAGGTGGCCCAATTTCTGTGGTCAGATAGGCAATCAATCATTAAAAAAAAAAGTTGCAATATGCATCAAGTTCATTGCTTTGAAAAGAAAGATTGGAGGTGCATAAAAAACGTTCAGGATTAGGAGGAATGCATCTAATGCAATTGTTGCAACTTGTATATACCAAGTTACATGGAGATTTTGCACCATCCTTTGAATAAAAAAAGTTCCAAATTGGAACTTTTGCATGCTTTAAGGAGGGGTTCAACTTCTGAACCTTATGCATGCAATACCTTTTCCAATAAAGGTGTAAAAGTCTTGTCATACACTAAAGTATGCATTTGGAATACATTAAATGGGTTTTCGAGTTGAGAGGGAGATTAAGTTCTTGAAGTTAAGCTTAAGTAGGATTTGATTTTATTAGTTTCTAGGAAGAATGGTGATGAGGCCAATTGGCCACTATAAACCATTTAATTGCTTTATGTTTGGCTTAGTAATTAAAAGCCAAATAATCCTAACTTGTTGAAATACCTTAAGCTTAAAATCCCTCTTATGGAATTTTAAATTCCATATAAAAAGCCCATGGCATGCCTGATCAGCAAGGCCATAGACTTAAGGTAATAGTATAACATTCTCTCTCTTAGAACCATGATACAATGATGGTAACTTAGAGCATCTACTCTCAATCTCTAAGAAAGAGAAAATATGATATAACAGAATCTTAGTTTTGGAAGATGAAAGTATTAGTGTTTTTGCTCAAGAAAGTTCTTTGTTTGAAAGAACGACATAACTATTTGGAGCTTTACATTATTCTTCCAAGCAAATGCAAGGCATGAAGAGAAGGTGAAACTCGAGGGTTTTAATAAACCCTAAATACCATTTTATAATGTCCTAGAATTAAAGGTCTATATAGTAAATGGTATCACCATCTACTTCAATATAAAGATTTGATCGGCATGTAAACTACTCCTTGTTTGGATTACTCATTATGTCAAAAAGGATAATATCTAGTTGAGATATAAACCAGCTCTATTATCAAGTGACATAACAATGATCTTTTAGATTACATCTAAACGAAGGAATCTTTGACATTAACTCTTGTCAAATTACAATTACAACTAAGACTTGGTAAGTTTAAAGTTTCATACGGAAATTACACTTACAAGTCTATAGAAGTAATAGCTCCTAATTGTTTAGACTAAAAGAAGGTTTAAATCTCAAGACTCAAAGCTAAAGTTACCTTTATGAAAGTGGAAGTGTAAGCCAGATGGTATGGGACATCTAGGCTTACACTACCATTCAAGTAAATTTGGTGGTATGGTACATTAAATTTGTGGGTAATCTGAACTTGAACTTTCGGACATTTGTTCTGTACGCTTGGAGAAGAGAAAGCAAGAAGCTCTGAATAGTTCTGTTAACCAGGAAGGACAATAAAAGATTGAAAATAAACTCTTTCAAATACTTCTGAAAGAGCTAGTTTTCGAGGACGAAAACTCTTAAGGAGGGGAGAAAGTCCCCAAGAACTTGTATCTTATGCCTTGAAAAGACCGAATAGGGTATTGCAAGGTAAAAGATGTGAAGAGATGGATAGGTATGTGCTTGAAGATGAAGAGGTGTTGCAAAATCCTTGGTCTACACCAGCCAAATGAACTCCAGGAGTAGATGGTGGGCCCTTTTAGCTTGCCAATGGATGTATTAGACACCCTATGTACCTTGGAAGATCACTCTCAAAAAGATAGATCAAAACAGATAAGTTGGAGTTAGCTCAGAGGTGAAAACTTGCTATTCTTGGTTCATACACCTGTCCAGTGTTTTACATAATTCTCTGAGCACAGCAGCAATTAGCTTAATTCCTCTTGGGGAAGTCTAGGTAACTTAAAGAGCTAACTTTCAAGAGTAATCTCATCAAAAATATAAACCACACACTGAGAATGAGTTTTAACAAGTGATGAGATCATCCCGATTTTCACGGGCTGCTACAGTTTGAGACCAGTGAGCAGAAAAATCAGCATAACTCAAAATGTAGGAATCCAATGATTATGAAAATATGCATAGTTATACTAGACAGTAAGCTGAATCCAACAAGCTTTAAATCACTGAATTTGGATAAGTAACCACTGAGAAATGGCTCTGACAAGATGACCGAAAAAATCGGGTACCTGACAGAGAAGTGAAGATGAACAGACCCTGTTGACTTCAAATGAACATAACTGAAGATTGCAACATCCAAATGACATGAAAATTTGTGAGCATATAGTAGACTTATAGAGCTAACTTTTCCAAGTTAAATCACTGAAAATGACAAGCTCAGAGAAAACATCTCTGCAAGCTGACTGAGAAAACTGAGAGTAATGGCAGTGAGTAGTACACTTCACAAGAACATGGAAAGATGAACTCAAATAATCATGAAAATGAAAGTATATTGCTTGTACAATACAATGACTTACTGATACATATGTGTGCCTTCTAATCACACCTTGATATGGCATAAAGCTCAGCTCTTGGAGGTCTTCACATAGGTCTCTCTAACCACGACTAAAACTGCCATCTATTTATAGTTGAGTTTGGGAGGCTAACTTCCCTCAATCACTCTCCAATCAATCAATGATTGATTTGATTCTCTACCTACCACAAATCACGAATTCGTGGCTCCTCTTTCCCTTTTTGATCATGTGGACTCAACCACTTAAGATTCTCTTACTGATTAAGTAAACTCTCCAAAAAATTACAAGAGGTAGTTCACAAGTGAACTTTACATAGTCTTCATTTTGAAGCTTCTTTTATGACTTTGTGGGACTCAAGCCAATACTTAGGCTTGTCATAGACTTGCTCCAACAAAAGATATGCAAGAAATAGATAAAGTTGAATTACTTCCTTGTATTCTAGTACTTCATATATCTTTCATTCCATCTTCCAACTAAATGAAGTTCTCAAAGATTGGGAATTCCCAAAAGAACCTCAATGCAAGAGAAGGCTTGCATACACCATAAGGATTGTATAAATCCTAAGTGGGTTAGGAAAAGAAGTTGGATGAGCTGTAAAGCATAATCTATCTTGATGCTTCATGGGGATAACATAACATACGTTATGGATTCCAATAATATAGACCTAAGGAAAATGACTTCTTGTATGAAGCATAATAGCTAGATCCCCAAGAAAACCCATGGGTAAAGCATTGAACATGAAGGGATCTATTTGAGAAAGACCTAGTCTTATCTCTTATTTTGGCTAAAGAAGAGAAGAAAGCTAAAAGACCCAAGTAGGGCAAAGATCAAGTCAAACTTTAAGTTTGATAAGATGAGTCACACCACATTAAATGGTTAACCAAATATCTAAGTAAGATTAGTAGTGGTGTATCTAAAGCACCTTAGTCCTTGCTCTTATAATTTGGTACCATAGTATGAAGGGAATTTAAAAAGGACAGAGAAGGTGAAAAGATATAGAGACATAGTTATGCGGATTGGATGAGGAACCCACTGGTATGGGACAGCGGGTACTGAATCCCGTTGAGTACTTTTTCTTGATGGCGAGAAGAAAAAGGGACTCATGATCCAATGGAATACATCAAGAAGATAATGTCTAGGAATGAGTATCTTCTTCAAGGGAAGAATAATTCTTTCAACAAAATATGAAAGGATCTTTCTCTCATAAAGAGTTAGAAATAAGGAGAGGATCAACTTTTTTTGAGTTTGAAGGTAAACTCCAAAGAATGAAGCTCTAAAAGCTTCATCCCAAAGAATGACTTGAAATTCAAGGATCATCTTAGATCAAGCTTGAAAGAAAGCTCAGAAAGATCATCTTTTTGATACTTGATAATTCATGTTAACTGAAGAATAGGAAGGATCTAATTAAGATGTGAACATAGGACATCTTTAATAGATCTAGAATATAAGGGAGAGAAATCAGGAAGGATCAAGAAGACCTTTAAGGTTTGAGATCCAACTAAAAGGATTGAAGAAATGGTTGGAATAATCTATTTCTACTTGTGACCTTAAAGATAACACGATCTTTTACACTATGAATTCCCATCTTCGGACAAAGTTATAATAATCTTTTCGGAAGAACAAGTAAAATAGATTTCAATTATTTGGAGTCTACAATAGTTAGATTAATCCTTATGGATTCTACTCGCGTAAAGTGGATTCTCAAAAATATGTAAAGTTTTGAAAGAACATTGAATCCACTTTTGATAAGCTATTCAAATTCTCTCTGAAGATAAAGAGGATGTTATATCCTTGTAAAAAACTAGATAATCCACCTTTACCATTTTATTGGTTAGGTAGGGATTATATAATAAAATTCCCATCTATTTAGATTTATTGGAGGTGAATTGCAAACAAGAAAATCCACCCATTTCACTAAAAGAGAGTGATTTGGGTAGGGATTATGTAAGATTCATCTTCCTTTTAGAAGAAGTTGGATTCTAACTTGAGAGATGAATATGATAAGGAAACCTTAAGTAGCATTCATCTATTTTGCTAGGTCCATGCACAAGTGGTGCAAAGCCATGGACCAAGGTAGTAATTTAGCTGAAGTCACTTTGTATCCACCTAATTCACATGTTTGAGCTATGGAGAGCCAGATGGACACGGCTTAAACAAGGAAATAGGCAAGGATGTTCTCTTTCACCCTTTTCATTCTTTCCATACTTTGCATTCGACTCGGTTCTTTTTCATATGCAAACTAAATGGAACTTTGAGTGATTGGGGCAAGGAATTAGACTACACATGGATTCTCCTCTTTTAGACATTCATTTAGGATAGAAATCACCCTTTTGAATTAAGAGGCGAATTAGAGAGATGAAGGCCATGATCTTTGAGATTGATCATGGAGCACGGGGGAATACTCCAAGGTATATATCTCCACTCATTTCCCAGGATGGAAATGCTTTTAAGGGGGGGGAGAATGTTTTATAATTACATGGGTCTAAGGGGTAGAACCCTTGGGTTTCTAGGTGTGAAACCCTTTCGATTTATGGTTTATTTACCTCTTTTAGATGGGTTTTGAACCTTAGGGCTAATTCTCTAAGGTTTAGTACCTTAGGCTCGATTGGAAGCTTCTCCTAGCCATGGTTTGTACATGAGAGCCTAGAGAGTCTTCTTTTAGAAGCCATGTGATTTTGTGTGATATCCTAAGCTTGGAAACCATGTGAACACCTTAGGGACCCATGTGATGGAAGGTACACATGTCCCCTTGAGAGGGACTTACCCCCTTGGACTTGGAGCTATATATTGGAGGGGTTGGTTGTGTGGAAACACATTTCTCTTCCTAGTGTGGCCTTGCTACTTAGTTCTATTAGACATCTTAGTTTGTGTGTGGAGGCTATGGAGCTCTCACACAACACATGGGTTGGAGTTTTAAAGAAGAATGAGAGCTTTATGCGACTCCTACCTGTGTTTTGTTCACTTGAAGGGAAATAAGTATAAGTTTTACATATAATTTGAGACAAATATTTTATGTTTTACTTATATGATTTTTTTCTTTTGCAATGAATTGATGAGAGAGATAAAAAGTATGTTCTTAGCTCATTGGAAACAAAATTTGTCACAAGGGGATCTCATAAGTGGTGTTTCAGAGAGATGCAGATACTTATGGAACATCATCATGATAATGCATGGTATGCATTGCTCTTATTTGTTATATGTGTGTGTGTGTGTGTATATATATATATATATATATATATATATATATATATATATATATATATATATATATATATATATATATATATATATATATATATATATACATACATACATACACACATATTTATCTATTCCATCCTCCATATCTTCTTCTATCATATGCTTGTAGTAGAGGACAATCATGAGTTGACAATGGATAATCTTAAGTATAATTGGATTTTGTATATGATTTTCAAATAAAATAATGACATTAATGCATAGAATCAATACATACCCAAGCTCTATCACATTGTTTAGTGTGGTGGTGCACGCTCTAAACTACCATACTCTGCCTCATGTTCAATAGATTTCAATCATGGTCTTTGATATGTGCCATAGCAAAAATTACACCAACATATAATATGCTCTTGATAGTAAAAATCATCATAATTCCTATCAGAGGACACATGTGAAGTCTTTGCATGGATAGGAGGTGGTGGTGTACCCTTTGATTGATCAAAATCTGATTATAATATAACAATAACAAAACATATACGAGTCATGTATGTATCCTCAAATATTAGAATTAAAATTTTGATATACTTACAATAAGTAGTCCTTGCACGATTAGGAGACGGTGGTGGAGTTCCCTCTCATTCATCAAAATTTGATTGTGTAGCAAATAAAGGTTCTAGATATTAATAATTTGATTATTTACATACATACACATCCACATGTACACATTTACATATATACACTTATTCACATATACACAAATACACATTTTGACATTTAAATACACATACAAAACTATAAATGTATGATGTGTGTGTGTATGTATGTATATGTGGGTGTATGTGTATGTGTATGTGTGCATGTATTTGTTATGTATGTGTGTGTATGTATATGTGTGCATATGTGTATGTATGTATGTGTAAGTGTGTGTATGTGTGTATATATTTGTATGTGTATGTTTGTGTGTTATGTATGTGTGTGTATATGTGTGTCTAGGAGTATGTGTATGTGTGTATGTGTATGTGTGTATGTGTATGTGTGTATGTGTATCCATGTATGTGTGTATGTATGTGTATGTGTGGGTATGTATGTGTGTGGGTATGTATTTAGTATGTATGTGTGTGCATGTATATGTGTATGTGTATGCATGTATGTGTATGCATGTATGTCTTTGTATGCATGTGTATGTGTGGGTATGTATGTATGGGTAAGTGCATGTATATGCACATGTGTATGCATGTATGTGTGTATGTATGTATATGTAAGTGTATGCATGTATGTGTAAGTGTATGTATCTATGTATGTGTATGCATGTATGTGTGTATATGTATGTGTGTGGGTATGTATTTAGTATGTATGTGTATGTATGTATATGTGTGTATGTATATGTGTATGTCTATGCATGTATGTGTGTGTATGTATGTGTATGTGTATGTGTGGGTATGTATGTATGTATGTGTAAGTGTATGCATATGTGTATGTGTATGAATGTATGTGTGTGTATATCTATGTATATGTAAGTGCATGTATGTATGTGTAAGTGTATGTATATGTGTATAGGTATGCATGTATGTGTGTGTGTATATGTATATGTGTGGGTATGTATTTAGTATGTATGTGTGTGTATGTATATGTGTATTAGTATGTATTTAGTATGTGTGGGTGTACGTATGTGTGTGTATGTATATGTGTATGTGTATGTATTTAGTATGTGTGGGTGTATGTATGTGTATGTGTGGGTATGTATGTATGTGTAAGTGTATGCATATATGTGTGTGTAGGTATGTATATTTAAGTGTATGTATGTATGTGTAAGTGTATGTATGTGTAAGTGTATGTATGTGTAAGTGCATGTATATGTGTATGTGTATGCATGTATGTGTGTGTATATGTATGTGTGTGAGTATGTATTTAGTATGTATGTGTGTGTATGTATATGTGTGTGTGTTTGCATGTCTGTGTGTGTATTGTTGGAGTTAGTCGTTGGCCAAAGCATGCAAACAGCACAAGGAAGAAAAACAAACTTGGAGCACAACACACAATACTGAATGTATTACTAGAGAATGTACAAAGATAAGTATCCCATTAGGGCAATAGACGTATATACAAGCGGGGGGGAAAAAGCCTCCTAAAGAGGGAAAAAAGTGCCCCGGTGGTCCTAGAGTGTTCACACACATCACTACCTAAATATATCAACAAATCCCCCCTAGGAGTGATGCAGTGAATAAGTAGCTAGCACTCATGTATAAGGAAGTGCCAAGCTATGTGGAGATCACTCCACAAAAGGAAGTAAGACCAAAGCTTTGTGGAAAGCTTCAAACTTCTCCCTGGTCATAGCCTTCATGAAAAGGTCTTCAATGTTCTCCTGCGTGGGCACATATGCCAAGCTGATCTCCCCAATAGAGAACCTCTCCCTGACATAATGATAATACACCTCAATGTGCTTAGTGCGAGCATGGAACACTAGGTTTCTCACAATTGCCAATGCGCTTTGACTATCAGTGAAGATGGTGGTTGCAGAAGACTGACCAACACCCAAATCAGACATAAGGCGTCTGAGCCACACACACTCAACAGTCATTATGAAAGCTGCCCTATACTCAGCCTCACAACTCGAAGTGGCCACAATAGGCTGCTTCTTGCTCAACCAAGATATACATGAGCTACCAAGCATGAAGCAAAGGCCACTAGTGGACACATGAGTGTCACATCAACCGGCCCAGTCTGAGTTAGAAAAGCATGCAAATATGGCGGTAGTGATCCCCCCTTGGGATAAAACAACCCAAGTAGCCGAGTACCACTCAAGTAGCGAAAGATGTGCTTAACCACCTACCGATGCTTGACACTTGGGCAATGCGTAAACGTGCTCATCTGTGAGACAGCAAACTGAATATCTGGCCAAGTAATGCAAAAGTAAATCAAGCATCCAACAACCTGTTGATAGAGGACACCATCAAATGCATCTCCCGCACCATGAAGACTCAATCGTAAACATGTCTCAATAGGAGTGGCAATAGGCTTACAATCATCAAAGCCAAAATGCTGCAATAATGTGTCAATATATTTTGTTTGACACAAAGCCATTCCACCATCAACTTGCATAAATTGAATGCCCAAATAGTGATGCAAATGCCCCAAATTAGAAATCTCAAATGAGGCATGCAAATCAGCCTTAAAATCAGTGATATGCTTCTCAATACGAGGATTGAGAAGCATGTCGTCCACATAGACAACAATGATCAGAAGTACATCATTACCACGCTTAACATATAAGGTGCTTTCATTTGGACTGTTCTCAAAACCATGTGCAATTAGATAAGCATGTATGTTCTCATACCAAGCACGTGGTGCTTGCTTTAAACCATATAAAGCCTTCTTTAACCTGCACACCTGGTTTTCATGCCCTTTTTGCACAAAGCCATGAGGCTGAAAAACATACACTTCTTCATGCAAGTCACCATTCAGAAATGCAGTTTTAATGTCCAATTGATGTACATTCCAACCATGATGGGCTACAAGTGCACAGATGCTCCGAACAGTAGTCATACGGCATGTAGGTGCAAAGGTTTCATCAAAATCAATGCCTCTTTCCTGTGCATAACCCTTTGCAACAAGCCTCGCCTTATACCTATCAACTATTCCATCAAGCTTACACTTCAGCTTGTAAACCCACTTGGTGCCTATAGCCTTCTTGCCAGGAGGCAAGTCACATAAAGACCAAGTACTGTTCTTCATTATAGCATCATATTCCGATTGCATAGCAGCCATCCAATTTTCTAAATTTTGTGCTTCATCAAATGAAACAAGCTCATTCTCATCACAGAGACTAGATGCAGCCATAGCATAGCAATCTGATGCAAAAGAGGCACTATGAGAGCCTGATCGAGTACGATATGACAGAGGTGCATCTAATTTGCTGTCATGCAAAGTCTGCACCAACCATTTTGGCATAGTTTTTGCCTCCTCAATGTCAGCTCTCTCATCAACAAGTGCATCATGTAAATCTGCATCAAAAATGGGATGATCTGCATCATCACATGAAACTTGCAAAGGCTGAGAAGTTGCCTCATTAGGACCAGCACTAGACTCTCCACCTATAAAAAGAGGCAACAAAGTATTATACATGTCTCTGGAGCTAACAGATGTCTCCTTAGTACATGAAAGCAATGGCTGAATAGCATCTTCTACAAAAACAACATCACGGCTAACCAGAATGTGTTTAGTGTGTGGATGATACAGACGATAGCCTTTACTTTCAGAATTGTACCCAACAAAAATACATTTTACTACTTTATCATCCAATTTTCTGCAATGTTGTTTAGGCACTAATGCATATGCCAAACAACGAAAAACACGTAGATGAGCAACAGATGGCTTGCGATCATACCAAGCCTCATATGGAGTGATAGACTACAGTGCTTTAGTGGGACACCTATTAAGTATATATGCTGCACACATGATAGCCTCAAGCCAGAAACTATGTGGTAAAGCTTGACTCTTGACCATACACCTTGCCATCTCCATCAGTAACATGTTCTTTTGTTTAGCAACTCCATTCTGTTGAGGTGTATATGGCACTGTACACTGGTGTTTTATCCCACGATCAGCCAGAAATGCATTACAATCAGAAGACATATATTCCCCCCTCGATAAGATTGAAGGGTGCCCATTTTACATGCTGACTAATTTTCAGCGAAAACCAAAAACTATTTGAAGCACATGAACACTTCCGACCTTGCCTTCAATGGATATACCCATGCATGCCTAGAAAAATCATCAATGAAAGTCACGAAGTAAAGATAATTTACAGAAGAAGGTTTCTGCATAGGACCACAGACATCACTATGTACAAGCTGTAATTTTTTAGTAGGCCGAATTGAACCATCTTTTGGAAAGGAGGAACGCTGCATTTTGCCCAAAGTACAGCCTTCGTGTGCATGCCAAAGCTTTGCATCTGACGTAGCTTGAGAATCATGTACTGCACATGCCAAATCATTTACAGATCTTTCATAGTCTATGAGCTTATACAGCCCACGACATAAAAATGCTAGAAGCAATAATGACATCGCCATTTGATAGATCATGAACTGTACACCTATCATCAACAAATTTCACAACCAAGCTAGTCTTGGCTAATGCAAAAACTGATAACAGATTTTTCTTGATCATGGTACAAACAAAGCTTCGACAAAGTGAAATAACTACCATCAGCAATAGTCAAAATGATCTTACCAACTCCCATAATAGGATAAGAGGAGTTGTTGGTGCACGTAATAGTACTCCTTGTAGGGGCAGGCTCGAGTGAAGAGAAGAAACTACGCTGTGAGGTAATGTGTTTGGTCGCCCCACTCTCAAAGTACCAAACATCTGAGTCTATTGCAGACATGCACTACTCATGAGAAGATGGGTCAAAACTCCAAATAGTAGTAAACACCCATTCTTCTTCCTGCACAAGATTAGCAAAATCTGTTTTCGGTGTAGAGGCCTCTGCAACAACCATTCCATCCTCCTTTTTCTTTGCCTCTTTTGCAGCCAGTTTTGGACAGTTCTTTATGATATGATCATTCCCTTTACAATACTTGCAAAACAAATTCTTACAGTAGAACAGAGACTAATTCCTGGTGAATAGCACAAGGAAGAAGAAGAAACTTGGAGCACAACACACAATACTGAATGTATTACTAGACAATGTACACAGATAAGTAGCCCGTTAGGGAAATAGACGTATATACAAGCCGAGGGGAAAAACCTCTTAAAGAGGGAAAAAGGTGCCTCGACGGTCCTAGAGTGTTCACACACATCACTACCTAAATATATCAACATGTATGTATGTGTATGTTTGGGTATGTATGTATATGTAAGTGTATCGATATGTGTATGTGTATGCATGTATGTGTGTGTATGTATGTATATGTAAGTCTATGTATGTATGTGTATGCATTTATGTGTGCATGTGTATGTATGTGTGTGGGTATGCATTTAGTATGTATGTGTGTGTATGTATATGTGTTGGTATGTATATGTATGTGTTAGTATGTGTGTATAATTGTAAGTATGTATGTGTAAGTGTATGTATGTGTGTCTATGTATGCATGTTTATAAATTTAGACTTTTTTATTCTGATCCCTTTTTTTGTTTGAATAAAATAAGAGGAGATAGTGTATGGTAGAACAAACTAAGAGAATACCAACATACCACCTGAGACATGGCAGGTTTTTCACATACAGTTATGTCTTCAGGAATCATTTCCTCAATAGAAGGTATATGCAAGAGAACAAGGATTATGACCACCACATGCTTGAGAGATGACTCTCCTCCCAACCAAATGCCTCTATATATAGCTCTCTCCAGGGGACTGCCTTCTTGGGCAGGTAGATGCTAACCATCCAAGTGTCAGCCATGTAACTACATGTGCGCCAAGTGTCCTAGTTAACTCGAGTTAACTCAAGTAGATGTTTCTAGAAGGTTCTAGATCTCTTTGGGCAAAATACTCTCCCCATGTCCCTTATGGGGATTGAACCCAAGACCTCCTCCTTCACATCCTTGAGACTTAACCACTAAGCTAAGTGGATCATTTGTTAACAAGAGCACAAGACCTCCTACTAAGTCTAAAACTCGAGATCTTTGGTCATATACATGGATGACCAAACGGTGTCCGATTTCAGATCTGTCTAAACCAGCCAGACCCTTGGATCATAGACTTACTTTATTACATTCTTCCCCCCTTGGAAAATATTTTCATCCTCGAAAATAGATCTATATACATACTATAGGTGTAATAAAGTAAGTCTATGATCCAAGGGTCTGGCCGGTTCAGACGGATCTGAAATCAGACACCGTTTGGTCATCCGTGTGTATGACCAAAGATCTCAAGTTTTAGACTTACTAGGAGGTCTTGTGCTCTTGTGAACAAGTGATCCACTTAGCTTAGTGGTTAAGTCAAGTGGATGCTTCTAGAAGGCTCTAGATCTCTCTAGCATGTGGTGGTCGTAATCCTTGTTCTCTTGCAGTAGGCAACCCCCGAGCCTCATGTTCTAGAACTGGAAGAACACGGTCATGTTCCAAAACTGGAAGAACATGTCTCATCTCTATGGTGGCGTCCCTGCCTAAATGATTCAAAACACTATCTAGTTTTGCACTTTGATGAACAGGACAAAGTACAAACTAGTGAAGAATAATGAGGGTGGATCTAAATACATCCCTGGCTAATTCATAGTTTCTGGATGTGCGATCTAGGCACAAACATGTGAACTAGGTGGATTCAAATTACTAGTCCATTTCTAGGCATAATTGATGCATGAACTTAGTAATGAAGGTAGGATTCTTATCCCTTACAAGACTTTGAGAATTCTTGATTCACCTGAATTGATTTTGGAGAGCTTAAAGTTTGGTTGTCCCAAACATCTAACTTAGATGTTTGTATAATGGTTTACTTTGATCCAACAGTTACTTGATTTTTTCACCCGAGTAGAGGACTACTTTGTCCTAATGAGTTTAAAAATCCTTTGTAAATCGTAGGAGAAATTTTACCATTTCGGTGGAGTCAACCATACCAAGTTGACCAATATAATTTCAAAATGAAAATTGTCCAACTTAGGACATTTTCTCAAATCCTTGAGCAAAAAGTTCTTTGGGAATTGTCAATCTGTTGAGCGATTCCTAACTTGTCTATTTAGAGTCTATTAGACTCTAAGAAATCTTTTATGCTATAACTTGAAGCAAACTCAAATGAATAAGTCCATTTAGACTTATTATCTTTTGAAGATTTGAAAAAGTTCTTGTACATAATATCTGTCTAGGATGTTTAATGTAGTTTCTTAGTTCTAACCAACTAACCCTTGACTTTTATAAAAAGAATCAGATACCATATCTGAGTCAATTCCAAAAGAGTCTAAAAGCAGAAAGAAAAAACTAAAACTCTGTACAACCAATTCATACTTCGAAGATACGTAAATTTTTTATGAGTCAAAGACTAGATGACTCAGGACTTCAACTTTTCAAAGATCTATTTCAACAGAGTATTGAAGCAGTGTCTTTATCTTTAAGAGAAATAAGCTGGATTCTCAAAAAGATTTAAAGAAAATAAAAAACATCATCCAACCACAAGATACTAGTGTGGTAACCAACATCAGTGTGTCGACCCACTGAGGTTCTGTTGATGAGTTTAGTATTCAAATAATGCTTCACTTGAGACTAAGTTCATGTCAGATTCAGACTTTTTGACTCCTAATCGTGAATGCAATTCTTGTGCATTTCTTTGAGTCAAAAGAGTGAATTTACCAAGTTACACTAGGAACTTGATGCTTGACTTAGTCAATTAAATCTTTAGTTGAAAAGATCAACTCAAAATCAAAGTCCAAATGCAAGAGAACAAGGATTACGACCACCACATGCTTGAGAGATGACTCTCCTCCAAACCAAATGCCTCTATATATAGCTCTCTCCAGGGGACTACCTTCTTGGGTAGGTAGATACTAACCATCCAAGTGTCAGCCATGTAACTACATGTGCGCCAAGTGTCCCAGTTAACGAGTTGACTCAAGTAGATGCTTCTAGAAGGTTCTAGATCTCTTTGGGCGAAATACTCTTCCCATGTCCCTTATGGGGATTGAACCCAAGACCTCCTCCTTCACATCCTTGAGACTTAACCACTAAGCTAAGTGGATCATTTGTTCACAAGAGCACAAGACCTCCTACTAAGTCTAAAACTCGAGATCTTTGGTCATATACACGGATGACCAAACGATGTCCGATTTCAGATCTGATGATGTGAATGAGAATGATCATGATGAATCATGTATTACATTGGATATATATTTTACATTAATATAAATATTTTTTATATATCTATACATTCTCTCATTTCAAGTATGTTTTGAATTGTGTCTATGGTACTAATTAATGAAAAGTCTTGATTTAATTATTTTTATTTCTATTTATATTTAACATGTGATTTATTAATTTAATTATATAATTCATTCATATTATATGTTTGTTTGTGTGTATATATATATGTATGTGTGTATATACATATGTATGTGTGTATATATGTGTGTATGTACATATGTATGTGTGTGTGTATATGTGTGTATGTGCATGTGTATGTGTATGTGTATACATGTATGTATGTGTGTGTATGTGTATGTGTAGGTATATATGCATGTGTATGTGTGTGTATATGTTTGTATGTGTATGAGTGTGTATATGTATGTATGTATGTATGTATGTATGTATGTATGTATGTATGTATGTATGTATGTACACATGTATGTGTAAGTATATGTGCGTATGTGTGTGTATGTGCATGTGTATGTGTATGTGTATGTGTATGTGTGTGTATATGTATGCATGTGAATGTGAATGTGTAAGTGTATGTGTGTATGTTGGTGTATGTGCTACTTGAATATCATGTGTTGCTTTGATATGTTTGGTAGCCCAAGTACACTCTAATCTCTGCTGATTTGTTTGAGGAGTCTTTCTCCAATGTGAGCTACCCTCTTATGCCAAACCTCTAATTTTGAAAGAGTTTGGGTGTCATAGTTGAACAAGGAAATATTCTTGGTGTCTTGTAGTTCAAATGTGAACAACCTACTTTTCTTATCTCCCTTTGATATCTTCTTGAACCTTTAATAATGATCAGTAAATCTTACCTACAAACCTTTCTCAACAATCACATCTATACTGATAAGGTTCTTTGTGATGGTAGGTACATAAAGAAATCTTCTTAGGAAGTTCATGTTACCATTAGATGTGTTCACATTACCTATCTTCGCAACTAGATTTCTTTAGTCATCTCCTATTTGTACTTCAAGTTTTTTTCAAGTCTGAGAGTAGAGACACATTTCTTGCCACATGATTTGTGCATCCAAAATCTATATAGAACACATGCTCATCAGACTTGCTTCCTTCATGTAGAAGTGAGTCTTCTTGAGCTTGATCATCTATGTACTTTTTGTAGTCTCTCCTTCCTTTGTATCATCCTTGATAGTTTCTTTTGTATGAGTTTTCATTGTATCCATAATAGTTATTGAATCTACATCTTGAGTTTCCATAACCTCCTTTGGTGTATCCTCTTCGTCTATTATTCCTTGGGTTCCCAAAGCAACTCTTTGTGATGTGATTTGATAAATCACATGTGGCATAGGGTGATGAGCCATGAGCTCTCTCCCTTCCTTGTCTCCTTCCTCTACCTCTTCGTCTTGAATTGCTACCTCTTCTTGCAAAGTTAGCTTGAGAGGTACTTCCCTCATCATAAGATTTATTATAGTTTCCTTTGTTTTCCTTTCCGTTTTTCTTGTCTCTATAGAGGGCTTAGGATTGGTTACCCTTCTCATTCTCACCATTATTCATGATCATTGCTTCACATGTGAAAAGTTTCCCCATGAGTGTATTGTAATCAGGCACTTGCATGTCCATGTAGAGGTCTGTGGCTATGGTTAAGGCTTCTCATTGTCATCAACTTAAATCCCATTGATGAATTGCCTCACAATTTTCTCTTCAGAAATCATCTCTCCAATGTTCCCAAGTTGATTTTCAATGTCATTCATCTTGGTGACAAAGTGAGGCACACTTTGCTTGGGCATCTTCTTGATTGTTGTAAACTCGATTCATAATTGATTGTTTCTAGCTTTAGTACTTGATGAGAAGAATTCGCCCAAGCATTCCATGTCCCTTGAGAGGTCCTACTATTCCTAATGTGAGGGAGTCGAAATTTAGAGATAGAATTGAGAACCTATGACCTTGCCAAAGCATCCTTTGAACATTGTGCATTCAACCTTTCTAAGTACTAGCATCATCTCATCTCTTGAGATGTATACATATAGCTTTTTCCTTCCTTGTAAATAAGCCTTCATTCTTAGATATCATGGTGAGTGGTTGCTTTGATTCAGCTTGTGAGTGGATCAAGGTAATACATCACCCATAATGCCTAGTATTTAGCTTTGCTCTGATATCACCGTGAAAAGGTGATGGATGTAGGATGTAGAGATGAGATTGTCTTCACAAAATCCTTCTCAAGACCTACCTTGTAACTTGAGAGACACTTATTAAACTCTCCAAGCTTCCATTATATGCACTAAGATCACCTAAGTAATTTCGAGCATCACTCTCAAACTTCTAAATTAAATGAGATGAGTTGTGATTTCAAAATCTCTCAAAAACTCTTTATTTATGCAAGAGAAGCTCTCAGAGTTTTGTTCAATCCTTAGATCCTAGTGGAAATTATCTAGAGATCTTTTGCACACCTTCAATTCAAGTGATAAGCTAACTAAAGCACGTTATTTCATACTTTAAACTCACCATATGCTACTATATATCTAAGAAGTGTGGGGGGTAAACCCAATTTTTCAAGACCAACATGATACATAGAGCCTATCACATACAATCACTCATATCTTGAGCTCTGAGCATCCAATGATGATGAAAATTTATAGGCATGATTAGCACAATCGTAGCTAAGTGATATACTCAATGGATTGGACAATGAGTACATATAATCTAAGAAACGACTCTAACAATGTGATAGAGTTGCAAAATTTATTGTAATAGTGGACAGAGATTGATAACTTAATAGAAATGAATAAAAATATGTATTGCTAATACACATATGATAAAATGGAGTTGTGGAAAACTTCTCTCACTTTGAGATAGTATAACTATTACTCAATCAGAGTCCAATGACCAGCTCGAATCACACTTCTTATTTGCAACTCAAATGATAGTGTATATATACACCTTTGTGACTTCAAGTTGATTGGAGATTCCACCTAAAAATAATCCTCATTATTATGAGTTGATTTGAACTTGAATTCAAAAATACTCATGGATTTTGTCTCCCATTACATCATGATATTTTCTCCATACTTAACTTTGATCTTTGACTGACGTAAAATGTAACTTTAACCTTTGAAATCTTCAAGACATATCATAAAATAGATATACATTTATGCCAAAAAATTAGATAGAAGGCCTATGGGCATTGATCAAGAACTTAGAATTGCTCCACGCACCAAAAAAAAAGTGCATAACAAGAGAATTTATTTCATCTCATCATCCTTTTCCATCTTTTAAGCTTGCAACTGAGAGAAGAGTACATCGAACACATTCAAATGAGCAACAATAGTATCTCTTTATTTCATGCACAAGTATTTCTAATCAAATAGAATTTATTAGTAACATTCAATTTCTCATATGCATTGCAAAACCTCATCCATACCTCCTTTGTTGTTTGATATCTAATACAAGGAAAAAGAAACTATTTGCAACATGTAAACAAAGTGTAGACATTACCATTTGATAAAACTCCTTGCAATCATCATCATCCATATCCATATGTCACTTTGCAGAGCCACCAATATGCTTCCATTTCCTTTTCTAATTCAAGACATCACAAATTTTATTCTTCCATAAAGAAAAGTTGGTGCCATCAAACTTGCAAATCCCAAGGTTTTATTTTCCCTAAAAGTTATAGCTCTTCTTTGTATTCATTTGTACTAGACCCTAATCCACTAGACATGCCCAAAGCCTATGGAAACTTCTATGCATTCAACAATGTGTTAATTGTAAGCCTTGGAGTTCTTGAGGGGTTGTTCAAGTTGGAGGTTTTCATACCATTGTATAGATTGGTGTTGAACTTTGTGTATGCTTGCAAAGCTACTCTATTACCAATGAAGAAGAGATTTCAAAATCCTTGTAATGTGACTTATCTTTTTGGATTGCATCCCAATTGTTCTTTGTACCCCTCTGCAAACCTATAGAAAAATGCAAAACCTAGAGTAGAGAGAGCACAAATTCACTATGTGGAAGTTTCATAAATGGGCAATCTCAATAAAATGTGTGGCTAATGAGGCCACTATATGTTCTATTAGAAAACACATATACAAGAGTGTGTGATAGCCATTTTGGCCTTTCACATAGACACTAACAATAATAATCCACAAAAATATTTACCACTATAACACTTTAAATGAGATCTCATACAACTTATGGTTAATACTTTTCCAAGAATTTATCAAATTCTTTAAAAAAGATGTAAAAACAAGTATATATAAGTGAATGTGATCACTTGAACTTGAGTACAAAGATCATAGTATGATAAATGTTTCTCTCTATGATTGTGTTCAACCGTTAGGGCTTGCTTTACTCCATCAACAATGGCTATACTTATCTTTGTAGAACTATGGAAAATTGAAAAATTAGAGAATAGAGAGAACATCGATTCATTGTATGCAAGTTCCAAAAATGAGTCATCTCAATATAGTGTGAGGTTGATTAGGACACTATATGTTTTATTAGACAAAACATGTACAAGAGTCTTCTGCAAACATTTCACCTTTCACATAGACACTAACGGTAACAACCCACAAAAAGGTTCACCTCTCTAACACCTTACATAAGTTTTTTTACAACTGCTTTATCAAATTCTTAACATAAGATCTAAAAACAAGTATACATGAGTGAATGATGCCAAGTTCATGCTTTGAGAAGCCTCTATAGCTCTTTGGGAAAAACCCATGTTCCCATAGGGATTGCACCCAAGACCTCCTCCTTCCCATCCTTGATAATTAACCACTAGGCTAAGTGGGTTAGTTTTTGTAGATATCACATGAACCAATGCTTAAGTCTAACTTTGAGATCTTTGGCCCTATAAGAGAATGACCAAACAATGTTTGATCCCAGATTTGTATGAACAAGTTAGACCCTAATGTCATAGAATTACTTTATAATATTCTTTTTCCCCTTGCAAAACATTTCTTCCCTTGAGAAAAGAGCTATATAAAAAACCTATAGGAATACCGTCAAGCCTCATCTTCCAATCTATAAGAACATGTATCCATCTCTATGGTGGGATTCACTTTGTATCCAAATGAATAGAGGGAAATTTATTGTCTCATTTGTGCCCAAATAATCAAAATTCTGGCTATATAAGTCAATCAATACATTAGAAAGAAGAGAATTCATTGCCATAGTGAAGATAGATGTGTCGAGGGAAATCAATAGATTTTGAGCTCAATCTAATTCACATTTCTCTGAGGATGATCATGTAGATAAAAAATGCTTGTACAGAGATCTAATTCAATAGTAAACCAAGTTGTGGTTAAAGGTTTGTGTCCTAATTCCTTTCATAGTGTATGTATGATTCATAAGATCATTCCCATGTCAATTCTCTAAAGTGAAGACTCAAAAATGGTGCATCTCATCCATCAATGATTTGCTTAGTTCTCAATGATGCATGCAAAGTTTTTTGTGTTTAAGCATCTCAAATTTAAGTTAAAAGATAAGGAAGTTATGGCTAAAGGGATTTTGTAAAACCGATCTATTCTTAGACAAACTTGTGTTAATTTAAAGTTCCTGGTCTTCCAACTAGGGAAAAGCTTGCAGATTTGAAGAATTCAATGAAAAAAGATGCTTAAGCTAAGAGCATTATCTACATGGCTATTGATGCCTATCTCTTGTCACACATCAGAGGGCTACAAAGTGCAATTGATATATGGAATGCTTTTGATGAACATTTCCAAAACATAATTAAGGCAACGAATGCTTCATTATGGGCTGAATTTAAAACTCTTAAAAAGAAAGCTTCACAATCAATTTCTGATTATGTAACAAAGATGAAAGATTGCTTAGGTCTAGTTGATGAAGATATTATAGAATACAAATGAGTAAGGTAGATCCTTACAGGATTAAGACGAGATGAAATGTGGAAACATTTCATATTGTCAACTAAATTATCATTAGATCATTTCACTCAAAATTTAAATCAATTTCTAGGACACATGCTAACATTTGAGCAAGATATTAAAGGTGAGATTGAGAAAAGGGCAAGTCAAGCTATGTATTCAAAGGACAAGAAGAAGAATGCTAAAGGAAAACAACAATCAAATGAACAAGAAGGCACCTCAAATCAAGCTAACTTTACTAAAGGTAAAGGAAATAGCAGAGTAAAGGAAGAGGTGAAAAAAACAAAGAGAATGGTAGAGTTTATTGGATTTGTGGTAAAACAAATCACTTGGCCAATGAGTGTTGGCACAATACTCAAAAGAATGGCAATTACGACCAGAACTTCATTCAAAGAGGTAGAGGAGGCAAAATCCAAAGAGGTAATCTCAAAGGAATAGGTGGTAGGAATACATATGGTAGAGGAGGTGGAAGAAACTTAAAAAACCAATCCTTCAACAACACTTGATACAATTATGCATCAGATCAAAAGGAAGATTCAGCTTTGATCATGAATGCTACACATGAAGTAGCAAGTGAAGATCAAAGAGTTTTCTATATTAATTCAAGGTGTAGCAATCACCTTAGTGGAAACATTTCCATGAATTCTGACATGGAAGAAAAGGTGCATGGACACACAATTCAAACTTGAGATAACACCAAAAAAAAGTTGAGAGCATTGGATCAATAAGGAAAAAGAATGGAAGTACACTTCTGAGTAAGGTACTTTATGTTCCTACAATTCCAAATAATTTAATCAATGTATGAAAAATTATTGAGAAAGGATATGAAGTCACATTCACTAATCATGGAGTTTTTGTGGAAGACCCGAATAAAGGATATAAGAGTATTGTTGTAGGTCAGAAAGAAGGAAGACTTTTTACTCTCAAGGTACAAGGTAATGTAGGACCTGCATTGTTCACTTATGGAAATGAAAAATGAGTGAGTTGGACCTATGACACAAGGTTAGGTCATTTTCATGAAAGAGGTATGAAGGAAATGGAAAAGAATAGATCAGTGTCAACATATGACATAAAAGTGTGAGTCTTTTCAATAAGGTAAGGCTCACAAAAAATCATAAAAAGAGCAGGGATTCATGCATACAAAAATTCTTGAATTAATACACACAGATGTGTGGCATCCTTCAAAGGACTATAGAATCAGTGGATCCATATGCTATATCTTGTTTGTAGATGATGCAACAAGATGGATCACATTTTATGTGATCAACGACATGTCTTAAGTGTTTAATACATTTATACACTATCATGCTTATGAAGAAAGGATTACATGTCAAAACCTCAAAAGGTTGAGGAGAGATGGAGGGAAGAGTATTTTCCAAAACAGTTTGATTATTACTTTTGGAATGCAAGTATAAAAAGAGAAGTAACATGCAAGTATTCTCCTCAACAAATTGGAGTTGCAAAAAGGAGGAATAGAAAGCTTGTGGAGTTTGCTAGATCTATGATGAAGGAAAAGAATTGACCTAATTACTTATGGGAAGAAGTTATCAACACTAAGACTTATCTTGTGATTAGGTTACCTTGCAAAGCTTTGGATTGTATGACCCCTTATGAAGCATGATATGTTAAGAAACCAATTCTTAATCATTGCAAAATATTTGGATGTTTGGTAGATCCTTATATTCCATCTCAATTGAGACATAAGCTAGCACCCAAGGCAAAAAAGTACATCGTTATAGGGTATGATGATAGACAAACGGGTTATAGTTTATGGGGCCCATGCACAAAACAATTTCTTATTTCCAAAGATGTTACATTTGATGAACAAAGTGCATGGTATACATGTTCAAATAATATGCTCAATGGAGAACTACAAAGAAGAGGTGTACATGAGTCAGTCGGTTGGATTTGAAGATGGAAAGCATCCAAACTTTGTTTGTATGTTGAAGAAGGCACTTTATGGCTTGAAGCAAGCACCATGAGCGTGGAATAAGAGATTGGTAGAGTATCTAACTAAGTGTGGATACAATCCAAGTAGTGTAGATCCTTCATTGTACATGAAGAAGGAAGAAAATAGAGAGTTATATTTCTCCATTTCAAATGAGTGAATGGAAACAACTCATTCATCCCATGGACACAAATACAAAGATTTGCTCAAATGAGGGAGAACTATTTGAGCATGTGATGACATGCAAAAGCAGTGTAGGATCATTAATCTATGAAAAAATTACAAGACCTTATCTATCTTATGTTTTTGGTGTACTTTCTTGGTTTATGAAAGCTCTGGCAAGCAAACATTTAAATTCAACCAAGAGTGTTGAGATACATAAAGAATAGAATTATTCATGCATTATTTTACAAGTTTGATGAAGAATTACAGGTCAAAGGCTTTAGTGATTCTGATTGGGGGAGTTCAAAGTAAGACAAGAGATCAACGTCGGGTTATGTGTTCATGATAAGAAGCAAACCTATCACATGGAGCTCAAAAAAACAACCTACTATTGCACTTTCGTCCATGGAGGTTGAATATAGAGGATTAGCATTTGTCACATGTGAGGCAATGTGGATTCAAAAGCTTTTGTCTGATCTTGAAGTGCAACTTGGAGCTATTCCTATATATGGTGATAACATTTCAAGTATTTACTTGGCAAGCAATCCCATGTTTCATGTGAGGAGTAAACACATAGAGATCCACTACCATTATGTAATGGAGAAGGTACTAAGCAAAGATGTGGAGATAAAGTTCATCGGAACCAAATAGCAAGTTGTAAACATGTGTACAAAGTTCTTGGATGCTTCTAGACTCAAAGGTTTAAAGAATGTGATAAATTTGCGGGACATGGCTGAAGATAACTCCCAAATGAGCTTGAGGAGTGTTGGAGAATTCCTCTCCTAATCGCAGTGGAAAGTGTAGAAGACCTTCTCAGGATCAAGACTCTTGGCAATAGCTGAACCTTCAAATGAAAACTGGTACCAACTAAAAAACGCAATGAACTTGAAACTTTGGTCACTCAAACTAGACACCTATAGCTTTAAAATGAGATATCAAACACTCAATTTGGAGTAGATTTGGGTTGGCAACTTGTTGATACAAAACAGGCCACCTATCCACTTAGTTAGGCTGAAAACTGGACTGCACTAAAAACTGAATAACTCACAGAGCATAAAGAATTTCATTAAAGTGTTTTAGATAAAGGAAGTACTCAAGATAAGCTTTCCCACAAATGTTTAAACACTAAAATTGGATACATATATTGAGAGATGTGACTCTCACAAGTAGACTATGCAAAAATGGGTGTGCGGCTGGACATACTCTATGAGAGTGAACTAAACGAAATGACTCAAAACAAATGAAGTAGCTACAAGGGGGCTTCCACGCCTTCTTCCTCTATTCTTGAGTGTCCTCCCTTGCCTCTTTTATAGCCAAGTGACCAAAAACTCTCATGATGATTTTGAGAGCTCTTCTCCATCATTTCTCCACTACTTTGGACAACCACTCCTCTTATAGTTCAGTTTTTGGATTTGATTCTCTTTTGAATGATTCTCTTTTGGTCTCCACTACTTGCTGAAGTAAATGCTTCTATTTTTCATTTTTGTATTTTTCTTCTACTTGAAGAAAATCTTTTTTGCAAAAATATATACGAGCTTACTTCTTTATTTTTAACACTCCCCCTCAAGCTCACATGTGAGCTTGCACCTTCAGCCATATCCTGCAAGTTGATGTCGTCCTTGAACCTCTTGAGCTTAGAAGAATCTAGGGACTTTATAAGCATGTTTGCAACCTGGTCATTAGTTCCAATGAACTTTATATCCACATCCTTGCTCAAAACCTTTTCTCGAACATAATGATAATGCACTTCTATGTGCTTGCTTCGTGCATGAAACATTGGATTGTTTGTCAAGTGAATGCTTGACATGTTGTCACCATAACTTGGAATGGTCTCCACCTGCACATCAAGATCAGCCAAGAGCTTCGTAATCCACATAGCTTCACAAGTTGCAAAGGTTAAACCTCTATATTCAGCTTCTGTAGATGATAGTGCAACAGTAGGTTGCTTCTTTGAGCTCCATGTGATAGGTTTGCTACCTATCATGAACACATAACCTGAAGTGGATCTTCTGTCTTCCTTCGAACCAGCCCAATCAGCATCACTGAAGCCTTTTACCTGCAATTCTTCATCATATCCATAAAACAGAGCATGATTGACTGTGTGCTTCACATATCTTAGCACTCGTTTGGCTGAATTTAAATGTTCACTTGTTGGAGCTTGCATGAATTGAGAAAGAAATCCAACAATATAACACAAATCTGGTATTGTGATCGTAGCATAGATCAATGAACCTATAATACTCCTGTATGTAGTTACATCATGTAACTTCTCTCCATCATTTGAGCATAGCTTCACATTTGTGTCAATAGGTTGAGTGAGTGGTTTGCATTCACTCATTCCAAATCTGAAAAGAACATCCAATAGGTACTTTCTTTGCATTAAGTAAATGCCATCTTTCCCATAGACTATCTCAATGCCTAAAAGGTATTTCAGCTCACCAAGATCTGAAATTTTAAACTCCTTACCGAGTTTCCTTTTGATCTCTTGTATTCTGTGTGATCACCTCTTCATACTCTTCTTCACTTGCATTTGAATCACTATTTTGGGCAGCACTTTCAGCTTTAGATCTTTCATAAGCTGATGTTGGTGATGAGGAATGAGCTTTCTCCAAGTGATGTAGAAGCTTCTGGACATGACATTTGAGTGCTTGTTTGCTGAAATTCTTCTTGGACAGCACCTCCATCATCTTCGCAATCTTCTTCAAGAATCTTCTCTTTCCCTTTGTCTCCAAACCATGGTCTTAGCTCATCAAATACCACATCTCGTGAGACTTGTAGCTCCTTTGTCACCAGATTGTAGCACCTATATCCCTTTTGCTCCGATGAATATCCAATAAAAATACATTTTTCGGACTTTGCCTCCATCTTTGTCCTTAGTTCTTGAGGGATGTGAACATAACACACACATCCAAAAACTTTGAGATGTGTAAGGTCAGGCTTCTTATCGGAATAAACTTCCTCGGGACTTAGATTATGCACTCCAGCCGTTGTGCACTTGTTCATCAGTTAAACGGCCGTACTAGTTGCTTCAGCCCAATAGTTTAGTGGCATCTTCATCTCGTTGAGCATGCATCTTGCAACTTCTATGATATGTCGATTTTTCCTTTCAGCTATTCCATTTTGTTGAGGCGTGTACCTACATGTAAATTGTCTCTTGATGCCATTTTCATAAAGAAAATCTGAAAATTCTTTGGAGAAATATTCTCCTCCTCCATCAGACCTCAAGGTCTTTATGTAGCATCTTGTTTCCTTTTCTACCTATGCTTTAAATCTCTTGAACATGGAGAACACATCTGATTTTTGTTTTATGCAGAACATCCATACTTTCCTTGAATGATCATCAATAAAGGTGACAAAATATCTATTATCAGCCACTGATGGTTGTTGTGATGGTCCCCATATATCCGTGTGTATCAAGTCGAGGACATTCCTTGCCACATAGTTGCTTTTCTTGAATGGTTGTCGAGTTTGCTTTCCTAGTTGGCATGCTTCACAAAACTCATGTAGTCCGGCATCATTGAATCTTGGAAGACCTCTTACCACTTCATGGTTGCTCATGTCCTTGAGCTTGGGAATGTTGATATGTCCAAACCTTTTGTGCCACAAATCGATTTCAGCAATCCTCTTGTTCCAAACTAAATATACATCACCTTTCCATGTGGTTGTTGAATGTCCAAAGTGAACATCCTTCCTTCTTTCCTTCCTTCAGCAATGACCTTGAATCCTTCTTTTGGATTCTTTGTAAAGCAGCCTTTTTCATTGAAGATAACATGATATCCTTTCTCTACCATTTGTCATACTGAAATCAAATTCTTTGCAATAGTAGGAACATGAAGAACATCAGCCAATACCTTTCTATCTCCAAGCTTGATATCTCCAACATGCTCAATTGCGTGTTGAGTTTCATCACCGGTCTCCACACATCCTTTTCCACTTGGAGCTTGTAGCTTTGTGAATAAATCTCCTTGGCATGTCATATGGTTGCTGCAACCTGAATCTATGAACCATTTTTGGTCATCACTTCTCGAGTTGTTTTAGTCATGCTTCATGGCAAGCATGGTTTGCTTGTCTCCTTCACTTGATGTACTCGCATAGTTATTTTGGCTCCTTTGGTTGCCTCCATTCAGCCTTCCATTCTTTTGCCAACAATCATTTGCATAATTTCCTAGTTTACCACAATGATAACATGTTATACCTTTATGAGGATTGTATGAACCTCGACCTCTTCCTCTATTTCTTCCTCGACCTCTTCCATGTGTGTTGTCGTTTGAGTTGTCCTTGTTGTCCTCCGAGTTGTGTTGGCTGAAATTTGTGTTGTTGTAGCTTCTTCCTCTTCCTCTCGAGCCTCCTCTTGAGTTCCTTCCTCTACCTCTTCTTGCATATAACATTTGACTATGGCTGTCCTTACCTTTGTTGCCTTCTCCTTGTTGAGCAACCTCTTCAGCCACAAGATTTGGTATAATCTCGTCGAATGTTGGTAGAGGATCTCTATAAAGAATGTTTGTGATGAGGGGCTTCCACTTTTCTTCACTCCTCAAGCCATTGAGGGCTGTTTGGATGATGTCTTCCTCTTCTATCTTGCATCCAACTGATGCTAGCTGATCTCGAAGCTCCTTGATCCTCAATGTATACTCACTAATGCTTTGGTTTGAGCTTTTCTTCATGTTGTTGAGCTCGTTCTTGAGTTGCATCCTCCGAGACCTTGTTGAGGTAGCATACACCTTCTCCAATGCTTCCCAAACTTCCTTGGATGTTTCTAAGCTTTGCACATGACCAATCATAGTGTTAGAAATAACTTGTGAGATGAGGAACATCACCCTTCGATTCCTCTCTTCCCAATCAGCAAATTGTCTCCTTTGTGCCGGAGTAATGTTGGGATCTTCAAGGTCCACCGGTTGTGGATCAGCTCCACTAACTAAACTCCATAAACCTTTACCTTTAAAGTAATTTATCATTCTATACCTCCAAGACTAAAAAATATCTTTGTCTAACTTCTCAACTTGTTGTCCTAAATCAGCCATTGAAAACTTCTAAGATTCAAGTTTACCTCAAGTATTGTGTGGCGCTCTTCCTTGACTTTATGAAGCTCCCCCTTGATTTGTAGCTTCTCCTTTGCTTCACTTCAGTTCCAATGCTTTGCCTCTTCAAGCTCCAATGCTCTGGTACCAAATGTTGGAGAATTCCTCTCCTAATCGCAGCAGAAAGTGTAGAAGATCTTCTCAGGATCAAGACTCTTGCCAACAGCTGAACCTTCAAATGAAAACTAGTACCAACTAAAAAATGCAATGAACTTGAAACTTTGGTCACTCAAACTCGACACCTATAGCTTTGAAATGAGATATCAAACACTCAATTTGGAGTAGATTTGGGTTGGCAACTCGTTGATACAAAACA
>CM035434.1:21399582-21537082 GCA_020310875.1 Ceratopteris richardii | reverse complement strand
TCTAGCCTAAATTACAACAAGAACTCACATAGCGAATCTATTAAACATGAATAGAGAGAATCATGTTAAGGAACATTTTAAGAAGGTGGATAATTTTGAGAAAAGAAACCTCTTTGAAACGAAAAAATTGATATTCAAGATGAAGAGACAAAGATGGAATCAAAGTGAATTAAAAAGGAGTTGGAAAAGTGAAGATGAAGCTAGAAGGAATGGTATCTAAAATGGAAAACCATATCACCACATTTAAGTCATTTTATTTTTTTTTATATTTGGTTAGGTTCACTCTGTTTTCCTTGCACTAGTTACCCATCTTTTGTGGCACATGAACCCCTTAACACTAGCTTTGGTTTATAGAATTGTATATACGTATTCCATGTGATGTACCTTTAAAGTACCTATCCTTAATGTCTCCTTTGAACCTAGTGGATGATTCCATAGAGAAACCCTATACATAATCTCATATGCCTTCAATGAATGCAAAATGCTCTCCTTAAAATGAACCACCTTCTTCTCATAATCATCTCATCATGCCCATGCCTTGGCTTAAGGGCAAGACTTTTAGTTTTTGGCCACCATATAAGCACTCAAAACTGTTGGGGCTTCACTCACTAATTAGGCATGGATATATGAAGATATATGAAGGAAGGAAGGAGGAAAGGAGAAGTGAAGATAAGACCTACAGAAAATTAAGCCTAAGTGAAGGGATAATTTCACTATTGTAAATTAGTGCAAAATTAGAGTCTAGTTATGTTTTAGATCTTCAGAACTTACGAGTTCAAGTCTAGGAGAGTGTAAACCATAGGTATATAAGTTAATTTGATGTAAAAATCATAGTGAGAACTCAATTTTTGTAATCTGAGTAAGTAGAGAAAAGTCGTGTCTTTTTTCTGAGAGAGATATTGAGAAAAACCTTCTGAGTCTGAGAGAGTTTTCTATGGCTGTGAGCAAAATTAGGCCAAGCCATTTTGTATACATCTTCTCTGATAAACAACATATGTTTGTGTAGAAGGATTGAGTCTAATTCCTCTTGTACATTGAGTTCTAAGTCATTTCATATGACTATGTAAGGTAGTTGACAGTTACGACTTTTCTGGCGCACATTTGTCTAAACTTCTGAAGGTCAGATCTAAAAGTATACTGTAAAGTTTTTGGTAACTGATAGCTCATTTTAAAGCTACTGTTCTCAACTACATTTGGTCAAAAGATCTTTAAGAAACGGGACGCATACTCAGAGAAATCAGCTTAACAGTGAAGGTATGTCAAATCGATGAAGTCAATTTCCAGTTTTCAGACATAGTGAAAAGGTTGGAGCAAAATCAGAAGATTTTGAAGTTATTACTTGAAAGTTTTGTTGTTATGTATTGCTTAACATTAGCAAGAAGTTCTCTTAGCAAATGATCAAAGGAATTTGCAAAGATCAAGCTAATACAGGTCAGATTGAAGGATTGAAGAAAAGGCGCAGATTTCTGTGAAGTGAAATTTTTTATTTTCACTAAGTCTAGAGTTGAAGACTCACATTTAGAGTTTTACTAAGCTAATGATGGTTATGGAGGTTTTCTAATACCACATTAGTTTAGTTCTTGTGGTGTTTCACACACCAACAAGTGGTATCAGAGCAGATAAGGTCCTCGAGAGTAAAAGGAGAGCAGATACAAGAAGAATTGAAGAGTTCTTTATCAAAGAAGGTGGAAGCTGAGGTGTTCAACAAACAAAAGTCATCAGAAGATTATTTCGAAGTTACTCCCAAGGGTAAAGGTCTACAAAAGGTATCATTCTTTAACTTTATACTTACAGGTTGAAGCAGAAGCAAGGATACCATGGCAGATCATGTGTCCATTGACAAATTGGACAGAGATAACTATCCTGCTTGGGTAATGAGGATGGAAGCCTTACTTATGAGTAAGGACCTAATGGTATATGTGACAGGTGAAGAAGAGAAGCCTAAATTTGAAGATGAGAGTCATCCAAGAAAGGAAGAGCTAGAAGCTTTGAAGTTATGGCAGAAGAGAGATGCAAGTGCAAGAGCTTATATATATAACACTGTTACAAATCATTTGTTGCCACATATCAGAGGGTTAGAAACAGCTGAAGACATTTGGAATGCTTTGGAGGATCACTTCCAAAACACTGCTAAAGCTAGGAAAGCTAGCTTATGGTCAGAGTTCACCACATTCAAGAAAAAGCAAAATCAGAGCATTAGTGATTATGCCACTAAGATGAAGGACTTGGCAGATAGCCTTGGATCTATTGATGAGGATATTGAAGATCATAGGTTAATAGCACAATTACTTGCAGGGTTAAGAGGTGATGAAAGGTGGAAGCCTTTTGTACTTTCAACAGAACTCTCATTAAACCATTTTGTGCCAGAATTGAATCAATTACTTGGATTGATGCTCACATTTGAGCAAGACTTGAAGTCAGATGGAGACAAAGGTCAAAGTTCTGCAATGTACATGAAGAACAAAAAGAAAGGAGATAAAGGCAAGGCAAAGGATGAAGAAGAGTCAACAACTCAAGCAAATTATGCAAGAGGAAGAGGTTTTGGCAGAGGTAAAGGTCGAGGAAATGGAAGAGGTAGAGGTAATCAGAACAATAACAAGAAGACATGTTGGATTTGTGGATTGAGCAATCATCTAGCATATGATTGTTGGCACAATCAACAAGGAGCAAGTCAAAATCAAAACAACAATGGCAGAGGAAGAGGTGGAAGGTTTCACAATCAATTTCAAAGAGGAAGACAGAATTCAAGAGGAAGTTATGGAAGAGGTGGTGGAAGAAATTGGAATCAGAACCAATCTTACAACACCACATATTACAATTATGCAAATGATACACAGAATGACACTCATACAACATTGATGATGAATTCAATAAGTTCATCAGAGAAGGAGGATCTCAAGGTATTTTATATTGATTCTGGTTGTTCAAATCATTTGTCAGGTAATATAGAATTATTGTCAGAATTGGAAGAAGGCAATTCAAGTCATACAGTACAAACAGGTGATAACACAAAACATAGTGTGCATTCAATTGGAAAAGTGAAGTGCAGGAGTGGAGCTGATTTATTAACAAATGTTTTGTATGTTCCAACAATACCAAAGAATCTGATTAGTGTTGGACAAATAGTGGAGAAATGTTTTCAAGTCAGATTTACAAATGAAGGAGTATTTGTTGAAGATCCAGAGGATGCATACAAACCCATTGTTTGTGGTAAGAAGGAAGGTAGACTTTTTACTCTCAAAGTGCAAGGAAATGTTGGTCAAGCCCTAATCACACATGGTGATGAAGTAATTACAGAGTTAGATCTTTGGCATAAGAGATTGGGACATTTCAATGAAAGAGGAATCAAAACTATGGTGGAGAACCAATCTGTAATGGGACTACCAAATGTGAAGAATCAACATATGATATATAAGTGTGAAGCTTGTCAGATGGGAAAAGCTCATAGACTACCATTTCAGAAGAAAGGTTTCAAGCATGATGGTTTGCTTGAACTCATACATACAGATGTATGAGGACCAACAAAAGAAGGATCAATAAATGGATCTAGGTATTATGTTTTGTTTATTGATGATGCTACAAGGTGGATAACCCTTTATGTTCTAAAAGAAAGATCAGAAGTATTTGGAGCCTTCAAACATTTTCATGCTTATGCAGAAAGAGTTACAGGTCAAAAACTCAAGAGGTTAAGGTCTGATGGAGGGGGAGAATATTTCTCCCAAGAGTTTAATGACTATGTTTGGAATGCAGGTATCAAGAGAGAGGTAACTTGCAGGTATACACCTCAACATAATGGGGTGGCAGAAAGGAGAAATAGAACTTTGGTTGAATTTGCAAGAGCAATGTTAAAGGAAAAGAATTGCCCTAATTATCTTTGGGCTGAGGCTGTAAATACAGCCACATACCTTGTGAATAGGCTACCATGTGGAGCTTTGAATGGTATGACTCCTTATGAAGCTTGGTGGGGTAAGAAACCAACACTTGATCATTGTAAAGTGTTTGGATCAATTGCCTATGCTTATGTGCCATTACAACTCAGACATAAGCTTGAACCAAAGGCAGAAAAATATGTGTTTATTGGGTATGATGAAAAGCAAATGGGTTATAGGCTATGGAGTCCTTTAACTAAACATTTTATTGTTTCCAGAGATGTAACCTTTGATGAACAGAAGAGTTGGTATGCAGATAAAGATTGTGATCTTGAAATATTTGAAGAAGAGGTAAGAAGGAGTGCAAAAGGTAAGTCACATATGCAGATAGATGGAGATGAAGAACATATGCAAGCAAGCACATCAAGAGTTGGATCATATAGAAGGAATGAAGATGGACCAATATTTGATGAAGAAGTACATCCAGATATACATGAAGAGTGTGAACCAAGAAGGTCAACCAGAATGAGGAAGCAACCTACAAGGTATTCCTATGATACTTCTTACTTGACTCAGAAAAATTATGCTTACATGGTTAAGGAAGATGAAGAACCTCAAAGCTATGATGAAGCAAAGGGTAAGAGACAATGGGAAGTAGCAATGAAGGAAGAGTTTGATGCACTTGAAGAGAACAAAACTTGGGAACTTGTTCCAAAGCCTAATGGTAAGAAAGTGATTGGAAATAAATGGGTTTACAAAATTAAGAAGCATGCAGATGGAACTATAGCCAGATACAAGGCCAGATTGGTGGTTAAAGGCTATGCTCAAACTTTTGGCATAGATTATGATGAGACATTCAGTCCTGTGGCAAAGATGTCAACCATAAGGACAATCATTGCCATTGCAGCATCAAAAGGATGGACATTGAGTCAATTGGACATTAAGAATGCATTTTGGAATGGATATATATCAGATGAGGTTTACATGGAGCAACCTCAAGGGTTTGCGGATCATAAGTTTCCAAATCATGTTTGCAGGTTAAGAAGAGCTTTGTATGGTTTGAAGCAAGCTCCAAG
This sequence comes from Ceratopteris richardii, assembly GCA_020310875.1. Taxonomy (NCBI): domain Eukaryota; kingdom Viridiplantae; phylum Streptophyta; class Polypodiopsida; order Polypodiales; family Pteridaceae; genus Ceratopteris; species Ceratopteris richardii. Next base: position 21,532,137 of record CM035434.1, on the reverse strand, counting down.
AGCTTGGAATTATAGACTTGTAAAATATCTTAATGATCTTGGATATCAAAGTTCAAAGGCAGATGCAAGTTTACTTATCAAAAGAACTGATGAAGGTATGATCTACATTTGTATTTATGTAGATGATATTATAATCACAGGTACCTCAAATGAAGGAATCAAGGAGGTGAAGAAGCTACTTGAGAAGGAATTCAAGATAAGTGATCTAGGAAAATTGTCATATTTTCTTGGAATGGAAATCACTTATGCAGAACATGGCATATATGTATCACAAGAAAGGTATCTCTTGAATCTTCTAAAGAAGTTTAACATGGAGAATTGCAGAGAGGCATCAACACCACTAGAGGTCAATCATAAACTCAGTAGATATGATGGTGCAGAATTCAAAGACATGAGGAAGTATCAATCTTTAGTGGGAAGTTTAATTTATGCAACTCTAACAAGGCCTGATCTTAGTTATGCAGTTGGTGTTCTTTCTCAATTCATGCATTGTCCAAAGGATCCACATTGGATTGCAGGTGAAAGAGTCCTTAGATATATCAAAGGGACTTTGAAAGAAGGATTATATTATCCTTTTACATCAGATATAAGATTGAGAGCCTATAGTGATTCAGATTAGGCAGGAAGTCAGGATGATAGGAGATCTACTCATGGCTACATGATATACATTGGAGATAAACTTGTGAGTTGGTGTTCAAAGAAGCAACACACAGTGGCCTTATCATCAACAGAAGCTGAATACAAAGGACTTGTGGAAGCAGCAAAAGAAGTCATATGGATGCAGACATTATTCAAAAGCTTGGGAATTGATCAAGGTATACCTATTATTCATGGAGATAATATGAGCTCATTATATCTTGCAGCAAATCCTGTATTTCATGCAAGGACAAAGCACATAGAAATACAGTATCATTTTCTCAGAGAAAAGGTAATGGAGAAAGAGATTGAAGTGGTGTACACTTCTACAAAAGATCAAATTACAGATATTATGACAAAGAGCTTGGATGGAGTGAAGACAAATAGGTTCAAGGAGATGGCAGGAATAAAAAAGAAGAAGACTACATGAAGAAATTGAAGTATGCTAATTAGTGATTGAGGGGGAGTTGTTGGGGCTTCACTCACTAATTAGGCATGGATATATGAAGATATATGAAGGAAGGAAGGAGGAAAGGAGAAGTGAAGATAAGACCTACAGAAAATTAAGCCTAAGTGAAGGGATAATTTCACTATTGTAAATTAGTGCAAAATTAGAGTCTAGTTATGTTTTAGATCTTCAGAACTTATGAGTTCAATTCTAGGAGAGTGTAAACCATAGGTATATAAGTTAATTTGATGTAAAAATCATAGTGAGAACTCAATTTTTGTAATCTGAGTAAGTAGAGAAAAGTCGTGTCTTTTTTCTGAGAGAGATATTGAGAAAAACCTTCTGAGTCTGAGAGAGTTTTCTATGGCTGTGAGCAAAATTAGGCCAAGCCATTTTGTATACATCTTCTCTGATAAACAACATATGTTTGTGTAGAAGGATTGAGTCTAATTCCTCTTGTACATTGAGTTCGAAGTCATTTCATATGACTATGTAAGGTAGTTGACAGTTACGACTTTTCTGGTGCACATTTGTCTGAACTTCTGAAGGTCAGATCTCGAAGTATACTATAAAGTTTTTGGTAAGTGATAGCTCATTTTAAAGCTACTGTTCTCAACTACATTTGGTCAAAAGATCTTTAAGAAACGGGATGCATACTCAGAGAAATCAGCTTAACAGTGAAGGTATGTCAAATCGATGAAGTCAATTTCCAGTTTTCAGACATAGTGAAAAGGTTGGAGCAAAATCAGAAGATTTTGAAGTTATTACTTGAAAGTTTTGTTGTTATGTATTGCTTAACATTAGCAAGAAGTTCTCTTAGCAAATGATCAAAGGAATTTGCAAAGATCAAGCTAATACAGGTCAGATTGAAGGATTGAAGAAAAGGCGTAGATTTCTGTGAAGTGAAATTTTTTATTTTCACTAAGTCTAGAGTTGAAGACTCACATTTAGAGTTTTACTAAGCTAATGATGGTTATGGAGGTTTTCTAATACCACATTAGTTTAGTTCTTGTGGTGTTTCACACACCAACAAAAACATCAAATAGAATATAGCTATTCATATTTCTTTAATATACGTTTTGGTATTTCTTATATAGGAATCAATGCCTATGTGTTTTTCCTCCTTCATCAAGTAAAAATCGATGCCCCTAAAATAATTAAGCCAATCTATATCTTTTCACTCACTTATTGATTAGAATAATTAAGCCATTCTATATCTTATCTGCGTGTATTATTCAAATAATTATGGAAAATCTCCTTCTTCATGCATGTATTACTTCTCTTGGTGTTTGTTAACAGGTTGACTCTTATTTTAAAATTATTATGGAAAAGATCCTTCTTGATGCACATAGTACTTCTCTTGGTGTTTGTTAATGGTGTGGCTCTTCTTTCCTACGCTTGAGCGTCTTGGGAGGTTGTCAACATCAAGAATCAATAAGTTAGGTAGAGTCTTGCATATCCTAGGTAGATCATTAGTTTCAATCATATTATGCATTTAAACGCTACACTACTAAAGTAGTTTGTGGAAACCTCTTGATTTATCAATCCCATACAAGACCAATATTACAAGAGATGATGTTGTATAAGCCTTGGGTTAGACCCTTGGATAATGGCATTTATCCTTGGAAACCCTTGGTTTATTCAAATGGATAAGACGCTTGAAGTATGAGCTAGAGTTCTTTGTTTTAACCCTTGAAACCATCCCTAGCTATTTATTTGATTGAATTATCAATTGAATGGTTTTTAGACCTAGGAATAACTATCCTAAGGTGTGAGAAAATTAAAATTTGGAGAAGCTTCTCCCAAGTGCCACCTTGACTTGTACATGAAGGGAAGGCTTCAATTGAAATAGAAATCATGTGACTAGCCTTGGGAAAATGTCCACATGTAGGACACTTGGAAGGAAACATGGAAGAGTCCTATGAAATGCACCCCTTGGACCTTTGGTATATATCTAGGTGGATTTGGATGGGTGGATACATACTCTCTCTCTTGGTGGATATGATCTTCAAGCTTGGAAGCTTTTACAACATTGTTAATCAGAGCCTCGGTTTTTTCAATTGCAAGTACTTGTTGTCATTCTTGAACTTTGTGCACGACATATCCTTTTACATATTTGAAGTCTATGTAGAATCCTCTCTAAGATTCCTCATGTCGACTTTTTTCACCTCGAACTGTGTGGCATGCATGAGGATAATCCATCATTCATCTGCTAAAACGTTTCACCCAAAGGTTTTCATTCAACCAGATGTTATCACCACTGTCCATCCAACCAAGCAGAGTCAAATACGAGCTTAGGAGGGTCTATAAGATGCCCATCTAAAGATCTAAGAAGGAGGAGCCCCCCTCTCCAACTTGATGGGCAGTTGGAAGGATGTGCCCCAACACATATGGGTGTGAACAAGTGACTCTACAAGCACCTGTGAACAGAGAGTATGACCCATCTCTCTCATAGGAGTTTAAAGAAATGAGAAGAGTTCCCTCTGCTAGTACCATTTCACAGAAGAATTTCCTTCACATATGGGATTTATGAACCCCCAAAGGAGCAGTTTCCATATCCCATGCATTCTTCATCTCCATTAAACATCAATCTTTCTACATACTTTGGGAGCTCAAAGCTGAGAAACTTAAGGCAATTTTGCAAGGTGCTTTGAAGCACACTTTCAACCCTTTTCAACCCAATTTTTTGGCTATAAGAAAACCATTCTCAAGATGACTCTTGAAGACATTTTCAAATCTTTTTCCAAGAAAACAGACCCTTCAAGAGGAGTCCCAAAGAAGGTATCCACTCCTCACTTTGTGCCCACCCTTTTTCTCAACAAAGAGTGAAATTATTTCAAAGCTTGGTGGGTGAAAATGATCTGCAACACTTCAACATTGATTGTGGAAGGACTAGTGGATTAGGGAATTGTTTAAGGCAACCCAAGGTAACCTACAATTGGAAGAAAAAATTTGAAGAGAATAGGGGAAGTACTCAATTTTTACTCCCATCTGTTCTTTCTTTGAGATTAGGAATGGCATTTTCATTTCATTTATTTCCAAAGTATTCAATGGAGGGGGAATTCATATGCTAGTAACATGTTATTAGACATTCCTAGATAGGTTGTAGACTATGTGCCACAGGAAGGGGTTAGAAAGGTAGAATATACTCCAAGTATTCCTAAAGTGGGAAAACATGAAAGGCACAGAGTTTACATTTATAAATAACTCAATGGGTTGGACGAGAAGATGAGTGATGTTCGAGTGGATATATCATCGTTAAAGAGATTTATACCAAAATGGGGACCCTACACACTTCTGCCAATGAAGTGAAAGAGAAGATGGAACAAATCTTGAATATGCTTTGTCCAACCTTACCCCTATGTCAATTCAACTTAGGAACCCAACCTTACCCCTATGTCAATTCAACCATGGAACCCAACAATGATTAAAGGACTAAATGCTCCTTCACCCATCCAAAGTAGCTTATCTCTTAAGAATAGAAATGAGGAATTAACTAAAAAGCCTCAACCTACTTCCCTTAGGTCTAGAAGTCTTTCATTTTGAAAGACCGAAACCCACCTCAATTTCTTGGGGAAGACAAAGACAGAAACAAAGGTGCAGTCTTAATCTTTTCGGAAAAATGATAAGTCTTACATCAATTGAAAAAAAAAACCCTTAAAGCCTACCAAGTATTAGACACTAGCTTGTCCCTTGCGCTAAGGGCGTATAAATGATGGATGAGCTTAAAGGAATCCCAAAGGGTTCCTGAGACTTGGAATCAATTTGGTGAACTCTTCAAAAAAGAGTTATGTCGGAGAATGAGGACAAACAAAACTAGGAAGAGTTGGACAAGATCCTTCAATGAGAACATCCCCTCTCCTTGTATATTTCTCATTATCAAGAAATAGTTCTCAAACTTCAAAATCTAGATGATTTCCATAAGGTTAGAGGTTTCATTTGTGGCCTCGATAAGCAAATCAAACATGCAATGAAGAGAAGTGCTCCTAAAACTTTAGAGGATGCTATAAAGTTAGCACATATCTATGAGAATCATGCTAAGACTAGAACACAACCACTTCATCTTAACAAAGGAAATTGTGCTTTTTCAAAAAATAGAACTTTACTACTCCCGATTTCCATGGCCAAGACTTGACCTTGACGTTTGGGAGAAGGCAAAGATGAAAAAATTTTGCTTTAACAATTTTAACCCAAGATATTTAACTTCATGCACGAAGATTGCATGCATCAATGTTGTTTTTTTTAGTTTATGTGGGTCCAAAATCAGTTTGGACCACATGACTTAGTCAAACTTTGTGCTTGCATAAGCCAAGAAAATGGTAGAGTCATGATAGATGACTCAGACAGCCCTAATTTCCTTAAACTACTCACTAGTGAAGAAATTAAAGTTACCATAGCAAAAATCTCCATCTCACTGTAGAGTGTCCATGATGCAAGATCAAGACAAGAAGGTCTAGGACACTATGGTCTCTGATTTGAAAATTGAGTTCCAAGGACATAGAGATCAACTTGACTTCCAGATCATGCACATAGAAAGAACTAATGTGGTGTTGGGTAAGGAGTGGCTTTGGGATTTGGGAAACCCACTCAAAAGAAGTTACCATTGAATACTTTGGAATTTGAAAGGAATGGAATCGATTACCTGAACTGGCCTCACCTAAAATCATTACACAAGGCCAAAGTTTTTAGGGTTAATAGGATATTATAGAAAGTTTGTGCCAAACTTTGGAAAGATTTCAATCCCTTTATTTGAGAAATTAAAGGGAAAGCCTAAAAGCTTGAATTGGGAAAAGAAACATGCTAAAAGTATAGAACAAGTTAAGAAAGCCTTAGCTTCACCCACGGTTCTACAAATAATAGATCGAAATGAAACCTTTGTAGTTGAAACATATTCTAGTGATTTAGCAATCAGAGCTCTGTTCAATTAGAATGGTCAAATGATTTCATTTGAAATTCAAGAGCTAAATTTAGCTCAATGAAATTATTCTACCTATGAGAAATCGATTTATGCCATTATGCATGATCCAAAGAAATGAAAATACTTTTCTAGCCCAAAGTAATCATAATTTTTTTATCAAGAAAGTATCAAATGGTTTGCAAACCAATCCAAGTTATCAAGTAGAAAAGACGCGCCAAGATACTTCAAGAATTTGACTATGAACTCAGATATAGAAGAGAAAATATCAATGTGGTGGCAGATGCTTTAAGCAAAATACCAATGTTGAGCTCTTAAAGTTTCATATAAATTTCTAATGAGTTAATAGAATTAATGAAAGGCAAGTATCAAGAAGATACAAGCTTTAAGGAAGCTTGCAAGAAAGATTCAACTCAGGATACAATCTTATCTGCTGAAGATAAGTTCAAACACTAGAGTATCCACGATGAATAACTATTATACAAGGGAAAAGTATGTGTACCTTGTGATCAAAAACTTAGAAGAAAAGTTTTGTTTGAAGGCCATGATGCCTAGAGTGCCGGTCATCTAGGAATCAATAAAACTTACGATTTGATCAAAATACAATTTTCCTAGTGTACATAAAGGCATACATGATTATGTACTTAGGTGTACAAAATGCCAAGTAAATAAAGCAATAAGTTTAAGATATGAGGTATGTTACATCCCTTGGAAATTTCCAATGGAAAATGAGAAAGCATTTCCATGGAATTTATCACTGGCTTGCCTCAAACCCAAAGAGTTCATGATGCAGTTTGGGTCATAGTTGATCAATTGACCAAAATGGCTCATTTCACACCTGCTCATACTATAGTTAAAACTCTAGGTTTAGCTAAAATATTTATATAACATCTTTATCAACTCTATGGTCTGCCGCAAGATATAGTGTATGATAGAGATAGAAAGTTTACTAGTCATCTCTGGAGAGCTATGTTCATCGGGTCAAAAACCAAGTTAAACATGAGTACAGTAGAACATCTAGAGACGAATGATTAGAACGAAAGGGTCAATCAAATACTTGAAGATATGTTAGGAGGTTACATATCTTCAAACCAAACTGATTGGGAGAATTATTTACCTTTGGTTGAGTTTGCTTACAATAGTGTAAAGCACTCCACAATTGAGAATAGTCTCTTTATATTAATGTACAAGTTCTAGCCAAAGCTTCCTATGGAGTTGGATTGCAAAATGAAAAAGTCAACTACTTAAAGATTCCTTTGAAGATATAAACTTTAAGTTAAAAGTAGCTAAAGAAAACAAGAGGATATCCCAAGAAAGAGCTAAAGCACTTAGCGATCCACGGGGGCAAGACATTTGCTTTATGGTTGGAGAATAAGTCTATGTAAAAGTTATTAAGGAATTTGAAACTTTGAAAACAAGATCCTAGCCTAAACTTTGTCCAAGATTTTTTTCCCTTTTAAGATTCTTAAAAAGATAGAGAATTTGGCTTATGAGTTGGAATTACCAAATGATTGTCTACTTCACCTAGTATTTCATGTAAGTAGATTAAAAAGCAAACTAGTTGAACAATACAATCTTATATCTTTAGATACAATAGTCCAACCAATTTCCCTTCATAACATCGATCGTGAACCAGAGAAGATACTATGCATTGAGGACAAAAGGACTAGGAATCATTATATAAAGAGTTCTCAGATAAATGGAGTGATGGGACTGAAGAAAGCATCACTTAGGAACAAGAAAGTTCCATCAATAAAATATTTCCTTCTTTTACAACTAAGTTAGAAGTGAGGCAAATCTTTAAGAGTGAGTCCATGATCGATGAGTTAGATCATGGTGCATGGGGAAATACCCCACATAATATAGCAACACACATTTTCGAGGATGAAAACTTTAAAGGGGGAAGAATGTTGTACAATCTTTGGGTTAGATCCTTGGATAATGGCATTTATCCTTGGAAACCAAGTGGCTTATTTAAATGTGTTAGACCCTTGAAGTTGGAGCTTAAGTTCTTGATTTTAACCCTTGAAACTACCCTTGGCTATTTATTTAATTGAAGTCTCAATTGAATTGTTTTTACCCTTAGGAATAATTATCCTAAGGTATGAGATCCTTCAACTTGGGAGAAGATTATTCCAAGTGCCACCTTGACTCGTACGTCAGGGGAAGGATTCAACTGAAATAAAAGTCATGTGATTATCCTAGGAAAAGTGTCCACATGAAGGACACTAGGGAGGACATATGGAAGATTTCTTAGACATGCACCCCTTGGACCTTTGCTATATATATGGGTGGAGTTGGATGGGTGGATACATACTCACTCTCTTAGTGGATATGATCTTCTAGCTTGGAAGCTTTTACAATAGATGAACTCTTGGAGAATATACTTCTCACCCAGGATCCTAGAAGATCGTGCTTCAAAAAGTTGTATTAGATCCAACGGGCAACCATATCAAGTTTCCCTACCCTATAGAGAATTTGATACAAAAATGCGTACTTTCAAGAATGTCCAAGTGAAATCTTTGTATTTGATGGAAACTAGTGGATTTATCCAAGTGTGAACCCTAAACATATCCCATGGATCCTAGTGAAAGTAACCAAATAAGAATCCATATAGCTATGTACGATCCTTATGATTGTATTCAAAGGAGCTATTAAGTATCAACATAAGCCAAACTTCAAGCGAAAGGCATTTAGCTACACATTTGCCTTCATGATGAAAATGTTAAATTAAGCCAAACTTGTGATCAATAGTGGTTCTTAGCTATGAGGCTTGCATAAGTTAGGGATAGTGCAAGTCTATATCATGTTAAGGTTTTTGGGTTTTTTTTATAGCCTAAGCTTGTGAAACCCTTGTGCTCTAACAAGCCTTGCAAGAACAATAATTGGATGGGTAATTTTTCAAAGAGAATATTTCCCATTAAGGCTTTTGTAAAATCCGATTCAACACTTGCCCTTCTTGGTTCTCTAGGTAAAAATGGCTCTTTCAAGTCCTTGACAAATTCCTCGCACTTGAAAGAGCTTTGTTTGGAGAGTGACTCATGTAGGCTTGCATGCCTTGATATGAGTCTTTTTTGTAGAAGAAGAGTAGCATCGTTTCCCCCACCACTCAAGAGCCAACGTCCTCATAGCTCACATAGTTCCCCCTGTCTGGGGTGGATCCCTTATGTATGGCACATTGGCTCATGTAGGCCTTCTATCGAGAAGAACCACTTTAGCATCATGTAAGACTTGACGAACACGCATCCCTGCTAAGACAAGTCACTTCAACGTGTGCTTCTTGCTTCAAGTCAATCCTAGCTTTGCACCAAAAGGGATCTAGCTGACACACTTTGCCAAGATATGAGCCGATCGAAACATGTAGTTGACAAGCTCACACCTTGCCAAAGACCTAAAAGCCAAGTGCCACTTGACTCAACCAAGCCATCACTTTTGCCCCTGCACTTGAACTTGCAAGAGGCGACAGGCTAGTAATGTGCTCATTGAACTTCCTCTGAAAAATTCACCACTGGAAAAGTGAAAAATACCAAACGGGAATGGATATATCTTCGATCCGAGGAGTTGGTTTGGCAAGTCGACTATGGCTGTCCATAGTCAAATGTGTGGTGTATTAGCTTGCAAAGATAGTTCACTTCAAACAACTTCCATGTGCGAATGAGAGCACTGCAAAGTAGCCCCACCAGCAAGTTTTGCACAAAGTGTTGGAATCTCCAACGTTTGCTTCTTTTGCATGCATTGTGGCTTCGAAATGGGGTTGCCAATCAACCAAAAACTCTGGTGAAGTTGAGGGATCTTTACCTAAGATCATGTACATGCACACCGACTATCAAAACGAACTCAAAAATAAGCCGATGAAGGTGTGCAAAGTTGGTACTGACTAAAAGTTGCATGGCTGCTATGCACAACCGATGGCTTCGCAATGGAGACCCACTGATGCGTGAACCTTACCCAGTTGATACCCGATAGTCCAATCAAAACAAACTAAAATACAAGCCGATGAAGGTGTGCAAAGTTGGTACCAACTAAAAATTGCATGGCTTCTATGTGCAACCATCGGCTTCACAATGGAGACCCACTGATGCGTGAACCTTACCCAGTTGATACCCGATAGTACGAGGACTTGTTGCTTGGTCTAACTTGATAACCTAGCTGTCCACATGCTTTCTTTGAAGTGATTGGAGTTGCAAAAAGGCACACATAAACCCATAGTCTCATGGAGCTTCATGACGAAGGTTCTTGTTTTGTCTCAGTAATAACACGCCCATACATGCCTACCAAGACCGAGTTCTTGAGGTTGAAAGAAGAAGCGTAGAAGGAGTGTGCTCCTCAAGAGCACGTAAGCGTACTACTTTTGCTAGATAATGAAGTAAGTTGGAAGCAAGATGGTCCAAAGTGGAGATGAAGGGGAAGCCATCTCGTGACAAATCCACATGCAGGAGTGATATCGCCTCGAGCTGGGATGCACTTAGCCAGACACTCACTTAGCCAAACACTCAACGATGCATACAATTGGCGAGCCGATGTGCCCACGGAGGTAGGCCAAAGACCCCAAGAGGAACCTTACCAAGGTTGTTATTGCAGTCAGACGCCATTGGGAGACATTCCAAACCTTGTGTAAAATGGAAATGTGGAGGGTACTACCCTCAAACGAAAATCTTGCCCGAATGGTTGAGTTGCTTTGCCATGGAGGGCACGAGCCAATCGAAGTGCCTAGTCGCCCCGCTTGATGTCTTTCGATTCATGTGAGAGGACCGAACCGAAACGTGAAGTTCCCTTGGCACACAACTTTATGCCCTGAAGAGTGGGAATGAGTCTTCCGAAACATGCACTAACCCCACATACACAAAGCCTTGTCTTAGGGGCATGAGCCAGTTAAAGAACCTACTTGGCCCAAGTTGAAGGTAACCTTCTGTATGGAGCCGAAAGAGTAGAGGCATGATTTCAGCCCGCTTAGATGAAGCGCTTGTAGAAGAGGCATGGACCAACCAAAGCACGAAGTCCAACCCACGTAGTGTTTCTTGTTGTCAACGAGCATGGGCTAGTCAAAGCATGAACCCAGCTTGCAAGATGTCTCCCTTGCTGATGGGCATGGGCCGACAAAAGCACAAGTCCCGCCCGCATGATGCCTTGCACTTGAGAGATGAGGTGAGGGCCAACCGAAGCACGGACCACCCACCTTGGGTTTTGTCAGGGGAGCACTAGATTGTGCTCTCTGACTACAATGGACAAGATTTCGGAAATACACTTCTGATTACAAGATCACCCACGAAGGGGAAATGATACAAGAATACATGACTGATACAAGATGTCCCACAACCCGAGACTGATAGGTATGAATAACTCAACTAGAGATGATACAGGAGATCCCACAACCCGGGATCATAAGTATGAGACAAGATGTCTGGATTACAAGAACTCCCTTATGGGAGATGAACTGGATACACGAAAGAACTCGACAGGATCTCGTACTACGAGATTACAAGGGGACAAGATAGTATGTCCAAGAACTAGACTAGAACAAGGAACAAGACAAGAACTAGAACTGGAACTTGAAGTGTACTTACTTGGCGATCACGACTCCTTGAGCTCCCAAGACTGGTATTGGCAAGAATGATTATGAATGTGGCCAACCCCTCCTTATATAGGTTTTCAAGGGCGGTTCCTAAGGGCGGTTGCGACTTGATGATATCATCATGATGTCATCAATCCAAAATGGGACCTCTGAATATCAGAATCGAGCGAGTAAACAGTCGATCTTAGGGTTTTGGCACGTTCCGGATGCAATGGAAGCATTAGTTTGTCCAAAATCGGAACCAATCATGAAATATAGAAATTGACATAGAATATAAGGTTCAAGATGGTTTTCTTTGTGTCCATGACATCACCTCCTCCTCAAGCGACGAGTTCCACGAGGAGCGGCCATGTTCACTAGCTTGGGTTTCATTGGATTCTTCTTATGGAATTCCCGAACCTTGACTTTTGCTCTCTGAAGATTTTCTGTAAATTCACAAGTACGATCACTGATGTCATATGCTTTCCAATGACTAAAGCATTCCAATCCTCCTCGAGAGATTCTTGAATCTAAGACACGATCAAACTTGAATTCTTCATGATCCTTAATCTTGAAATGTGGTGAAGGATTGGGTCTCCCTTGAGCTTCCTTAGCTTCATGACAATATAGGTCCTTTGAGCTTTTAGTGTAATGGTGTGGTGTTTCCAAGATCTTTGATGAAGAGTGTTGAGTAAGCCCACCTCCTTGATTGAACACGAACTCCTCCTTATCCTTTATCTTCTTGATATCTTCATAACATGCATACTCCATATCATTTGTAATGACTCCTTGGGCTTCAAAGGTTCTTGATTCGGATTCTTGAAGAACATTGTCTTGATTATTCAACCCTTCTAGCTCTTGGGCTTGACTTTCTTTGAATAATTGGTTCTCACATTGAATTGCCTGATTGATAACATCCTCCAAGGTATTTGCTTGAGGCATGGATTGCAAGAGATACTTGACTTCAGGATTGAGGCCACTTCGAAATTGATTAACCATGTAGTCTTCTTGATATGTAGTTCCTCGAAACAACATCTTGATATTCAAGGCATAACTTGAAACTGATCGATCATCCTATCATAGCAATCTTTTCATCTCTTGGACATGTTCGATCAAGTCCTTTATTGTAGATTGAATCTCCTTGCATAAGGAATCCATGGTGCTTGGTCTTGATGAAGATAGTCTTGCCAAAATGTCAGGGGAGCACTAGATTGTGCTCTCTGACTACAATAGACAAGATTTCGGAAATACACTTCTGATTACAAGATCACCCACGAAGGGGAAATGATACAAGAATACGTGACTGATACAAGATGTCCCACAACCCGGGACTGATAGGTATGAATAACTCAACTAGAGATGATACAGGAGATCCCACAACCCGGGATCATAAGTATGAGACAAGATGTCTGGATTACAAGAACTCCCTTATGGGAGATGAGCTGGATACACGAAAGAACTCGACAGGATCTTGTACTACGAGATTACAAGGGGACAAGATAGTATGTCCAAGTACTAGACTAGAACAAGGAACAAGACAAGAACTAGAACTGGAACTTGAAGTGTACTTACTTGGCGGTCATGACTCCTTGAGCTCCCAAGACTGGCATTGGCAAGAATGATTATGAATGTGGCCAACCCCTCCTTATATAGGTTTTCAAGGGCAGTTCCTAAGGGCGGTTGCAACTTGATGATGTCATCATGATGTCATCAATAAAAAATGGGACCTCTGAATATCAAAATCGAGCGAGTAAACAGTCGATCTTAGGGTTTTGGCACGTTACGCAATGGAAGCATTAGTTTGTCCAAAATCTGAACCAATCATGAGATATAGAAATTGACATAGAATACAAGGTTCAAGATGGTTTTCTTTGTGTCCATGACAGGTTTACCTTAACCTGATATGCAAGGTGAAAGGGGCCGGTCGATGCACACAACCGCCTTATGATGTTCACCTTGGTAGATGAGGGAGCCGTCCGAAGAGCATACTTGCTTGCAAGGGGTGGAGTGTGACTTAGGGAGTTCCACGACTTTCGCGTCTGCCACGAAGGTGATGAGGGGCAAGACTTGCAATGTCTCACCCTAGCCAATGTTGCCAAGCAGACTGCGAGAGATAGGCCGAAGCCATTTTGCTCCACCAAGCATGGATTGCTCACATACCAGGCCTATACGGCCTATACTTGCCAAAAATCCTCATGGTCATCATTACCAAGCTTCATGCATAGCCGATGCATTCCACTTTCCATTACACTGTCACGAACACCCTCAAGAAGAGGGCTCTAATACCAAGTGTTATGAAGTGACCATGAGGTAACCCCGGAACGGCCTCATGAGAGGGTAAGTGGAAGCGTGTAGATGAGATGAGATCTTAAGTGTTGTGCAGAAGCATCTTGTATAGGTCTTAAGTGTTGTGCAGAAGCATCTTGTATGGATCTTGGACCCATTCACGGCCCGTCTCGAGAGTTTTCTTAGGTGCTATTTGAAAGCCATCCAAACGTAGCCTGCAAGGTGAGCAATTAGAACCAAGATTTTACATCGTTGCAGGTCATAGATCCCATCCTCATGGAGAGGAGGCCATATCCAATACTCAAGCACTCACGAAGAGGTTGGGGAAGCATTTTTGTTGCCGGGCATCTACTTGACTTGAGGAGCCGAGGAGAGGCCCACATCAAATTCTAGGAAAGCAGCCCAACACATATGCTTCATAGTGCGTCATTGCCAAGTGGTCATGAGGACTCCACTCCACATCCGAGACATGGGAGAGTGCAAGATCGGGCTTAGGAGCCTTGGTCTCCATTTTGGCAGTCACCCCCTAGGTGCTCACCTGCAAAGCACAACAGAGTAAAACTCCATACTTTTTCTTAGGTACGAGTTTTTCGATGTCTATGAGGGAAGAGCTTTTCCCTATCTCGAAGGTTATTAAACAATTTTGAAGCTAGGTCTTCGTTAGAGCCTTCATTGCCTTCCTTGTTGCTTGAGTCTCTTTCTTTCATTACACCGCATTGATGCTACCCATCATAACTCAGCCTCCATACCATATCCTTTCAATCAATTTTTTTTTTTTAATGGAGATTCGACAATCGTCTACTCCCTCCAGCTTTAACTTTGAAAGAAACAACTAGCTACCATTAGCACTTAAGCTAGATTTTTCAGACAGCCTGTATGACTAAGCGAGTCAGCTGTGGCTCACGGCAAGTTCTCTCGTTCATCTTTTTGAAAGTCTTCCTCAAGCCTTGGCTTGAGGGTCAACCTTTACGTGAAAGAATGAAATAAATGCCAACGAGATGCTTGATCCGGACTCTACTTTCAATTAACGTGGCTGAAGGCGCAAGTCATTCAACCACCGCCAGCTTCATAATTCTAAAGTCAACACGAACTGTCCGGCCCTTTAGACTAAGCTGCCTTTCTGATGGAAACAAGAAAAGAGGCCGCCTTCAACAAGGAAGAAGAAGAAAGGGACACACACACTAACATCTTCCACGCCTGGGAAAAAGGCGCATCAGCATTGAGAGGATATGCAGGTTCTGTGGGATACTTCACACTTTGTTTATACTCCTTAACTTTGAACATACGCATCCACGCACTCACTCAATCACAAGAAGGGGCAAGTTTGTCAAGTTGTTCTGGTTGAATCAAGAGAAGAGCGTGTGAAAAGGAACACGCATGCAGATGCATAGGTGTTTAAGTGGGTGGGTGGGTGGGCGTGTGTGTGTCTCTGTGTGTGTGTGTGAGAGAGAGAGAGCTGCGTTGATACCAACAAGGAAAGCGCCCCACTGACTGAAACAATGAGCACGCCGCCCCTGACTCCATCTCCATCTCCACCATCTACCTTCCGGCTTTTGAATGGAAGGACAGACCACCCACACCCAAAACCTGCCGCATGATGACCCAAATGCAAAAAGCCTCGAAGGCGCAATCTACCTTACCTCGGTCGTTAGCTTCTTAATCTCGACAAACCCTCTTTAATTAAGCAGATGATAAGCTACTCTTAAACCTATCACACACAGATCACTCACTATAACATGTGAAGGTCAGTCCAGACAGACGATGACATCGTAGAAGCTCCAACTTAATTCTGCGTGAATTTCATTATTCAAACAATCTATTTCACGGTGCACCTGAGTTTTGAGACGTAGACATTCCCTTTTGCCTGGCGCTCTTGTGATATTATACATCCAAAATATGGATCCATGAGCGCCCACAACGCTTTCCTATGCTCAATATCAGAACGCAATAGGGGCCACCGCCTTTTGATGGCGTTGCTTGTCTACGTATACACGGACAGTGTAGTGGAATATGCTCGCGTTGAGTCACCAATTACATGCAATACCCTCAAATTCAAGGAACAATTAAACAGAAATTATTTTCCTCGATTGTAAATTTTCTTTGCAGTGTATTGAAAAGTACGCCTTCGTTCCATGAAGTTTGATGAGAGCTGTTGGAGAACTCGACCATGTAACAGACACATGGAAGACAAGAAGTATGTGCTATATTCCTCAGCCTCATGAAGACAACAACTCAGACTATCAGACATTACCTATACATGCATATAAAACCTCCAAGAAAGGCCCACATATGTGACCAGAAGTTGGATTCTCCTCTAAACAATAAATTGAAATGCGTCCCTATCAGACTTTACCATATGAGCACGAGACTACATGTATCCAATTCCATGCTCAGATGATCAGGCATTACCTATACATGCATATAAAACTTCCAAGAAAGGCCCACATATGTGACCAAAAGTTGGAAATCTCCTCTAAACAGTAAATTGAAATGCGTCCCTATCAGACTTTACCATATGAGCACGAGAATAGATGTATCCAATTCCATGTGGGATTTTGCCGCTACAGAAAGATAGTATTTGACTAGAGAGCAACACACAGATGCTAATACACATCTTCATCAAGGCGAATGAGGAAAGGGATGTTGATTCGTTCCTTGAGAAAAGTCCGATCTATTTGCAAAAGGTACATTCTGTCTCCAGCTACAATATGCCAGAACAATGGTGATTGAGGGATATTCTCAGGAACGTGATTAGCTCGATGACCGAACTTGCAATTTTGAAACCCTCAACGAAGCGAAACCTCGCGATTAATCAGACAATGCGAAGATTAGGTCGGTGTAAGCATTAATCAGACAATGCGAAGATTAGATCGATGACCGAACTTGCAATTTCTAAACCCTCAACGAAGCGGAACCTCGCGATTGCATAAGTACGCAACATAACATCACGCAGCGAGCTGTACTAACAGCTGAAGACTATTTTTGTCCCTATCAGGCATCAGCTCCGAATAGCTCTTCAATGTTTGTAGCCATGGATCTATACAGAACTTATGTGCAAACCTAGGAACTTCGCGCAAAGAACAATTACAGAAACCTCAAGTTCAGAAATGCTATTCAGACGATCCAGACACATGCAGTGCTCAATAAAATTCGCAGAAGAGAGCAGATTGAAAGGATTCGATTCAAGAACAAGATAGGGTAACATTAACTACATCTCGCTTCATTACGGTCGTTGACAAGCTTTGCAAACAATGGAGAAGAGAAAAACAGCGTTCGAGATCAATTGCGAGTACTTTTAGCGACTCATTTCCGCAGGAGCAATGTCGACAATATGGTACTAAATTATGGGTACTGTAAAGTTAATGAGCATGTTACGATGCTTGTGTTTAGGGTCGGGATCGAATGGGATGATGAATTCGATGAGTTGAACAATTGATCGCATAGCGCAACTACCCTAACAAAACCTTTTGGTATACCAGCTGGCTCGAATAAGCGGTATAGCCACGAATGGCCCTCGGATGGAGTACATAGTTTCGGAGGAGCTGTGGATTGGGATCGACAGGTGTCGTAGAAGAGGTGAGGTAACATGCAATTCAGAGTTAGAGCAAATGACTTCGTATGTGTACTACTACCTCAACACGAATGTCTTCAATATCATGAGCAGCTAAACTGCAAAAATGTATGCGTCTCTAAAGTATTGTGAGGAATATGGCAATCACGACTGATTGTCTGTTCTTGATCCGCTCTAAATACTCTCAGATTGAATTTATTTCGGCCTCCAGTAGATGTATTTTTGTTAGTGAAAGCACATGATGTTTACTGATAAGTTTGCTCGGAGAGAGCGTGCGCGAGAGATTAGGACCTTACGCATTCCATGATGATACACCAAAGAGCGGAGTACCTTGCCATCCCAGAAGCAGAGCATCGTCGTCGTCCTTCAGTTCGTAGCCTTGTGAAGGATAATGAAGGCGAAGAAGAAGCCGGGCTTGAGAAATTGCAAATGGACTGTGAGACAGTGGCCGGAATCCATTTCTACTAAGAAGCTCTCTCCATTTCAGGCATGGCGCACCTCCCAGTATTTGGCATCCATCTTCCTCGTGGCCTGAGCATCCCGCGAACAGATGCATAATCTCTCCCCGCAGCCACACACCCTCCACATTGCTCCTTTCCTGGCTAGACGGTGGCAGAGTGGCTTCCAAAGAACCAAAAAATGCACGGTAATGGCGGAATGCCTCTATCACGGAGCACTCGGTATTGTGATTGACCTCCCTGTCTGCAACGGTGATAATGGAGGGTCGAAGAGACCTAAAAATTCTGATGAAAGCATCTTGGTTCGCCAAACTGAACTTTGGATGCGGTATACTCATGTTTATAGCGAGCGTCTCGTCCTCCCTCAAGCCCAACGAGGAGGGGGAAAGGATATGCAGAATGTCGTTCTCTTGCGCGTGGAGCGGACAGAATTCGAACATGGGGAGGCCGAGCGATGATGCAAATGTGGTGAGCAAACTGCCCGTCTGCTCCAGAAGGGAGAGGCTGGGTCCGATGGCAGAAATGCGAATTCGAGGTGATCCTTCTGTTCGCGCAGCCAAAGCTTGCATTAGCGGTGGCCACTGCACTCCCTGCATTACGTTAATGTCTACGATATGCACAGAGCTCCATCCTTGGAACGCCTCGAGGATGGCTTGGTTAGCAGTTAAGTGCGTGAACCTGATGAAGGGGGTAACTTGGTTTAAAGAGAGGTATGCTCCATAAAGCTCTGCGTCTGTCATTCTTGACGATGATCGCCACTCTTGCCCGAGCTGCCGAACAGCCTCGGTCTCTCCAACCTTCGTGATCACTCTCGCTGTTAGGCTATCCACAAAGTGCGTGATTACCCTGTCCGTGGAGTCACCTTCAGGCCCCGAGGTCCTCTGTCCTAGATGTCGGATGAGTTGAAACGATCTCCGCCATTTTTCCTGCGCAATTGCAGCCGAACATTCCACTATCAGGTTCTCCAAGCTCGAGTGGAGGGGAGCGGCTGGCAATAGGAAGGGCGATGCAGTGTCGTCCTCGTTGCGTCGCGCGCCGGAGCTAGAGTCGGAATCTCCACCAGTTGCTTCTGCATCAGAGTTCCCGAGCATCTCATTGAACCCAAATGCTTGCAGATGCAGCGAGTGCCCGGAATACAGCGAAAAGCAGGTGCGATGTCGTTGCAAGGCCAAAGGAATGATGGATCTAGGGGGTAGCAAAACAGAGAGTTCATTTGAGCATCTGCGCCCCCACCTAACCCAATACAGCCGGCGATGATGGTAGTGATTGTGATGAATAGAGCACTTCATACGGCAGGCCCCATCGGCCCTTCGCGAACCATGATCGAGAAATCACAACGCTGCGAATCGAGCGGCGAGCTTGTTTCCGAGACGATGCTCAAACGCCTAAAGCAGCTCAACCCAATCAAGTGTAATTCGAGGGTATCGGGAAGTTCAGAAAGCTAGGTTTCATCAGACGCGGAGCAGGAGCTCGAGACATATGGCTGTGTACATTCAGACAGCTACCTTACCTATATGAAATATATTTCAAGAAAAGTCTATGAGGCAATGATATGTATTCTGTTGTCACTGGTTGTGCGGAAGGGGAATGATATAGTAGACCTTGTCCAGAAGAGAGAGAGTGTATAAAAGAGAGAGAACAAGGACAAGTCTCGAGCGACACGGGTGCGTGTATGAGTAAATGTGAGCATTTGTGATAGAAAGAGACGATGGGGACTGCGTATATGTGTGGTGAATCTAGTTAAATGAAAGAGTTAAGTACTAAAGGAGGATAATACGCAGGTGATATGGAGATTCGATCGCGATTCCTACAGAGCCGGACATCGCTAGATTAACAGTGACCTTCCTGCTCCGATGGAGGTGAAGAAGAAAGAGAGAGGAGAGAGAACGAGAGAGAGCCTCCTCCTCAGCATGAGCGTGAAGCGAACGAGAGGGATTTTTCGAGAATCGGAAGAAGCTGCTTGTGATTTACAGAGCACGTTGCTATTACAAATGCGTGCATGCAAGCAATGAGGGCGCAGATCGACTGACATCTGCAAAGAAAACAACAAATAACAGATGATGGAAACATTGGAAAGCAAAGCTCAGCCTACATATATATGTCGTAGAGTCTATTCTTATCCGCAGGCCCGCAAATCATGAGCATGATGAGGTATGCGATTGTAAGGAGACAGCGCGCATTCAGAGCTCGCGAGTCGCAACGCCTCGCATTCTCTGTGTAGACATGGATATCTTCTTCGAATTTTGGAGATATCTTAACAGCTTGGACTTTTTTAGGAATAAACGGGACAGAAATTATAAAAAGAGAATGTTTATACTATAGACGATTGTAAGCGAGGTAAGAGAAACCCAATAGAGACTCCATCTCCCTATCAAGGATGTCAAGCTACAAACTTCAAGAAATTGTGCTTCTTTAAAGATTTCTTTTTCCCTTTAAACGACTACAAAAATTGTAGGCAAGGGTGTTGCTCTATTTCAGTGGTGACATGTATGAACAAAGTTGACACCGTTGGAGTACCTCTTTTCCTTTTTAAGAGGTTTTGTTCCTCACTTGTATATACGCTTATAACCCTAATGGTAACTTATTCTTTTACATTCAATTGGTAATACAAAATCAATTGTGTTGTTCTCCAAGCTTTTTCTTTTTTCTTGTGTTGTTCTTGCACTTTTTCAGCTCTTGAGCTCTAGCAATTGTTATTAGAGCAAGTTGTTGCTTTCTTTAGGGCATCTATGTCTACATCTTTCCAACCATAGTATGAGAATAGCATTAAAATTGGTGAGTATACTCAAGGTGATTAGAAGTTCAAAATAACTTTGCTGTGTCACATTCAAATTTTGATTTGAGCTTGTTTGGCTTCCAAATACACTATCACAATGATTGTGTTGGCAATATCACCCTTTTGTGTCAAACATATATACAAAGCTCAATTATGTTTTTTTGTTCAACCTTTTGAGATACAATGAATTTTCTAGATAAAGGTATTTAGTCACTGGCCATTGCTGAAAGCAATGATGTATCCCATATATTGGTTGTTGATGATAAGATGGATGGTTCAAATTACCCATTGTGGGTACACATGATGTGTCATGTATAGATAGCAAAAGTTAATTGGAATATTGTGTAGCGTGTTATAGTTTGTCCTCCTACACCTACAAATAGAGTGATTGCAAGTGGTGTTGAAGATGGTGATCTTCATTTTCTTGTTCATGTTGCACCTATTGTAGAGCAACTTCATGGGGATGGCAAAGATGCACTAGCGTATTCACTGATAGCTTTGTTTGAGAAATGTGCCATTATCCCCCACATTCAGTTTTGCAAAACAAGATAAGACACTTGGGATACTCTTACAAAAGTATAGCAGGCGAGAAATGAGGCCTCCTTTTGCTTACCTCCAAAAATAGTTGGAAAGTGAGAATATGAATGAAGGAGATTCAATGGACACTTTTTTGACAAAGAACAAGGATGTGACATTACACTTGATTTCTACTAATGAAATATTGTCAAATACTTCACTTGTGCATATTATTCTTAATGGCCTTCCAGATTCTTATTAGAATTTTCCTTCTATTGTTCAGTTGATGATGAAAGGAAGTCCAAATGTCAACATTTGAGGAGTTAGTCTTTTTTTCAAGAAGACTAGTCTAGGCAAAACACGTTAACTATGTCTGTTGGAGATCAAGCTTTCTTAGCTAGTTAGAAGGAAAAAGATAAATGGAGCTCGTCTACTTGTAGAAAGAAATCTGCTAATGTTGCACAGTCAAAGAAGGAAGAAAAATTTGAAAAAAAGACAAAAAAGAAAAAGCAATTTTGCAAGTACTTTAAGGAAAATGATAAAGTCATTAAGAGTTGTTTGAAACTGGCTACAAAAGATGCAAAGAAGAAAGAGGTTAGAATGGTTGTTGTAGAGGCCTTTATACCTAAACCATATCCTTCTAAGCTTGTTTTGAATGAAGAATGGGTGTTTACTACTCATTAAAGTTATTGATGGAGAGTGTTAATCTCCAAAAGAACAAGCTACTCTTGAAATTAGAGCGCCTCTATATCAAGAGTAACTCAAGACCTTTCCCAATTTGGAGGATTAATGATCAATTATAAAGGTTTTGGATAAACTGTGAAGAAGATGATTCTACAGAAAGTCTGCTGCACATATCTCTCTCATTGACTTATCAAATGTGTAAAGTTTTTTATAAAACTTTGCACAAGGTGTCGCCTATAGTTTGCGCACCTCCTCCAAGTTAAATCACTTTAATAGATTTAGTAGATCTTGAGAAATGGACTTAACAAGTCACCTATGTCTAAAACTGTTCGTCTGAGAAGTCGATTCAAACACATATAACTTTTAACACTTAGTTCTCTCAATCTAGAACCCGTTTATGCAAATGCTTTTAATCACAGGTAGCTTACCTTCCAACTTAAAGATTGAGTGCTTTCTTGCTCAAAACTTTACACTGTGGAAGGAGAACTGACCAAAACATTAGCATCAAATTTTGTGCCTGTTTCAAGAAACAGTGAACACTTCTTCACATATGAATGTTCCTACTCATAATTCTCACAGCCTGTTTACAATTAGGCTCTCAAACTTTAACCATAGACTCATTAACTATGGACTTAGACATCTACAAAAGGATTCTTGAAATGATCAAGCACAGAAGGAGAATACACAGAAACATTGGGTGCAATTTCTCTTCATTACTAGAAAACTTTACATCTGGATGAGAGAGCAAATTTCACACTTCTCAAGTGTCTAATCACATCTAATTCTCCTCAAATCTTGTTCTTACACATTCTCTCATATTTTCCCCGACATTTTCTTTGTATATATAGCAAATATTTACAAGCTCATGATCATACAAAAGTATAAGATGAACTGACTCTAAAATAATGTACATATGTGTACACATCTTCATCTTATTCCATATATCACTTGCACTTTCAAGACCTCTAATGTGAGGTAGCAAGTAATCATTAACTGCCAGGTAGATAATGCGCCTAGCTTGAGCATCTTTCTTCATCCAAGTCTTCAAATATGATAATTCTTCCCTAGTTGGAACACTAGGATCTCTGAACTGAAGCTTTTATTCTTCACATGTGATATAACTTATCAAGTCTTTGCTCATAAGGTGAGCTTCCATCCTCATTGACCATGCTGGATAGTTCACTCTATCCAACTTCTCTATCTGAAGAGAATCTCCCATCCTTTCTTCACCTGTGTATTGAATTCTTCAAACTTTATGAGTAATAGATGTACCTTTACTTCGAATGATACTCCTTTTGTCTTTCTTGATGTCGTATGGCCTCCTTCTCAAGCTTTGCTCTTAAGCTTTCACCTTTTGAACCTTCAAGTATTGATTTCTTTACAGCTGCAACAGTCCGGGTCCTCCTTTCTTCAATTTTGATACTTCTTGCTGTGATACCACTGATGGAGAGTGTTAATCTCCAAAAGAACAAGCTACTCTTGAAATTAGAGCACCTCTATATCAAGAGTAACTCAAGACCTTTCCCAATTTGGAGGATTAATGATCAATTATAAAGATTTTGGATAAACTGTGAAGAAGATGATTCTACAGAAAGTTTGCTGCACATATCTCTCTCATTGACTTATCAAATGTGTAAAGTTTTTTATAAAACTTTGCAGAAGGTGTCGCCTATAGTCTTTGCACCTCATCCAAGTTAAATCACTTCAAAAGATTTAGTAGATCTAGAGAAATGAACTTAACAAGTCACCTATGTCTAAAACTGTTCTTCTGAGAAGTCGATTCAGACACCTATAACTTCTAACACTTGGTTCTCTCAATCTAGAACCCATTTATGCAAATGCTTTTAGCCACAGGTAGCTTACCTTCCAACTTAAATATTGAGTGCTTGCTTGCTCAAAACTTTACATTGTGGAAGGAGAACTGACCAAAACATTAGCATCAAATTTTGCACATGTTTCAGGAAACAGTGAACACTTCTTCACATATGAATGTTCCTACTCATAATTCTCATAGCCTGTTTACAATTAGGCTCTCAAACTTTAACCATAGACTCATTAACTATGGACTTAGACATCTACAAAAGGATTCCTGAAATGATCAAGCACAGAAGGAGAATACATAGAAACATCGGGTGCAATTTCTCTTCATTACTAGAAAACTTTACATCTAGATGAGAGAGCAAATCTTCACACTTCTCAAGTGTCTAATCACATCTAATTCTCCTCAAATCTTGTTCTTACACATTCTCTCATATTTTCCCCGACATTTTCTTTGTTTATATAGGCAAATATTTACAAGCTCATGACCATACAAAAGTATAAGATGAACTGACTCTAAAATAATGTACATATGTGTACACATCTTCATCTTCTGGATATGCACTTCCTTCATACTTCATAACTTGATCTTTTCTTCAGTCCTTGATTGCCCTGCACCAACAGTTATGTCCCACCTTCTCATGAGCAATGTATGTCTATAAATAGACTGAGATGATTGGTACTTTGATATTGGTGCAACCAAACATATTACTTCTGAGCATAGTTTTTTCACTTCACGTGAGTTTGCTCCTATAGGGAATACTATCACATGTGCTTACAACTCCTCTTATCCTATCATGGGAATTGAAAAGATTATTTTCACTCTACTGATGCTAGTTCTTTCACATTGTTAATTAGATGCCTCATATGTGCCAATGATCAAGAAAATACTATTGTTAGTTTTTGTAGTAGCCAAGATTGATTTGGCTATTATATTTGTTGATTAAAATTGTATAGTTCATGATCTCTCAAATGGTGATGTTATCATTGCTTATGGCATTTTATGTCATGGATTGTATATGATCATTGAGTATCAAAATTTTGAGAATGATTAAGCATATGTAGTTTATGATGCTCGAGCTATTTCATATGAAATCTTTGGTATGTGTGCTTTCGTCATCATAATTTTGTTAGTTTGCTTCAGCTATGAAAATCTCAAATGGTATCCTCTTTGCCCAACCTTAGGAAACCTTCTAAGCATGTCTATGAGGGCTATATTTTGGGTAAAAGGTAGCTTGCTTCCTTCTCCAAAGATGATTCAATTAGAGCTACACATAAATTGAAGCTTGTTCATAGTGATGTCGATGGTCCTATATAGACAACTTCATTTGCGAATTACAGTTCACCACTTCTATTAACGAATTTTCAGGCATGCATGGGTTTATCCATTGAAAGAAAGTCTGAAGTGTTTATGTGCTTTAAATAGTTTGTGTTAATTGAGATATCAAGCTCAACACATGATGATTGAAGATGACATGTATCACTTTTTTGTTTCTTAGCCATTTATAGGGGTTATGTTGCTATATGTCATAGATATATTCAGTTAGCTTCACCATATTTATCTACCAAGAGTGATGGCAATTTTGTTTCTTGCCAACTCACTCATTCATTGACATCAAGGTTTTCTTAATGTAATTTTATTTATATGCTATATTGGTTGTATTATTCAATTACTTCATGCTTTTACATTCTCTTTATGTAACAGAAGAACTATAAGAAGACTCTTCTTCCTTGCTTCAACTAATGTGTGCTCCTCTCTTGGTGTGTGAGAATGTGTGAGAGAGCCCTCTACCTTATCTCCTTTGTCTTGACATGGTATTAGAGCCAATGTGGCTATAGAGAGCTCATGAAAAAGTTCCATAATTAAGATTTCATGAGAAGGCATGAAGAATGCATGCTTCAAAAATGATCTCAGATTGCCACAAAATTGGTGTGCAGGTAGAAGGCATCAAGTCATTTTTGAGAGTTATTCCTTTATGGTCACTCGTTTTGCTCATATTTCTGTTTCAAAGCCATTTCAACCTCCATTTCGAGCCCACAAAGCTAGGGCCCATTAAAAAAAATAGGCCGAACTGCAAAATTGTAAATTGCATTCTCTTTGGTGCCTCCTAAATATTTCAGATCTAGAATTTCAAGCAATTTTCTATGCCATTGGTACATGAAATTCTATTTTCTAAGATTGAACTATGAAGGTAGAGTGTGACATTGTCCAAGCATAGGTACTACTTCTAGTGTCTTTGTAGCACTGTTAATTATTATAAAAATGGAAAAAATTTAATGGAGTGAGTCAGCTTATGAGTGATAAGTTGCATAAGAACAACTTTCATGCTTGGAGATTCTTAATGAAGAATTTGTCGATGGAAAAGGCTACCAATAGTACACCAAAGGAGACAATGAAAAAGCCTCTCACTACAACATATGAGGGACATACTGAGGGTCATGCCTCGGCATTGGTATGACCATTGAAAATGCTTGAAAAACCACAGAGGCAATACTGATGCTCATTTAATCATCGGTATATTCATTAAAAATGAGTTGTCGGTATGTGCATCGAAAATGCGTGGGCATTGGTATGAGCATTGGAATAAGTGACGGTATACGCGTCGGTAATTTCTAGCAAATTACCCATGCTCATACTGTTGATATGTTTAAACCATACTCGAGAGCAAAAATTGGACATTTGCTCACGTTTTGAACTGAATTTTGCTACTATCGAGTTTGCAGGCGCGAATTGCATTCTGAGCATATTGTGTACACACATCTATCTCTCTCTCTCTCTCTCTTTCTCTACACACACCTCTCTCTTTCTCCAGATCTCGGATTTCGGTAAGTATCGCACATAGTCTAACACTCTTTCTCTTTCTTTGTGTTTTCCCTTTTCTACTTTCTCTTCTCCTTAGTTTTCCAGGAGCTTTTTTGCATCAGTTCTTTGGAATTTGACAAAGGACTACATAAAGTGGAATTTGAAGACAACGATCCAAAGAATTACATCAATGTAAGTGATTATTTTGTTCTCAATTGACATGGAGCGAGAAAGAGAGAAAGAGAGAGAGAGAGAGAGAGAGAGAGAGAGAGAGGAAAGGAAGAGAGAGATCTAGAGAAACATAAAGAGAGAGACAGAGAGAGAGAGAGAGAACGATAAGAGAGAGAGAGAGAGAGAGAGAGAGAATGAGAGAGAGATGAAAGAGAGAGATATGAAATAGAAATAGAGAGATGCATACATACATACATGTACACACACACGTATACATACACACATTTACATACATACATGTACACACACACATATATACATACACACATGCATATGCATACATACATACACACACATATGCATACACATACGCAAATACATATTCCATACACACTCACATACATATTACATACACACATGCATATACATACACACACATATATGCATACTCACATGCATATGCATAGATACATACACACATATGCATACACGCATATATATACATACATGTACACACACATATACATACACACATGCCTATGCATACATGCACATACTCACATACATATTACATACACACATGCATATTACATACTCACACACATATACATACACACACATATGCATACTCATATGCACATACATACATGTACACACACATATAGATACATACATGTACACACACACATGTATACATACACACATGCATGTGCATACGTACATACACACACATATGCATACACATACTCACATACATATTAGATACACACTCACATATGCATACACACACATATATGCATACACATACATACATATTACATACACACTCACATACATATTACATACACACATGCATATACATACACACACATATATGCATACTCACATGCATATGCATACATACACACACATGCATACACACATATACATACATACATACATGTACACACACATATGCATACTCATACTCACATACATACATGTACACACACATATACATACATACATGCACACACACACATATACATACAAACATGCATATGCATACATACATAGACATACATATGCATACACATACGCACATACATATTACATACACACATGCATATTCATGCATATGCATGCATGCATTCATATACATACACACTCACATATACATACTACATACAAACACACACATACACACACACACATACATAGACACCCACATACATATTACATACACACACATATATGCATACACACTCACATATACATACACACTCACATACATATTACATACACACATGCATATACTTACACACTCACATATGAATACACAGTCACATACATATTGCATACACACATAAAGTTTTAAGATTAATATTAATTTATATAATCATATATATGTAAAAATAGGGAAAAAAAATATAATGTGTGAATATATATATATATATATATTTATATATATATATATATATATATATATATATATATATATATATATATATATATATATATATATATATATATATATATATATATATATATATATATATATATATAAAATTAAATATATAAAAAATAGGATTTTTGGATTTTTACACACAAACACATCCTAAATAAAGTTTTAGGATTAATATATATATATATATATATATATATATATATATATATATATATATATATATATATATATATATATATATATATATATATATATATATATATATATATATGTGGGAAAAAGTATAATGTGTAAATATTCTATTTAAACATATGTAAACATTCTATTTAAATGTATGTAAACATTAGGGAAAAATCAAAATATATAAATATAAATAGTTAAATATCTAAAAAATAGATCTTTAAATTTTTAGGGTTTATATGTATATATATATATATATATATATATATATATATATATATATATATATATATATATATATATATATATATATATATATATATATATATATATATATATCAAAAATAGGATTTTTGGGTTTTACACATAAACACATCTAAATAAAGTTTTAGGATTAATATTAATTTATAAAATGAAATATATGTAAAAATATCTAAAAAATAGATCTTTAGATTTTTTAGGGTTTATATTATCCTAACATCTCCACATCAGATCAGTTGGCATCTCCACATACACCTTGCGGAGCTTATGACCATGATGACTCCAAGATGTATCACATATGTGATGGAGCTCTGGTGATGGATGCGGCTGCAAATTCCATGCGTCAACACATACGATAGATTTGCTC
The DNA here is from genome assembly GCA_020310875.1 of Ceratopteris richardii. Lineage (NCBI taxonomy): Eukaryota > Viridiplantae > Streptophyta > Polypodiopsida > Polypodiales > Pteridaceae > Ceratopteris > Ceratopteris richardii. The sequence continues at coordinate 21,503,249 of CM035434.1, read as the reverse complement.
CATACAGTTTAGACATTCTGTCATGTTGAAATGGAGTGAAAAGGATAAAGATTCCAAAAATTATATCACATAGTTGATATATGAAGAGTATTGGCTAGCACCTAGGCATCCTATTGTCACCTCAGAGTGGATCGAGCACATGGCATGTGAGGTGATGTCTCATCGGTAGTCCGAGGCTTGAGATGCTTTCAGAGCAAGCTTACCGAAGCATGTATGGTTAGATGTTGAGGAGTGGGAATTGATTCACGATGAGCAGCAACATACTCCTGACGGATATTGTTAGCAGCAAGATGCGGTGGCCACACATCTAGATACGGTTGGAGCATCACATTTGGATAGTGGCAAGTACGACACTATGCATTATGAGTTTTTAAGTATCATTTTAATTACTGAATTTGTTTGTCTTAAGCACATCATGTATGTTCATCTAACATTTTGCATATTTATTATAGGAGTAGGCAGTGGATCGTCCTCCGATGTGAACCAAGGAGGCTTATGGATATCATTTGGATTGGGTGCACTGTTGGCAAACTTGGAAGGACATGGTGTGATGATTTCATGGGAGCATCTACGATGAGGTGAGCTTATAACTTGGTTTGGTATTTTGAGTTGTTGTTTATAAATATCATGTCAATTTGTCTCATTTTACGCATATGCTTTGTTGTAGGACTGTAGGTATAAAGGTTTTGATTCCTCTAAGCATATGTATGGCAGTGCTTTGCCACAATTTTGTATTACACTCATATATGGCAATGGGCACCATAATTTTGTATTCGGTTCCTATATGGAAGTGCTTTGCCACATTGTGTATTTGTCTCATATATTGCAGTGGTTTGCCACACTCTTGTACATGCTTCATTTATGAAATATATAACTTTCTTGTACATGGTTCATGGTTCATTATGCTCATCTCTTTTGTGTGTGATAGTATTTTGCTATATGAAATCATGTTTTGGTTGCCATTAGAGTACACATCACATGTACTCGATTTTCTTTGGGCAGAGTGTATTGTCTTTTGCTACACAACGTCATGGTAACGTTGCTGCAGCAAGAGACAATACACTCTCCCAGAAAAATTTCTATAGATATGGCCGTCGGTATGCACATCGGAACTCCCAGCATGATCATTGGTATGCACGATAGTACGCCCAACAGGTCACCAGTATACGCGATGATATGAGCGGTGGTATTACCGATGCTTATACCGATGCTCATATTGATGCTTATACCGATGCTCATACCACACTTATACCAATGCTCATACTGGTGCTTATACCGATGGCTATACTTGCGCTTTGCTACCGATGCAAATGCCGACCCTTACACCGATGTAAGGGCAAAATCGTGCCCATGCATTTTGTGAAGAGATGGATAGGTATGTGCTTGAAGATGAAGAGATGTTGCAAAATCCTTGATCTACACCAGCCAAATGAACTCCAAGAGTATATGGTGGGCCCTTTTAGCTTGCCAATGGATGTATTAGACACCCTATGTACCTTGAAGATCAGTCTCAAAAAGATAGATCAACAGAGATAAGTTGGAGTTAGCTCAGAGGTGAACAACTTGCTATTTTGGTTCATACACCTGTCCAGTGTTTTGCATAATTCTCTGAGCACAGCACTAATTAGCTGAATTCCTCTTGGGGAAGTCTAGTTAACTTAAAGAGCTAACTTTCAAGAGTAATCTCATAAAAAATAATGAACCACACACTGAGAATGATGTTTAGCAAGTGATGACATCATCCCGATTTTCACGGGCTGCTATAGTTTGAGACCAGTGAGCAGAAAAATAAACATAACTCCAGATTTAAGAAACCAATGATTATGCAAATTTTTATGCTTATACTAGACAGTATGCTGAATTCAACAAGCTTTAAAACAGTGAATTTGAGTAATTAGACACTGAGAAACAGCTCTGACAAGATGAGTAAAAAAGTTGGGTACTTGATAGAGAAGTGAAAATGAACAGACATTGTTGACTTCAACTGAACATAACTGAAGATTGCAATACCCAAATGAAATGAAACTTGACGGGCATATAGTAGAATTATAGAGCTAACTTTACCAAGTTAAATCACTAAAAATGATGCACCAAGCGCAGAGAAACCATCTCTGCAATCTGACTGAGAAAACTAAGAGATATGGGAGTGAGTAGTAGACTTCACAAGAACATGGAAATATGAACTCAAATGATCATGAAAATGAAAGTATATTGCTTGTACAATACAATGGACTTACTGATACATATGTGTGCCTTGGAATCACACCTTGATATGGCATAAAGCTAAGCTCTTGGAGGTCTTCACATAGGTATCTCTAACCGTGACTAAAACTGCCATCTATTTATAGTTGAGTTTGGGAGGCTAACTTCCCTCAATCACTCTCCAATCAATTAGTGATTGATTTGATTCTCTACCTACCAAAAATCACAAATTCGTGGCTCCTCTTTCCCTTTTTTATCAAGTGGACTCAACCACTTAAGATTCTTTCACTTTTACATTGAGTAAAGTCTTCAAAAGTTACAAGAGGTAGTTCACAAGTGAACTTTACATAGTCTTCATTTTAAGGCTTCTTCTATGACTTTGTGGGACTCAAGCCAATACTTAGGCTTTTCATAGACTTGCTCCAACAACTCCCCCTCAAGCCAAGTATGCTTGAGGTCTTCAATCTTCCAAGATTACCTTTAAGCCAATCATAGCCTTGAATTTGCAAAGCTTTGTACCATCCAATGCTTTGGTTAGAATATCTGCACATTGTTGATGAGTGGACACATATGATATTTGAATCTCTTTGCTTAGAACCTTATCTCTTACATAGTGATAATGAACTTCAATATGTTTAGTCCTTGCATGAAAAATAGGATTAGCAGCCAAATGAATAGAACTCATATTGTCACCATAAATAGTTGGAGTTCTAAACTCCAATCCAAGGTCTTTGAATAATGTCTTCATCCACATAGCTTCTTGTGTAGCTATGGCAAGACCTCTATATTTAGCTTGAGTAGAAGAGAGAGCAACTGTGGTTTGCTTCTTGGATGACCATGAAATAAGATTTGAACCTGCAAAGGTAAGATAACCTGAAGTGCTCCTTCTATCTTCTTTGGAGCCAGCCCAATCTGCATCAGAAAATAGCTTCAAACCTAAATCAGATACATAAGGATAATAAAGTCCTTCATTTATGGTTCCTTTGAGATACTTGAGAATCCTTTTGGCAGCATCCATATGTGGTTTCCTTGGTGTGTGCATAAATTGACTTAGCACACTCACACTGTAACATATATCTACTCTTGTCAATGTGGCATAGTTGAGACTACCCACTAGACTTTGATATGATGTGATGTCCTCTATGAGTTCACCTTCATGTGAGCTCAATTTGTGATTGACCTCCATTGGAGTACCTGCAATCTTACAATCTTGCATCTTGAATTTTGCCAACATGTCCTTAATGTACTTTCTTTGAGTGAGAAACAAACCATGATCTTTGTAGACAAGTTCCAAACCTAGGAAGTAGGTAAGTGAACCCAAATCACTTATCTTGAACTCTTCTCTCATCTGAACTTTGATCTTCTTCATACCATCTGCATCATTTCCTATCAATATAATATCATCTACATATACACATAGGTAGATGATCTCAGAATTACTCTTTTTAATAAAGAGTGAAGGAGCTGCCTTGCTTGGTTCAAAGCCTTTGTCCTGCAAGAATGAAACAAGTATGAAATTCCAAGCTCTTGGAGCTTGCTTGAGACCATACAATGCTTTGTTAAGTTTACGCACATAATCAGGATAAAGTTGATTCTCAAAACCAGGTGGTTGTGCCATATATACCTCTTCTGTTATCCAACCATTCAAGAATGCATTCTTTACATCTAGTTGAAGTATCTTCCAATTCTTGGAAGAGGCAATACTAATCAAAACCCTAATAGTATGCATCTTTGCCACAGGAGAGAAGGTCTCCTCATAATCAATTCCCTGAGTTTGTGCAAAGCCTTTTGCTACAAGCCTTGCCTTATACCTGTAAATGGAACCATCAGAATTCTTCTTGAGTTTATAGACCCATCTTGAGCCTATTACCTTCATGGATGAAGTCTTGGGCACCAAATCCCAAGTGTTGTTTTCCTCAAGTGCTCCAATCTCTTCCTTCATTGCATGCTTCCATTCTGATTTTGCTTTAGCCTCTTCAAAGGATGATGGCTCCTCTTGGTTTATGTCCTGTGCTATGTGGATAGAATGTTTAGTTACTAATGAGGTGTCAAACCCATACCTTTCTGGTTTTTTCTTTTCCCTGATAGATCTTCTTAGGCCATGATGTGATGATTCTGCCTCATGTCCAAGTTCCTGCAATTTTGCTTTACCTTTAGACTTCCATGCTTTGATCTTTTCCATATGAGATTCTTCATCATCCTCTGAGATTTCTTGTTCTTCAATCTTTGGTTGTTCTCTACCAAGCTTTGGAAAATCTTCTTCAAGATCATATGGTAAATTGACCTTCCTGCATGAATCTTCATACCATGAATTTTTTTCATCAAAAACTACATCTTTGCTTACCAAGAATCCTTTGTTGGTAGGGTTGTATAACTTGTAGCCCTTTTGATTGTTTTCATATCCAATAAATACACACCTTTCTGCCTTTGGATCCATCTTGCCTCTAACCTGTGAAGGAACATGAGCAAAAGCAATACATCCAAAAATTTTACAATGATCTAAGCTTGGTCTTCTTCCATTCCAAGCCTCATATGAGTCATCCCATCAAGGGATTTTGAAGGCAACCTATTAATCAAGTAAGTGGCTGTAGATACAGCCTCAGCCCATAGATAATTAGGTAAATGTTTTTCATTTAACATGGACCTTGCAGCTTCAACAATTGTCCTATTCATCCTTTCTGCCACTCCATTTTGCTCAGGAGTGTACCTTGTAGTTACCTCTCTTTTGATTCCTCTTTCTTGAAGAAAAGAATCAAACTCATGGGAGAAGTATTCTCCCCCTCCATCTAACCTTAGCCTTTTTAGTGATTTACCTGTTTGATTCTCCACAAGAGCCAAATATCTTTTGAAACATGAAAAAACTTCATCTTTGTGTTTCATAAAGAATAGGATAGTCCATCTACTGCAATCATCAAACAAGGAGACATAATACCTTGATCCAGATATTGAAGCTTCCTTGCTAGGTCCCCATACATTTGTATGAACCAACTCCAAGAGATCTCCATGTATATAACCTTTCTTCATGAATGGTAACCTGTGAGACTTTCCAAATTGACATGCACTACACTTATAAATCATATGTTGTTTTGACAAATTAGGGAGTCCAAGTACACTTTGGTCCCTGCAAATTTGCTTTGATGACCTTTCACCAATATGTGCTAACCTTTTGTGCCATACTTCCAATTCTGTGACTGTCTGACTACCATAATTAAAGAGAGCAATATTTCTAGTGTCTTGTAATTCAAATGTGAACAATCTACCTGCCTTTTCACCTTTTGCAATTCTTCTAAATCCTTGACTTGGATCTTCAACAAATGCTCCTACTTTTGTGAACCTGACTTGCAACCCTTTCTCTACTAACTGCCTAACACTTATCAAATTCTTTGTGATGGTAGGGACATAGAGTACCTTACTGAGTAGGTTGATGTTTCCATCAGGTGCTTTGACATTGCCTATTTTCTCCACACGATGTTTTGTGTCATCTCCTGTTTGTACCTCATGCTTATTCCTTGGATCTTCTAAATCTGATAGGAGTGCCACATTTCCTGCCACATGATTTGAACAACCTGAATCTATGTAGAAAACATGCTCATCAGATTTACCTTGTGGCATAGCCATGTTCATGATCAATAATGAATCCTCTTTGTTTGAGTCTTCTGTGTAGTTATTGAAGTCTCTCCTTCCTTTGTAGCCTCCTTGATAGTTTGAATGATTGTAGTTGTTGTAGTTGCCATGATAATTGTTGAACCTTCCTCTTGAGTAGCCATAACTTCCTCTATTGTATCCTCTGCCTCTTTGATTCCTGAAATTCCTAAAGCAATTTTCAGTTGTATGATTAGTTAGTCCACAAATAGAACATGAGTTGGAGTCTTGGGATCTCCCCCTGCCTTGTCTACCTCCTCTTCCTCTACCTCTGCCATGTCTTCCTCTACCTGCATAGTTAGCTTGATATGTACCAGCTTCATCATCCACTTTCTTTGCCTTTACTTTGTTATCTTTGGACTTGCTTTTATCAGTGTATAAAGCTGAAGATTGATTACCTTTATAGCTTTCTCCCTTTTTTATAAGCTTTTCCTCTTGAGTAAGTAGTTGTCCAATGAGTGTATTGAAATCAGGTACATGCATGTCCATGTACAAATCCATAGCTATGGTGAATGCTTCCCACTTGTCATCTGCCTTCAAGCCATTGATGACTTGCCTTACAATTTGCTCTTCATCTATTACCTCTCCAATGCTTTCCAACTGATCTGCTATGTCCTTGAGCTTTGTGACAAAATCACTCACATTTTGTTTGGGAGCCTTCTTGAGAGTTGTGAAATCCAACCATAGTTGATGCTTCCTAGCTTTAGTACTTGAAGAGAAGAAGGCTTCAAGTGCATTCCACACTTCCTGAGATGTCTTACAACTTCTAATGTGAGGCAACAAAAAAATCTGAGATAGAGTTGAGGAGATAAGACCTTGCAAGTGCATCCTTGGAGCACCATGTGCTCAATCTTTCTTGCTCTTCTTGTGTTGGTTGACTTTTGTTCCTGAAACTTGGCATAACTTCATCTCCAGCCACATAACCATATAAACTTCTACCTTGGAGATAAGCTTCCATCCTTAATGACCAAGCTGAGTAATTACCTCTATCCAATTTGTCAATTGATGAAGGAAATCCATCTGCCATGTTGTCCAACCTTGCTCTGATACCATTATGAAGAGATGGATAGGTATGTGCTTGAAGATGAAGAGATGTTGCAAAATCCTTGATCTACACCAGCCAAATGAACTCCAGGACTATTTGGTGGGCCCTTTTAGCTTGCCAATGGATGTATTAGACACCCTATGTACCTTGGAAGATCTCTCTCAAAAAGATAGATCAAAACAGATAAGTTGGAGTTAGCTCAGAGGTGAAGAACTTGCTATTTTGGTTCATACACCTGTCCAGTGTTTTGCATAATTCTTTGAGCACAACAGCAATTAGCTTAATTCCTCTTGGGGAGGTCTAGTTAACTTAAAGAGCTAACTTTCAAGAGTAATCTCATACAAAATAATGAACCACACACTGAGAATGATGTTTAGCAAGTGATGATATCATCCCGATTTTCACGGGCTGCTACAGTTTGAGACCAGTGAGCAGAAAAATAAACATAACTCTAGATTTAAGAAACCAATGAGTATGAAAATTTGTATGCTTATACTAGACAGTAAGTACACACTGAGAAACAGCTCTGACAAGATGAGTAAAAAAGTCGGGTACCTGAAAGAGAAGTGAAAATGAACAGACACTATTGACTTCAACTGAACATAACTGAAGATTGCAATACCCAAATGAAATGAAACTTGATGGGAATATAGTAGACTTATAGAGCTAACTTTACCAAGTTAAATCACTGAAAATGATGCACCAAGCGCAGAGAAACCGTCTCTACAATCTGACTGAGAAAACTAAGAGATATGGCAGTGAGTAGTAGACTTCACAAGAACATGGAAATATGAACTCAAATGATCATGAAAATGAAAGTATATTGCTTTTACAATACAATGGACTTACTGATACATATGTGTGCCTTGGAATCACACCTTGATATGGCATAAAGTTGAGCTCTTGGAGGTCTTCACATAGGTCTCTCTAACCATGACTAAAACTGCCATCTATTTATAGTTGAGTTTGGGAGGCTAACTTCCCTCAATCACTCTCCAATCAATTAGTGATTGATTTGATTCTCTACCTACCACAAATCATGAATTCATGGCTCCTCTTTCCCTTTTTGATCAAGTGGACTCAACCACTTAAGATTCTTTCACTTTTACATTAAGTAAAGTCTTCAAAAGTTACAAGAGGTAGTTCACAAGTGAACTTTACATAGTCTTCATTTTAAGGCTTCTTCTATGACTTGTGGGACTCAAGCCAATACTTAGGCTTGTCATAGACTTGCTCCAACACATTTTCCCCAATAGGAGCCTCGACATACCCCTGATATGTTGTAGTACACTATAGTTACCAAAGAGGAATTGTACTACTTACCAATTAAGAGGATATGAAGAGTGGAATCAAGGAGCATGGAAGGTAATGTATTGGCTATCTATTAGCATACAAGATATCATGATTAGACATATACAAGATGCCACAACTCCAAAAGAGGATTATAACAGTTTGGTCACATTGTATGAGGCCAATACAAAGGCATGGAAATTGCAACTCAAGAATGAGTTGCATACACTAGAGACAAAGGGCATATCGATAAGTTAAAAATCAAAATTATATGTGGGTCACTTGTATCTACTTGTTGTTGCATACTGCAACAGCGTAACGACTCGAAATACTCATGAATGAATGACTCTCCTCCCAACCTTATGCCTGTATATATAGCTGCTTGAACTAATGAGGACCACAAATGTAACTAGAGTCCACAAGTGCATGTGCAATCTCCTCCACTCCTTTCATATCCACCACTAGAGTCTATTAGTGGCTGGAGTGATCTCGACCACTACTTTAGTACCTTCCACTAGAGTCCACTAGTGGTTGTTGTACTCACCTCTTGAGTTAAGTCCACTGGACTCAAGTTAACTCACGTTAACTTGAGTTAGAAGGCTCTAGAGCTCTTTGGGCAAAACTCTCTTCCCATGCTCCCCATGGGAGTTGAACCCAAGACCCCTTCCTTCACAACCATGAGACTTAACCACTAGGCTAAGTAGATTACTTGAATATGAGAGCACATGACTTATGCTTGAGTCTACTCTTGAGATCTTTGGTCCTACAGACGAGTGACCAAACGGTATCCGATTTCAGATCTGTCTGAAGCCATCGGATCCCTAGATCATAGACTTACTTTATTACATTCTTCCCCCCTTGGGAAAGATTTTCGTCCTCGAAAAGAAAGCTATATATATAACTGTAGGCAACCCCCGAGCCTCATGTTCTAAAACTTGAAGAACATGCATTCATTCAATTAGGTTATTTACTTAGAAGCTTGAAAGTAAAAAACCCTCTTTAGTTGGGACCAACTTAAAACTTGAAAGGTGGAAAACGTCGTTGGATTGTGGAAACTTTTTCCCATGTTGAATTTTCTTCAATTCCATCCTTCCATTTTACTAAGCACTCTTCATACAAGTGGCTTCTTGTACGTTTATCTCGGGTGCGAAGTATCCTTTCAGGTTCATGAGGAACTGTTTCATTTACGGGAATAGGAAGTATAAACTGTTGTCCAACTAGATTATCTGAATCTGTTAGACTCTTCCTAAGCCGACTAACATGGAACACTGGATGAATCCAACTATCGTCTGGAAGTTGTAGTTCATAAGCCCACAAACCAACTTTCTTGGTGATTGGAAAAGGACCGCAATATCTAGGCGACAACTTGGCGCATTCACCAGTCTTGAAATTTTCCGATCTTTCAGGGATACGAAGATAAACTTGATCGCCAACCTGAAAAATAACATTTCTTCGCTTCGGATCGGCATAAGCCTTTGCACGATCTTGAGCTTTCTTTAGGTTTTCTTTAGCTAACTTGAGCTTAAAGTTCATGTCTTGAAGGAACTCTTGAGCTGTTTGAACTCGTTCATTTTGTAGTCCTACTGCATAAGGAGACCTAGGCTGGAAACCATACATCAACATGAATGGACTAAATTCAGTTGATGAATTCTTGGCACTGTTATAGGCAAACTCTGCTAATGGAAGATAATCTTCCCAGTCAGTCTGTTTGGAAGTAACATAAGCTCTGAGTATGTCTTCCAAAATCTGATTGACTTTCTCTGTCTGTCCATCCGTCTGGGGATGTTCAGCTATACTTAAACTTAGTTTAGTTTCAAGTCTACTAAAGACTGCTCGCCAAAAATGACTTGTAAATCGAGCATCTCTATCAGAAACTATGTCTACTGGAAGACCATAGAGTCTATAAAGTTGATTTACAAATATTTTTGCAAGTTCTGGAGTCTTATAAGTAGTCTTGACTGGAATAAACTGAGCAAGTTTAGTCAATCGATCAACTACAACCCAGACTGAATCAAAGCCTTTCTGAGTGCGGGGTAATCCAGAAATGAAATCCATGGAAATGCTTTCCCACTTTCCTTTGGGAATTTCCAAAGGATGTAGCAATCCTCCAACTTTAAGTCGTTCAAACTTATTGACTTGACATTTATGGCACTTAGACACATAGTTTTGCACATCACGATGCAAACTAGGCCAATAAAAATGTCTTTTCACTAACTCATAGGTTCGGTTAATACCAGGATGTCCTGCACTTGGAGCATCATGGCATTCGAAAAGTACTTGATTTCGTATGTCCAAGGTACTTGGAACACAAACCTTACCTTTATAAAGCAAATATTCATCTTGGAGAGAATAGTGTTTAAACTTTCTTTCAGAAGTACTTGCTTCATTTTGTTCAGCTTGCTCAGCTGCTTTCCATGCTTGACTGAAGCTTGGATCCTCTTTGCAGCTTCCTTTCAAAGTTGACATAAATTCACTTTGAATTTGTACAAAACTTAGATTGTTCAGCATAGGCATCCGACTTAAGGCGTCTGCCACTACGTTGAACTTTCCTTTTCTATACCTGAGTTCATAATCGAACTCTTGCAACTGCTCGGCCCACCTCGCTTTTCTACCTCTTAGATAAGGTTGGTTTGCAAACCACTTTATGCTCTCTTGATCAAAAACTATGATCAACTTTGATCCATATAGATAATGGCGCCATTTCTTCAGAGCATTAATAATAGCGAACATCTCTCGCTCATAGGTAGAGTAATTTTGCTGAGCAGGACTTAGCTTTCTACTCTCGAAAGCTATCGGTCGACCATCTTGGCTTAGTACTGCTCCTACTGCAGATGAACTTGCATCTGTCTCTAATTGGAAAGGCTTGTTCGGATCTATGATCTGTAGAACCGGGGCCGATGCTAAAGCAAGTTTAAGTTCTTGAAAACTCTTTGCTTGCTCTTCTTTCCAATTTAACTTTTGATGCTTCCCTTTGAGTTGATCCGTCAAAGGTACTGCAATCTTGGCATATCTAGCCACAAACTTCCGATAATATCCTGCCAATCCGAGAAAACTTTGTAGTTCTCGAACCGTCTTGGGCTCAGGCCATTCAAGAATCGCTTGGACCTTTTCTGGGTCAACTTTGATTCCTTCCGCGGAAATAATATGACCTAAATACTTTACTTCTGGGGTAAAGAATTCACATTTTGAATCTTTACCGTAAAGTTTATTATCGCGAAGAAGTTGAAAAACTTTTTTCAAGTGCTCTAAGTGATTTTCATGATCTTTACTGTAGATCAGAATATCATCGAGAAAATCTACAACAAATTTTCCCAAATACGGCTTTAGCACTTGATTCATCAAAGTCATAAATGTTGCGGGTGCGTTTGTCAACCCGAACGGCATCACTAAAAACTCGTAGTGACCAAACTTTGTTCGAAAAGCTGATTTAGGAATATCATCATCTTTGATCCTGATCTGATGATAACCTTGGCGTAAATCAATCTTAGAAAAGACTGTAGCCCCCTTTAAACTATCGAAAAGATCTTCGACTAGTGGCATGGGATACTTGTTCTTTATCGTAAGATTGTTTAACACCCTATAATCTACGCACAGCCTCATAGTTCCATCTTTCTTTTTCACTAGAAGGATGGGTGTTGCCCATGGAGACTGGCTTGGGCGGATAAATCCTTTATCCAAATACTCTTGGATTTGATTTTCTACTTCTTGATTCTGGACATAGGGGAGGCGGTATGGGTTTTGAGATTTTGGCTTGGTACCCGGAAACAGATCTATACTGTGATCAATGTTTCCACGAGAGGGTGGCAAGCCGTAGGGGAGTTCCTTAGGGAACACATCTTTAAATTCCTTCATTAAATTGTTAAATTTAACATGAACTTCTCGAGGAATAAAGGACGAGACATAAGAAACTTGATTTATATTATCAGAATCTATTACATCGGTGCCAAGGACAAGAAAAGCTTGAGTCCTGGCTTCTTTATTGACAAGTTTCTGAAGTTCAGTGTATGATATCAAAGGGATACTTGGAACATCATGCTCACCCTTGATTTTATACACTACACCGTCACGCTGGAATTCCAAAGTATTTGTAAAATAACACCTGGTCAATGAAGGTCCTAGACTCCATAGCCACTCTCTCCCTAAAACGAGATCTACCCGATCCATGTTCATTATTTGGAAGTCCAAGGTGTCTTTAAATCCTTGGATTTCTAGTTCCAAATTACATATCATTGTGTCCCAAACACGGGTGTCTTGACCGTGCATCATGGAGACAATGTATTTATGAGGAGATGGTTCCTGAGGAAGAGCCAGTTTTTTTACTAACGCATAATTGATAAAATTATGCGTAGCAGAGTCATCCACCATTATCCGGATGGTGTGCCCTTTTACTGATCCATGCAACTTGACCAAATCATGTGGACCAAACTCTTGAGGTTGCCACATGTTTTTGGAAATTTGGCATGAATGGGTACTGTCGCAATGCATAATCTGAACCTTCTTTGCACTTGAATTTGCATCCAAGTTCAAAGATTGAATCAGATTGATTTGCTGCTTACCCTTTCCCTTACTTTCTCTTCCGACTGGACAGGCACGGCTTCGATGTCCAGGCTTGAGACATTTAAAGCACAAGTTTTCTTTTTGCGCTTTATCATGATCTTCTGGAGAAAGGATGTGTCTAAAAACACGAGGTTTTTTAGACACTCTTTCATTAGATCTAGTCCCTTTGCCCTTACGCTTGAAGTTATTCTTCTGGGAATAACTGCTTTCCTGCGGGACATCCAAACGTGAATTGTCCTCATAAATCTGTGCGACCTTAATCGCCTCTTCAAGGGATTTAGGCGCATGCCTCTTAACTTCATTACGAATTCGTTGGTTAAGTCCTCTGACAAAACCACGAAGTCGATGGAAGTCATCTAAATTCTTTAACTTCAGAATTACATCTCTGTATTCTGAAATATACACCAATAGCGGTCTACCCTTCTGCTGAATTTTATCCCAAGCTTCCCAATTGCGTTCCTCCTCATTCTCAGGGAGAAACTCTTTTTTGAAAAGGTGGGAAAATTCATTCCAAGTGGTAGGTTTCTTATGAGTCTCAGAGAGACTCATCCACCATGTATAAGCTTTCGGTCCTAGCGATAAACTGGCTTCTACTACCCTCACATGATCGGGGGTATGTTTGAGTTCATGGACATCTTGCCATTTCTCTAAGAAAGTCAAAACCGCATCCTTATTCCTATCCTTATCCTCTCCAGAGAAATAAGGAGGACGGATCTCTTTTCCCAAGGAAAGATCCACGGGGCGGTTATGGCTTTCTAACATCCCTACCGAAGCAACACACAAGGGAGTAGAAGACGCTAGACTAAGACGGCTCATACTTCCCGCTAAAGGAAACATATCTATTTGGGGAGAGGATAATCCCTTATCCTTTTCCATCCTAACAGACATCGGTGAAGTTGCGATCGTATCTGTGTGACTACCTAAAATAGTCTTACTGATATCCCTAGGCGTCTGCAGTAAGTTCAGAATGGCCTTAAGGTGATCCTGGATTCCATCAACAGATTGACGGAGGACTGCAACCTCATCCGGAATACTGGACAACCGTCCAAGCTTTTGCTCAACTAGCAACATCCTACTCTCCATATCTTTCCCCTCGTTTAGAGTAGTGAGTGTTTCCCCTTTTCTCGCAGAATCCTCAACGTCTAATGCTACAATCGTCGCTTCTCTATTAAATGCATCAGACGCATGACTTGTATTTGAAACCATAGGTGCAGATGGATGCAATGCACGTGCAGCTATTGGTGGTCTAGGCATGAATGAGGATGTTACTAAAATAGGAACAGAAACAAACACTGACGTACTAGTAGTACTCGTAAGCGAGACGTGGCTAGAAGTCCCCTCCATCGCACACAAAGCGTTATTAAACTTACTAAGTATTCCTAACACAAGTGGTGTGTGCAACAAAATCAAAAGAGCTATGCAAGAATATCACAAGAAATAGTCCCTGATGATTTGGTCCGTTGAGGTCGACTTGATTCTAGCCGAAAGTGCTAGAATTAGGACGAAGTTAGGCCTCCGGATCTTCACTCCACCACTTGCTCCAGGTCTTTGCTCCACAGCTTCCACTTTCTTCAAGCTTTGCTCAATCTTTGATTCTCCTTGGTTGTTTCTTTGGCTAAAAGCAGAATACTTCTCGGGATCCGGCCTGCAACAATTGACTTGGCTCCGTGGATGGATGAGAGGGCTTGGCTTCTTGAATGGAGAGAAAACTAGGCTCCTACTTCAGAGCAGACTGTTACATCAGAAAAGTGTCTTCTGCAACAGATGATAAGGAAAACGCCTTGGTGCCTTGGTTAAAGCAATCGGCTCTCAAACTGCCCAAGCGAGTTCGAATTCCCTGAATCGCAGTAGCGCACGCGAAATTTTGTTCTTCTTCAGCTCCACGTTCTTCAACGCCTGTTTAAAACGAGACAAAGACACGGCCGATGCAGAGCACGAATGCCCGTGAACGCGTTGGGTAGAAGATCACGCTCTAGCTGGGGGGGCGAAGGTTCGAATCCCCTTCGGCTCACAGTAGAGGTTAATGTTTTTAACTTATGCTGCTCCAAAGCTAAGCCAACATGCGAAATTCAGCGGCGCACTTTATCTGATCATCCGCGAGCAATGCACATGCATATAGGAGAGAGCAAACTGATGAGCAAGATGATGAAAAGTAGAGAGCTATGGAGTGATGGCTCTGATACCAATGCAACAGCGTAACGACTCGAAATACTCATGAATGAATGACTCTCCTCCCAACCTTATGCCTGTATATATAGCTGCTTGAACTAATGAGGACCACAAATGTAACTAGAGTCCACAAGTGCATGTGCAATCTCCTCCACTCCTTTCATATCCACCACTAGAGTCTATTAGTGGCTGGAGTGATCTCGACCACTACTTTAGTACCTTCCACTAGAGTCCACTAGTGGTTGTTGTACTCACCTCTTGAGTTAAGTCCACTGGACTCAAGTTAACTCACGTTAACTTGAGTTAGAAGGCTCTAGAGCTCTTTGGGCAAAACTCTCTTCCCATGCTCCCCATGGGAGTTGAACCCAAGACCTCTTCCTTCACAACCATGAGACTTAACCACTAGGCTAAGTAGATTACTTGAATATGAGAGCACATGACTTATGCTTGAGTCTACTCTTGAGATCTTTGGTCCTACAGACGAGTGACCAAACGGTATCCGATTTCAGATCTGTCTGAAGCCATCGGATCCCTAGATCATAGACTTACTTTATTACACATACCAATCACAAATTGATGCTTATGAATACCAATTTAAGTCAAGCAAGTACATGGATAAAGTCAAAGAGAATTTTTCATGGAGATAAAGATCAAGAAGAATGAAGATGGTCATGAATAGAGAGCTTGAGATATGATTGTACATATACTCACTTAAAAGGATCCTAATCATGGTACCATAGTTAGAAGTAAGCTACAAAATCAATTATACAAGAAAATATCAATATATTACTCATGATCCAGTAAAGAATTTGTGGCTATATAATTTAATTAAGACATTAGAAATCAAGAGAGATCACTTTTTAAATGGACACATTGTAGATGAAGTATACACGGAGTAACCAGAGGGATTCAAATATCCAAATGGGTGTGTGTAAAGTCAAAAGAGCTTTGTATGGTTTAATGCAGACCCCAAGGCCTTGGAATTATAGACTTGAATGAACTTGGATATCAAGCTTCAAAGGCAGATAGTAGCTTGCTAGTGAAATCAAGTGAAGATTGTCACGAGGAAGGAGATAAGGAAGAGAGCTCACACACACACTCTCACTCTCAAGGAGAAGCACACACACAGATTGAGGCAAGGAAGAATGATCTTCTTCTTCTTCTTCTTCTATTACATAAAAGGAATGTACAAGAATGACCTAAAAACAAGAATACAACAAGTGCATTATATAAAGATCAGTACATAAGGAAAAACATAATGTCCGCGAATGAGTGAGCTGGCAAGAAACAAATGTGCCATCACTCTTGGTAGATAAATCTAATAAAGCTCAATGAAGTATCCCTGACATATACTGGCGTACACTCCCCCTCAAGCTCAACGCCATATCCTGTAATCCAAGCATCTCCCGAAACTTCTTCAACTTCTCAGCTCCAAGTGCTTTGGTGAAAATATCAGCAACCTGCTCATCTATTCTCACATAAACAAGATCAATATCACCTGCTAATACCTTCTCTCTGATGAAGTGATAATGCACCTCGATATGCTTTGTTCTAGCATGGAAAACAAGGTTATGTGCTAACTGTATGCTGCTAAGATTATCACAATAGATAGTGATAGGCTTTTGCACTTCCACACCTAAATCTGCAAGTAACATCTCCAGCCATGATGCCTCACATGCTGCCATTGCAACACCTCTATACTGAGCCTCTATACTCGACAAAGCAACAGTGGGTTGCTTCTTACTACTCCATGTAATAGCTGCACCTCCAAGTGAGAAAAGAAAGTCACTAGTAGATCTTCTATCTGGAGTACTACCAGCCCAATCTACATCGGTGTATCCATGAACCTGCAAATCTACACTAGCTTCATAAAACAATGCATAATCCAAAGTAGCACTCACATAACGTAGAGTGCACCTCAGAGCATCCAAATGTGGCTTCCTGGGAACCTGCATAAACTGACTTTCAAGTCCAACAGTATAACTTAGATCAGGCCTTGAAATTGTGAGATATATAAGACTTCCCACAATTTTCCTATACATAGTAGCATTTTCCAATGCTTCATCTAATGTAGTATCCAATTTCAAATTCTAATCCAATGGCATAGAAATTGGCTTACAATCAGCCATACCATACTTTTGTAGCATATTCAAGGCATATTGCCTTTGTGGCATCCATATACCTGTTTCTGTATGTATAAACTCAATGCCCAAGAAATAGCGCAACACTCCAAGATCGTTCATGTCGAATTCCTACATAAGAAGTCTCTTTACCTCTTTGATGCTTTCTTCATTATCACCACCTACAATCAGGTCATCAACATAAATAGCCACAATAGTGATGCCATCATCAGCCTTCCTTGCATATAGCGAGTGATCTGCATCACACATAGAGAACCCAATGCTAGTTAAGTAATCAACAATCCTTGCATGCCATGCATGAGGGGCTTGCTTCAGCCCATACAAAGCCTTTTGCAACCTGCAAACATATTTTGGATGCTTTGAATCTTCATATCCTTGTGGCTGGTCCATATATACTTCTTCTTGTAACTCACCATGTAGGAAAGCATTCTTCACATCCATCTGATGTAAAGTCCATCCTTTTGCTGTAGCTCATGTGTTCTGACAGTAGACATTTAAGCTATAGGGCTGAATGTTTCCTCATAATCCATGCCATATGTTTGTGCATAACCTTTAACTACCAATTGTGCTTTATACCTACTTATGCTACCATCAGCATTATGCTTTACCTTGTAAACACATTTGCAGCCTATGGGTTTCTTTCCTTGTGGCAATGGAACCAGCTTCCATGTATCATTTCCATAAAGTGCAGCCATCTCCTCCCAATTTGCATTACCAATTGCATCTTCAAAACAAGAAGGTTCAGCATCTTGTATTACCTTTGTCATGTAAGCACAATGGCAAGCCATGTAACTATCATATGTCAATCATTGCACTGAATTACGCATCCTCCTAGATCTTCTTGGTCCTGGGTCACTTCTCCTTGTATCATCTGCATGTGCCCTTCTTACTCCTGGAGTCTTCACAGAGGGCAATCCAAGTTCCTCATCAAGACTCTTTTCTGAACCACTTGAATCTCCATCAACATCTTCAAAACCTGCACATGTTTTACTACCAGCAGAAAGCTTTTCTTTACCTTTCTTGGATGTATTTGATGAATTTGCTGGACTAAAATTTCCACGCAATCTTCCACTCCATGGATTTGAGTTGGAACTATTGCTTGGTGATGCATCTGGTCCACTCAAAACTTGAGATTCAGCACTTGATTTTTTAGCATTTTCTTTGTCATTTGGTTCAAGATTCAGTCCTTCTTTGGCATCTGCATAGAAGCTTGACATTTCATCAAATACCACATCTCTGCTCACCTTCACCTGTCATGTGAGTGAGTTATAACATTTGTACCCATTTTGCTCAAGGGAGTATCCAATGAAGAAACATTTTTCTACTTTTAGATCAAGCAGTCAGAGTTCTGTTCATGATGTATACAGTAGTATGCACAACTTCTGCCCAATAACAATGAGGCATATGCTTCTCAGCCATCAAGGCTCTTGCTATTTCTGCAATATGTCTATTTTTGCATTCAACAATGCCATTCTGTTGTGGTGTGTACCTGCATGAAAATTGGCGCCGAATTCCATGATTTTTTAGAAAATTGTTGGACTCATTTGACATGTATTCACCTCCTCTATGAGATCTTAATGTCTGAATGTACTTCCCTGTCTGCTTTTCCACCATAGCTTTAAAATTCTAGAAGTGAGTGAACACCTCGCTCTTCTCTTTCATGAAATAGACCCATACTTTGCGTGTATGGTCATCAATGAAAGTAACATAAAACCTGCAACCGCCCATAGATGTGGTCTTTGCTGGACCCCAAATATCTGTATGTACTACTTCTAGTACATTCTTACTAACATGCTTGTCATGTGGAAATGATGCTCTTGACTGTTTACCAAATTGACATGCTGTTTCCTTTGGCAACCAATCGTCCATCCTGCTTGTACTCTTCTACATATAATCCATCAACATTGAACCTGACTTGAAATCCCTCGTCAACCATTTGTCCAACAGAAACCAGATTCTTTGTTATATTTGGAACATGCAACACATCAGCAAGATGTTTTACCTTCCCATCCTCCATAGACAATGCTATGTTTCCTGTATGCTCAATAGGATGTGATGTATCATCACCTGTTTCAACATATCCAGGAACTGGCATTTTCTCCAAACTACTAAACCATTCTGCATGACTGGTCATGTGATTTGAAGCACCTAAATCAACATACATTATCATTCGATTTTGAAACACCAGCAGACATCGTATTCATCATGTGATGTTGAACCATAAACAGCTTCTCAGAATCATCTGCACTTGTGGATGCATAGTTGTTTTGCTGCCTTCTGTTATTTTGATTCTTCAACCTGCAATCACGTTCAAAGTGTCCAGGTTTACCACAATTCCAACATCCTTTACTATCATTACCTGAATCATTTCTTTGGAAATTTCTGCGACCTCTTTGGCTCCCCCTACCTCGAAACTGTCCTCTTCCTCCTGCATGATTCTATTGTTGACCTTGGTCTTGGTTGCTGTTTCCTCTTCCACTTCCAAAACCTCCACCTCTGCCTCTTCCTCTACCAGAGTAGAATGCCTGCTCAGAACTGGGCTTTCCTTGGGAGTTTGAATCCTCACCAAGATTATTTTCTTCAATAATCAACATAGATACCAGATCATCAAAATTTGGAATATTTTCCCTGGTTTGTATGGAAGTTCTGAACTGCTTATATGCAGCTCCTAAACCACAAAGGCACACTTCCACCTTATCATCATCATCTACATTCACACCAATAGATGCAAGTGACTCACATATGCTTTTGATTCTTAGAGTGTAGTCACTTACGGACATGCTCTTCTTTTCCAATGTATGCAGCTCATTCTTGAGTTGCAATTTCCGTGCCTTTGTATTAGTCTCATACAAAGTGACCAAACTGTTCCAAGCCTCTTTTGGAGTCTTGGCATCTTGTATGTGTCCAATCATGCTATCCTGTATGCTAACAGATAGCCAATACATTACCTTTCGTGCTCCTTGATTCCATTCCTCATATGCTCTTAACTATTTTGCAGTCTGATTCCTCTCTGGTAACTGCGGAGCATTTTCATTCTCTCCTTTGATGTACTTCCAGTAGCCTTTTCCCATCAGGAAATTTGTCATTCTGAATCTCCAAGCATGGAAGTTGTTCTTGTCCAGCTTATCGCTCATAAGCTGACTCATTGCATCTGTGTTTGCCATTTCTACAACAATTCACAACACCGCAACGCACTACAAGCAGCACTTCTGCTTGAACACTGTCGCACTATGATGTGACAATTCGATCTAAAAAAAACACAGTTTTCGTGTATCAACAGTACACGGAATCGCTTGAAATTCTAGATCTGGAATATATGAGTGTCGTCGAACACAACGCAAGTTATAGTTTTTGAAACTGACCTGGTTTTTCTATGGGCCCCACCTTGCAGGCTCAAAACGGAGGTCGAGATGGCTCCGAAACTTTGATCTGACAAAAACAAGTGACCCTAAAGGGATACTCTTGAAAATATTTTGAGGTCTTCTACCTTCACATCGATTTTTGTAGCAAATGGAGACCGTTTGTGAAATCGCGTTTTCTCCACGCCTTGCCGCATAGTCTTCACCGTCGCCTTCTCCACGAGCTCTCTACAGCCACGCTGGCTCTGATACCATGTCACGAGGAAGGAGATAAGGAAGAGAGCTCACACACACACTCTCACTCTCAAGGAGAAGCACACACATAGATTGAGGCGAGGAATAATGATCTTCTTCTTCTTCTTCTATTACATAAAAGGAATGTACAAGAATGACCTAAAAACAAGAATACAACAAGTGCATTATATAAAGATCAGTACATAAGGAAAAACCTAATGCCCGCGAATGAGTGAGTTGGCAAGAAACAAATGTGCCATCATTCTCGGTAGATAAATCTAATAAAGCTCAATGAAGTATCCCTGACATATACTGGCGTGACCACTATACATGTCAGAGAAACGAAAAATTGGTACGTGTCATCCTGGATCATCACATGTTGAGCTTGATATCTCAACAAAGATGGCTACATATATATTTGTATAAATGTTGACAAATAAATTATTCAAGTAATGACAATAAGGGATGTTGTATTATTGTAAACTTGATAACTTTGAATGTGATTTTAGGTTGAAGAATCAAACAATAAAAAGTAACAAAAAATTTATGCCATCTACAAGTGAAGATGGTTCAAGGAAGTTATTCATGGTCCAACATCATATGATGAACATAATGTATACTAATGTTTCAAAATCTAATGGTAATGTTGGTATGTTGATTCAGGTGCTTCAAATCACATGACTAGCCATGTAGAATACTTTAGTACTTTTCAAAAATTGTGAGTTCATGGATTTGTTGAAATAGGTGATGATACATACAAGCATGTAGAAACCATAACACTATTCATGGAGGATGGTAAGGTAAAATATCTTGATAATGTACTACATGCTCCTAATATAATCAAAGAACCTAGTTTATGTTGGATAAATAGTTGACAAGGGTTACAAGTTAGGTTCAACTTTGATGCTTCACATGTACAAGAGTACAAACAATATGAAAGGCTGATCACAAAAGGGAAAAAAGTGAGTAACATGTTTACCTTGAATGTGAAGATTCCTAAAAATGAATGTGACCATGTTTGCAAAACATGCTGGTGTTATTATTGACATAGAGATATGGCACAAATGAATTGAACATGTGAATTTTCATACATTGAAGTTGATGTAGTCTAAGGAGCTTGTCAACGGACTACTAAAATTTAAAGTTATAGAGATGCACAAGTTATGTGAAGCATGTCAATTTGGTAACTAGTCAAAAGCTTTATTTTCGCATGACAAGCATGTTAGTAAGAATCTACTAGAGATAGTGCAAATGTTTGGGGCCCTACAAAGACCACATCCATGAGAGGTTGCAAGTTTTATGTCACATTCATTAATGAAGGTACACAAAAGGTATGGGTATACTTCATGAAGGAGAAGAGTGAGGTTTTTAATCACTTTTAGAATTTCAAGACTATCATGGAAAACCAAACAAAGATTGAAATCTAATGGATGCGACAAATACATATCAAATGAATTCAATAGTTTTCTAAAAATTCATGGAATTTGAAGGCATTTTTCATGTAGGTATGCACATGGGAGTTGCTGAATGCAAAAGTAGAAATATTACAAAAATAGGACATGCCAGCTGAAGCTAAGCAAAGATGTGGTGATTGATGAAATGGAAATATTTTATGTTGATGAAAAAGAAGGAACTAAATTTTGACTAAAATGACAAAGGAAATGTTGAAAACTTGAGTGCAAAATCTCAAGTTTTGTGTGGACGGATGTGTCACCTAGCAAAAACTCCAACTCAAGCCCATGGAGTGGAAGATTTCATGGAAATTTTAGTCTAGCTCATTGACTACATCCAAGAAAGATAAATAAAGGATATGCTTTTAATAAAACATTTACAAGTTTCTAAGACATTGATGGAGAATCAAGTGATTCAGAAAAGAGCCTTGATGAGGAACTTGGATTGCTTGCTATGAAGTATCCAAAAGTAAGAAAGGCACATGTAATCCGTACAACAAGAAGAAGTGACCAAGGACCAATAAGATCTGAGAGGGTGCAGAACTCAGAAGGAAAGAAACCCATAGGGTTTACAAGGTAAAGCAATAAAGCATAATGTTGATGGTAGCATAAGCACGTCTAAAACATGATTGATGAATAAAGATATGCATAGACATATGGAATTGATTATGAGGTAAATTGTTTACTGATAGCTATAATGGCTATTGTTAGAACACTTATTATATTGGCTAAAAGAAAAGGATGGATTTTGCATCAGATGAATGTGAAGAATGATTTCTTACCTGGCAAGTTCTAAGAAAAGGTATACATGGACCTACCATATGGATATGAGGATTCTAAGCATCCTAAATATGTTTGCAGGTTGAAAAAGGCTTTGTATGGTCTTAAACAAGCCCCTTGTGCTTGGCATGCAAGGATTGGTAATTATTAAATTTCAATTGGATTTTCTATGTGTGATGCAAATTACTCATTATATGCAAGGACGGTTGATGCTAACATCATAATTGGGGCTATTTATGTTGATGAGTTTTTTTTTAGTGGAGATAATGAAGAAAAAACTAAAGAGGTAAAGGAAGTCCTTATTTAAAAATTTGACATGAAAGATATTGGTGTGCTGCATTACTTTTTGGCCATTAAATTTATACATAGAGACACATGTATATGGCTATCGCAAAGGTAGTATGCCTTGAGTATGCTGCAAAGGTATGGTATCATCAATGTAGATTAGGCCGGTAGTGTTTGAGATAGAGGATCCACTAGTGTTTTTCTATTTTCACTTGGTAGTGCTACTATTACATTGAATACTAAGAAGCAACCCACTATTGCTTTCTCAAGTTTAGAGATTGAGTATAGAGATGTTGCAGGAGAAAATCTCCTAGAGATATCGATTTGGCTTATGTGCCCACATAGGATAATGTTGTAGACCTCTTTACAAAGGATTTTCCTAGGAAGTAGTTTGAGCTTTTCCCAAAGCTTTGGGCTTACTTCTTTTTGTGGATTGAATTCATTCCACATATCTTGGCACTTCCTTATACATGAGTGCAAGTGCCTTGTTCATCGCATCACTCCTAAGGGGGAATCAATAATGATATCTCTAAAGACACTTAGTACCACCAAGGCACTACAATTCCCTCTTTGGGAGGTCCCCCCCCACTTGTATATACACCTATAACCCTAAAAGATTACTTATATTTGTACATTAAGATGGTAACACAATCACTAGTGTGTTGTTCTCCAAGCTTCTTCTTCTTCTTCTTCCTTCTGCTATTCGCGTGCTTCTAAAATCTTCAAATTCAAAAGAAGGGTGTGTGATGTAGTAGTAGTATCTTGAGTATCAAGCCTTTGGATTGGAGATCTAATTCATCATGATCCCTTGAATATTGAGAATAAAGAGGATCCTCTAAGTTCATCTATTTGTTCTTTGAATAGTTTGAGCCTATGCGAGAGTAAATCATAAGGTTCAAAGAATTCAAATGATGATGATGCACATAAAAATGTAGGTAATCATGATAAAAAACGAGTGAAATACAAGGATAAATAATTGATGGGGATCCAAATATTGATAGAAGAATGGCATATATATAGCTTGATGATTCTCATAATAAACACAAACAAGAGATTAGATATAAGAAAACCATTCACACTCCAACATGTTTATATCACTTACATCTTAATATCCTTGTTTTGGTTATTCTTTGGAGTTATCCTTTCCAATCATTAAAGTATGAAGTACCAAAAACCTCAATCACTTTAAATTGTCAATCCGTGAAGTATACTAAGAAAACAACCCCTCTTCATCAATAGACTCCAAGATTTATCATCAAAAGATCAATTTCATCAAACATTTCATAAAATTTATGGAAAACTCTATGATTTCTTGTAGAATCAGCTAGGAATAAGATTTTTCAATGTTTTTTGTGCCAAAAGTGTGTTATGTTTTATAATAAAGACATTGGTAACATAAAACATGAATTTCAATGCCTATACCCTAGTGACAAGACAATCACGATTCTAACAGAACCACACAATCAAGTTGAACAGTACTTTGCAAGGTTATGGAGAATTATAATGTTGATATAGACTTATGATATCATGAAACTTTCAAAGGACTATTGATCACAAAGACAAATCCATGAAAAACACTCATAAAATTGACATGAAATCACCATGAAAGCTTGATGATTACATTAGAAGAAAAGGAAAGAGCTCTCAATTTCTCCTTAATCAACAAGAGTACAAAATGACCCAAGCTCCTCAAAATGAGTCATAATTGACTTAAATACTATTTCAAGTTTGCTTTTTTCACAATTGAAAATAAGTCTTGTAAACTTCTATTCTAAGTTCCGACTCACTTGAGAGATCTAAAATTTCTACAAAAATTACATAACTTACACACCATCATGAGGAAGAATCTTCCTCATTTTTACATAAAATAGAATTATCTAAACTAGTAGATTATAAAATTTTTCTTTTTTCTAATTTCATCAAAATGTCCTTCCAACATCCTTCCCCTCTTTGCCTTTTGTCATCTCTGATAAAACTTGGTAGTGGTTTTGTTCACTGTCTTTCCTTTCTCTGATAAACCAAAGCCACCAAGTCATGGCTTTTTATTTATGTGATATTCAAATCATTTCCTGTTTCAAAAAGGGCTTTTCTCCACTATATAGCTACAACCGATTTATCTATGACATCCCTCTTTATGTACTCTATATATGCAACTTCATAGGCGATGAGCTTGGATTTCATTAATAATGATAGTTTGACAAAAATTTTTGAATCTCTTTCAAAAAATCCATAGTTGAAAGCATCTTCAAAAATTTGGACATAGTGATTGCCCATGAGTACTATTCTGCTATAATATGCCATTAGATAAATCTTATTAGGTGTCTCACTCAAATAGAAAAGGAGTGCATTTGATGGTGAGTCAAAAAATATATAGTTAAGGGTTTTAATGTCAATATCTATGAATGTTTCTATACAAGTGGTTATTAGTTTCAAAATTTTAATGGTTACTATACATGCAAGGTCATTAACATCCTTGAGATTCTCTATTATTGTTTTGCAAGTTGTTAGCATATACGTACTAGAAAGCCATGTTCCCTTTTTGGGTCCTACTAACTTTGGAAAGTTCAGCCACTTTACTGCGATCGCCCCATCTTTCCACATCTGCCAAAACTTTGGCCAGTCTCTTCTTGTTGCCATTGGACAGAAAGCCAGTTTGAGCTTTAAGTGTACTGGGGCCTCTGTCAAGATCTTTCTACATTCTTTATTTCTATCTAGTCATTTGTTCCTCCATGAAGGATTGGATTTCTCACATATTCCTTAGTTATTTAATTGCCTTCTCCATATTCCAAGTACTCATTTGGTAATGTACCCACTCTAGCACTTTGATAATTTTTCATGATCTCCATAACCATGCAGAATGGCATTCCCAAACCACCTATAGCCCAGTGATGGTGATCAGGGCTAACTCCATTTTCAAATGCAAATGTGAAAATTTTATCTTCATATTGATTGTGTATTTTTTTGATATACTTTATCTTGACTTCACGATCAGTGAGCAACTACTATATGAACTCATCTGATTCTTCATCCACTATCTCAATCGCTCTCTGATCTTCTTCATATAATTCTTGCACAGGGGAATGTATCCTCTCTGTGATTTTTGGTCTTTCTTGAACCACATTTTCAATGAGTACATCCTTTACTTGAACCATTTCTTTTGCCTTCCAACTTTCAATTTCTTTTAGTAGTTTAATTCTCTGTTGTTGCCAAGTACCTCTTTCCTTTTCAATGCTTTTATTAAGGTTATTGTAACCTCTCATTGCAGTTGCAACATGTGTGCTTGCTTGCTTCTCCAATTCCTTGGCATCGTTCAATTCTTCCTTCATTTTTTCCATTTCTTGCTTTAATACTTCTATTTATGCACTTTGATTCCATGAAATTCCTAATTCTGCCTTTATGTTTCCTTCCTCCATTAGGATTCTATTTATTTCTTCATTTGCTTTGTTCAACACCTGATAAGAAGTTTGGAGGATTCTATTCTTTGATTCAAATCTTCCGATATCTTCTTCTATCCTCTTTATTGTATCTGCTTGCTTTCCACACTTCTCTTCCAAAAACTTTATTCTGTTTTTTTCTTTGTACTACATATGTTTCCAACTTTATAGCTTTCTCTAAATATTTATCGCTTCTTTTCTGCTGCTCTTTAATTTCCTCTATTAGTCTGCTCTACTCTTTTCTCTATTCTTCTATCACTTTTTTTTCCTTTGATGAACTCTTACTCTACCGCTATTCCTAACATAATGATATTTCTACTTGAAGGTTTGAAATTCTCAATATGACTCATTATAATCTGATAAGTCCATTTGATGTCTCTAGGGATCCTATCCATTCCCACATTCTGCTCTTGTGTTTTAATTCTATTTGTTTTTCCTTTTGTTCTCTTTGATCTTCTCCTTCTTCTGCTTATGATGATTGTTCCTTCTCATCATCATCATGATCTTCTTGATTTTGACCCTCTTCATGATTTTCTTGGTCTTCATAGTGATTCTTATCTTCTTGTTCTCGTTTTGGTTCTTCTAGTTTTGGTTTTTAAACTTCTCGCATTATTGTATCCTGAATTCCTTCATCATGTTGAATGTCATCCAGAACATTCTAGATTTTTCTACTATGTTTGGTGATTGCTCCTCTGTTTTTCTGCTATCTTTACTTCTTTCTTCTCCATTTCAATGATCTTGATTGAATGTTTTGATTCTTTTTTGGCTTTTCATTTTTTTACACTCCATTTTGTCATTGATACAACTTCTTCTACTTCTTTTTCTTCTAAGGCATGAATTTCTATCCTTTCCTTGACATATTCTCTCTTTTCCTTTTGATCTATGACTAGGATCATCCCTTCTACTCTTTTATCTTCTATGGTCTCTTTTGAGAACGAATTTTCCTTTTCAGATTCAATAATTCTTTCTAATCCTTTAGTCTCTTTCATTTGTACTCCCATTGGTTTAATAGGAGTATTGGGTGTTGATAAATTTAGACTTCTTAACAAGAATCCCTCTATGTCCATGTCAGTATTAGTAAGCTTTCTATGTCATTACTTGAAATGCTTTTGACATGTTTACTTCTTCCTTCGCAGGTTCTAACTTATGGATTAAGGTAGATCCACCAACATTTTCTTCTTTGTCTAGATCTTCTTCATCTTGTGTCCTTCTCTTTGATCCCTTCAGTATCCTCTTTAGTTTGGATTCTTTTCTTTTCCTCTTTATTGCATCCACAATAATGGTCCTTTCAAGAGGTCCTTGGAGCTCTTTGAGATATGTTAGCAAAGTTGATTCCTTCTTGATGAAGACTACTTCAATATCCGCATTCATTATTTCCTCATGTAGATCTTCAGAATGTTCCATTTCTTGCTGGTTAGTCAGTAGCCTTATGAGAATAATCCTCAAGCATCTTCTGATACTAGGCTTCGTATGTTGCTCTTTTATCATTGTCCTACATAAGGTAAGAGTATATTTTCTCTATACTAGTCTATGGAGGATGTGGCTCTTTATTAGCTTGAGTTTTCTTTTGCTCTCTTTTAGCTCTTGTTCTATAGCTTCTTCTACTTTGACCTCTATCTTCCTTGAAACCATCTTTCTCTTTTTGCTTGGGTGTGGTGCCTCCATCACTATTTCGTTCCTTTCTCACCAGCCTCTTTTAATGACACGTTCTTTGCTAGAATTTTGACTCCTGGTATTGCCTCTTCAAAAATCTCAGCTTTTGGAGCCAATAGAATTTTAGCCCCAATTCTAAGAACATGATAAATGATTTTGGTTAGCAAATGGGTTCCATTCATGAACTTCTTGGACTCCAAATGCTTCGTTTCTTCCTTCAATTGTTCATGGATATACAGGTTCATATCCACTACTCCAAAAGATTTAGTTTTGTCTTTATTGTTCAACATTACCAAGGTTATTGGCCTATGTCGCATAGTGTACCTTGCTAATCTAGGAAAGCACAATAGCCAAAGGAATATTCTAATTGCAAGTTCCTCATTTGCATTTTCCTTAATTTTTGAGATATTTGTACATCCATCATAAGTAGTTGCATTCTTTTTCACAAAATTGACATCTATATTTGTGCCCATGGGGTAGAAGTTCAATGTAGCCTTAATATGTTCTTCTTTAATTGTAATATCCACCATCTTACTTTCCTAATTCTTTACTTTGAAAACAAATTAGGCTTCTGTATTTGTGTTTAGCTCTTGTAAGGAGGACATCACCTGTTCACATCTTTCAAAATCAATGAAGAACATTGGTTTTTCCAAATGTTTGTGTAGTCCCATTGCCTTCCATCTCTTGTACGTTCCTGTAGACCTTTGGAAGTTGGAACACTCCTAAAAAGCATTGTATATTTATACTTCCATTTCTTTACTGTAAATATGTTCTTGCTCACAACCTTGAGAAAATATTTTAGTTCCTTCTCTATTTGCTCCTCCAGAAGTTGTTCTTCATTAGATTCTAGCTCCACCAATTCCTATATTGCTTCACTATCTAGGAACCAATGTCCCCTTGACAATGATACCGTTCACTTCCAATTCAGAAATTGGAATTCTTTTATTCATTTTTTATGTAAGAAGAAAAACACCCAAACTCCATAATGATTAATAAAGACTCCACCAAAAATCATTCATTGCATCATCACAAGATGATAAAAGAAAATTTACACCACACATCACATGCTCTCATCACTCCACTTTTTAAAGACTTTTTTATGCTCATCACACTTAAGCAAGGCCTCTTTTTTGTTTATTTTCTAAGTGTATTTGGCAAGATGTTGCAAAAATGTTGACACAAATGAAAGTGTTAAAAAATAAAAGTTATAAATAATAAATAAATAAAAAATAATAAAGTAAAACTCACATACTCCTATTCCTTAGTTTGCGCTTAAAGGAAAAATAAGACATTTATATACATATATATAATTTATTTCTTTTTTTGTGTAATTTTTTTATATGTATTTTTCAAAATTTTTCCCAACAAATTTTTCTATCTTTCTTTTGATTTATTGCAAGAGGATTCTCTAGGCTTTCTTCCCCCCATCTCTTTTACTAATGTAAAAAGAGCTCTTTCTAGTGCATGGGTGATTAAACATCTCCTGCACGGCCTTGTAATGTAACCCTTCATATGCATACTTTAATCATGCCACCTTCTTTATGTTGAGGCTGTATCTTGACTTTTTTTTTTATTTTCATTTGTTTGTGAATTTTATTTGTTATCTGCCGTGATATTTTGTTCCTCCAATACCACGTTGACTTGTTTCTCTAAGCTTCGAATTGTTTTTTTGTTGTACTTATTTGTATTTATAATGAAGCTATTTGATTTTGCCTTGTCATTGGTTGCTTTGGTCTCCATATTTGTTTCATCTTGTTACGTTGATAGATTGGATCCTGATATTCCAATCTTACTTTCATTCTCCATATTTGTTTCATCTTTGTCTTGATTTTACTAAGTGATTGTACAGTTAAATGTTTTCTCTATTTTCTTTCTATTCCAAGGATTTCTTTGACTAATATTTTATTGGTTCCTTCTTCAAAGAGTCATCCAAACCACTGTGAATTTTCTTCTACTTGAAATTTGAATGCTTCCATTTAAAACTTGTCCATATCTTCTTCTTATTCTTGCACATCATCTCTTACAAACAAGATTCTCATCTTTTTATCTCTCATTTTTATATTAACCAATTGCTTATCAATGTCAATGGACACTCCATGTTGTTTCATCCAATCTTGACCTAAAATTAAACTTTCAAGAATCAATTTATCAGGCCATTTCTCACATTGAACTAGAAATTCTTCTTGTCATATTTTGAGAATAATTTTTACTATTGATAATGTTGGAAGTAAATGTGCATTTATTGTTCTGATCAAGGTATTACTTTCTTGTTTCCTCTTTTGATGCTGATTTAGAATTTTAGAAGTGATTAGGTTTACTTGTGATCTTGTGTCCAATAAGACCCTAATTTGAGTTCCTTTGTATTGCATTGTTATAATTGATAGGTGATTTCTGTTTGACTTAGTTCATTCTCACAAAGCACAAGATTTTGTATTTCTTTGTGTCTCTTGATTCTTTCTTTTGCTTCTTCCTGAGCTTCTTGTCTTATCTATTTCTCTTCTTCTTTCCTTCTTTGTGATCATTGTAGTATTCTCCATACTTGAGTTGTTAAGGGCTCCACGTATCTCTTTATCCTACATCTAGTCACATAATTTGGCATTAGTTTTCCATCTATATTTGCTAATTGCACCGCACCACTAGGATTGATCTTATAAAGGATATATGGGCCATGTCCTCTTTTCTCTAATTTACTATTATGTTCCTCGAGTGTGTATGCCATTCATTCTTGTAAATCCTTTTCTTTAATGTGTATGTCATGATATGCCTTTTGTCTTTTCTTATCTGCATAAATACTCATAACAAGTTGTAATCTAGAAGCTCCCAATTGTTCCAACTCTGAAATTCTATTAGAAAGCTCATGTCTTGTCTATTGCAATTGATTTCCTATACTTAGAGTAGGTATAAGAAATTCAGATGGTAGGATTGCATTTAGTCTATAGACTAAATTCATTGAAGTGGTTCCAATTGAAGTTTTATAAGCTACTCTATATGCCCAAAGGACATGATATAGTTGCATATCCCAGTTTGTTCTTTTTTATTCATTAGTTTAGAAAGTACAGTGTGTAATACTTTATAAGTACTTTATGCAAGACCATTGGCTTGTGGATGATAAGGTGCAGATTTCTTGTGTATAATCATGCACTGATCTGTCAAATTATGTTTCAATTACTTGATTGAGCAAACGAGTTCCTCTATCACTTACCAATTCAATTAGTAATCTATATCTAGTGATAACATGTTCATACAAGAAGTTCAAAGTTGTTTGAGAATCATTTTTCATAGTGGTTTTTGCTTCATCCCATTTAGTCAAATAGTATGTTGCCACTATTATGTATTCTTAATGAGAACTTCTAACTAGTGGGTTTATATGTGCAATGAAATCTAATCCCCATTTGCTAAATACTCTAGTAGATATCAAAGGCTTAAGAGGCATTTCATCTTTCCTAATAGGTGGTTTTGTTCTTTGGCAAATATCACATCTTTGTGTAGACAATTTTGCATCTAGGAACAATGTAGGCCACCGGATTCTTGAATATAGGATTAACTTAGCATTTCTCTCACTTGAGAAGTGAACTTCTGATACACCTAAGTGAGCCAATTCCAACATCTTTAAGTATTTTTCCTAAGGAACACAACTCCTTAGATCTCCATCCACATGAGTACACAGTACTTACTAATCTCTTGCATATTTCTTGTTTATGTATCCCCCTTCATTGGTTTTTTGTGAAGATCTTGTTTTAATATTTCCACAATATGGTTACTCCACCTAGGATATTCTTAAAACAAGACCAAAGTTATTAAATCACCTTGATGATCTATCTTGCATTTTTCACATTGAGCTATATATGATTTATAATCTTTTTCTTTGGTTGTCCAATGAACTTGCATTCTTGCCAAATTAGTTAGAGTAACGATCTTTGAAGCATAAAACCATAGATTCCAAAGATATGCCCTTTCTAATTTTGTTCTTCTTTAGGAGCAAAGTATTCCAAAATTCCAATATTGTTTAAATGATACAAATGTCTTGATAGAAAGATAAAATTTCTACTTTGCAAAATTAGATGCATAGAATTCAAGTTTGCATTGTTTGGTCCAATTGATAATATTGGTATCAATGAATTTTCCCATCCCCATATTCTTTCTATATTAAATAGATATGCATCAAGTAGCTCATCATCTATGAGATGTGTTTTTTCTCTAGCCAAGATTCTAGATAGATTATCTGCCCTCAAATGGGTATTCCCTTATCTCACTACAACCTCAAATTCAAACTCCATTAGGAGAACCATCTCACTATCCTTCTAGTTTGACAAGGTTTATTTACCAAGTACAATGAAGCTTGATGATCCCCCAAAAAAATTGAACTTTCTTGCCTATAGATAATGTCTCTATTTCTTTACTGCAAACACCATTCCGAATCCCTCTCTTAGTTGTCGTATAATTTTTCCATCCTCATTCAACTGTCTACTTGCATAGGGAATGAGAAAATCTAATTTTCTTCCTTCTATAGGTTGTGCCAAGACACATCCTAGGGAAAAGTTTGAAGCATCCACATGTGCATGGAATATTACATCCCATTCATGTGTTTTTAATATGGGTGCTAGGACTAGACAACTTTTTAGGGTTTCAAAAGCTTTATCACATTCATTCGTGCAATCAAACTTAAGGATCAAGGCATATAGAGGTTTGGCAACATTTGCAAATTTGTATTCAAATTTCCTATAATACCCACAATGTCCCATGAATGTTTGTAGTTCCTTCACATTTGTTGGCTTAGGCAACTTGACAATGGATCTAATCTTTTCCTCATCAATTGATATTCCATTCTTAGAGACTATGTGTCCTAACATTCTTAGGAAACTTGACTATGGCCCTAGTCTTTTCCTCATCAATTGATATTCCATCCTTAGAGACAATGTGTCCTAACATTCTTCCTTGTCTTACAAAAAAGATACAATTTTCTGGGTTTAGACAAACTTTGTAAGTTCTAATTTTTTTGAATATATTTTCCAGGTCTAGTAGATGATCTACTCTTTGATTTGAGAAAGTACATAAATCATCTTCATAAATTTCCATTATGTTCCTTAGAAAATATTTGAACACATGACACATTAACCTTTGGAATGTGGATGGTGCATTTGTTAAAACAAATGACATAACTCTAAACGCATATACACCCCATCTGTTGAAAAGGTAGTTTTATGTGTTGTAGTTTTAGGTCTGCAAGAGCACGTGAACAGCAGAAGGAAGAAGAAGAAGCTTGGAGACAACACCCAATACTGAATGTATTACCAACAAAGATAAGTGACCCATTAGGGTTATAGGCATATATACAAGTTGGGGGGGGAACCTCCTAAAGGGGGAGAAAAGTGCCCCAATGGTCCTAGTGTGTTCACACACATCACCACCAAAATATATCAACAAATCCTCCTTGGGAGTGATGCACTAAACAAGGAGCTAGCACTCATGTATAAGGAATTGCCAAGCTATGTGGAATCAATCCCAGAGCTTTGAAAGCTTCAAACATCTCCCTAGGCCGAGCCTTTTTGAAAAGGTCTGCAATGTTCTCCTATGTGGGCACATATGCCAAAATAGTCTTTCCAATGGAGAACCTCTCCCTGACATAATGATAGTGCACCTCATTTTGCTTAGTGCAAGCATGGGACTTAGGCTTCCTCACGAGTGCCAATGTGCTCTAACTATCAGTAAAGATGGTGGTGGCAAAAGACTCACCAACACCTAAATCATCCATAAGATGTCTAAGCCACACACACTAAATAGTCATTGTGGAAGCTTCCCTATACTCAGCCTCACAACTAGAAGTGGCTACAGTAGGCTTCTTCTTGCTCAAGCAAGATATGCATGAGCTACCAAGCATGAAACAAAAACCATTGGTGGACACACGAGTGTCATAGCAACCAGCCTAGTGAGAGTCAAAAAAATCATGTAAATCTGGTGGTAGTGATCCCCACTTGGGATAAAAAAATCCAAGTGGTTGGGTACCACTCAAGTAGCGAAAGATGTGCTTAACCGCGTGCCAATGCTTGACACCTGGGCAATGCATAAACCTTCTCATCTTGAGACAACAAACATAATATCGGGTTGTGTAATGCATAAGTAAATCAAGCATCCAACATTCTAGTGATAGAGAAAAACATCAAATGCATCTCCAACACCATGAAGACTCAACTAAAAACTTTTCTCCATAGGAGTGGCAATATCTTTGCAGTCTTCAAGGCCAAAACACTACAATAATGTTTCACTACACACACACACACATATACACACACACACATATATATATATATATATATATATATATATATATATATATATATATATATATA
Organism: Ceratopteris richardii; assembly: GCA_020310875.1. Taxonomy (NCBI): domain Eukaryota; kingdom Viridiplantae; phylum Streptophyta; class Polypodiopsida; order Polypodiales; family Pteridaceae; genus Ceratopteris; species Ceratopteris richardii. The sequence continues at coordinate 21,468,660 of CM035434.1, read as the reverse complement.
TATATATATATATATATATATATATATATATATATATATATATATATATATATATATATATATATATATATATATATATATATATATATATATATTAAAATAAAGGAAGTTCGGCCTTAGCCTACTCTCCCAGACTTGAATTAATTAAAAGAAAAGTACAAGAGAAGGGGACTAGTGCCCATGGGATCCCCCAAATCCCACAGAGCGGGGGTAGCTTTTACAGAGTTTAAATGGCATTACTTAGAAGGTAAATTACCCCCTCATCACCCACATGTGGGGCCCACATGGGATTAAGCTTGTTGTTGATCAAAAGGAGCACTAGATGGAGCCTAAAGCGGGGGATTTCTTACAATTAGCGATCCTTTTGCCAAGGAGGAACAATGATTTCTCAATCGACCACTTTTTGGGGGAGTCACCAAAGTTACAAGCACATCTTTCCCACAAGAACTTCCATAGGACCTTCCCTCTAATGGCGTTCTGGAGAGTCACGAAGCAACCACGCATGCTTCCAACTCATATGTTTCTAAAGTCTAATTCCGAGCCTTCATGGAATACCTTGCAAAGCTTACGTGAAGTTATAGAGGAGGTTGATAAACCTCGCATCCCCATTGTGCGGAGCCCACTTGGTTTTAAGCTTATTGTTGACATACTGTAGCTCTTTGTGATGTTTGAAGGGGGGAGGTTTCTTATAGTTAGCACTTCTTTTGCCAAGACGGAATAGGGACTTCTTGATCGACCACTCCTTGGGGGTATTGCCAAAGTTGTGAGTGCATCTTTCCCACCAAATCTTCCAAAGGATCTCTCCCCTTATCGCATTCCACAATGCCGTAGAGCAACCATTAGCTTCACCAAGAAGTGCTTGCTTCCAATTGATTTGTTCGTGGAGTCCCAGAGAACGACCAAGGACCCTCCATAACTGAAGGGATTTAGGGCAAGCAAAGAACAGGTGGCCAATATCCTCTTTGCTATGGTAACATCACTTGCACTAGGGTAGAACACCACAGATCTTGTTAGATTTTGCATTGGTCCATATTCCACGGTGTAAATTTGCCATAGGAGGACCGACTTTTTGTTTTCAATGAGAGGGTGCCAGATAGACATAAATTTCATATCCCAACAAAGCCACGTCTAGTTGAGACACCATTTCTTGTTGAGAGTGATGTGAATGTCATTGCAAGCTTTGACATATGGAAGCTTGGAGAGGTGATTACCATTATACCATTTAAGGCCCATTAGGTCCGGAGCTTCCTGTCCCATAAGTAGTCAGATTTTAGAGTGGTCACAAGCATGGTGTCTACTCAATAAGACATTCCATTCCTCGTACATGATCGCAACACTAGGGTCAAGGTCCTCAAAGTCCACCATCTATCCATGTCTTGTTTCTAGAGGTGCTTCCATTGTTTGAATCCCTTATTCCAGAGTATCTTGGAACTTAAGACATTCCAAGGCTCCACATTTCTCATGCCTTGGATCGGGAACCAAATAGAATCATTTTGTCTTATACCCACAGCCCACTTCCAATCTTCACTGATTCTGATGTGAGGTTTGAATATGTTCCAACTCAACCACAAGGATCTTACCATGATTGATCCTTTGGGTGAGATCGGAATCAGAGAGAATAAGAGGGTGAGGATGTCGAGGTTTTTCCATCTAGGGTAGCCCACCAGAGAAATCGCATTCGTGTTTGTGAAAATTAATGTGGCCCAAAAGGAATCTCTGTTGCACCAAGGCTTAATCATCCACTTTGCCGCAAATCTCTATTTCACTATATTTTGTTTAACACAAAAATTCTGCCATCAACTTGCATAAATTGAATGCCCAAATAATGATACAAATGCCCCAAATGTGACATCTCAAATGAAGCATGCAAATCAGCCTTAAAATCAGCACTATGCTTCTCATTAGGACAAGTGAGCAACATGCCATCAGCATAGACAACAATGATCAAAAGCACATCATTTGCATGCTTATCATATAAGGTATTCTCAGTTGGACTATTCTTAAAACCATGTGCAATGAAGTAGGCATGTATCCTTTCATACTAAGCATGCGGTTCTTGCTTCAAACCATTGCATGCCTTTTTCAACATGAACACTTGGTTTTCATGACCTTTTTGCACAAAGCCATGGGGCTGAAAATCATACACTTCTTCATGCAAGTCACCATTCAATAATGCAATTCTAATGTCCAAGTGATCCACATTCTAGCAATGATGAGCTGCAAGTGCAGAGATGCTAGGAATAGTAGTCATTCTACATGTAGACACAAAGGTCTCATCAAAATCAATGTCTCTTTCTTGAGCATAACCCTTTGCAACAAGCCTAGCCTTATACCTGTCAACTATATCCATCAGGCTTATGCTTCAACTTATATACCCACTTAGTGCTAATGGCCTTCTTGCCAAGAGAAAAGTCACATAAATGCAAGGTACCATTTTTCATGATAGCATCATATTTTGATTGCATAACAACCATCCAATTTTCAAAACTTTTTGCTTCATTGAACAAAAGAGGCTCATTCTCATCACAAAGACTAGATGGAGCCATAACATAGCAATTTGATGTTAAAAGAAGTAGTATGAGAGCCTGAATGAGTATGATATGACATAGGTGCATTCAATTTGCTATCTCACAAAGTCTCCACCAGCCATTTTGGCATAGTCTTTGCCTTCTCAATATCAGCCCTCTCATCAACAAGCAGATCATGTACATTTGCATAAAAAATGGAATGATCTACATCATCACATGAAACCTGTAAAGGCTAAGAAATTGCCTCATTTGGACTAGCACTAGACTGTCCATCTATAAAAAGAGTAAGCAAAGTGTCATACATATCTTTGGAGCTAACTGATGTCTCCTTAGTACATGAAAGTAATGGTTGAATTGCATATTCCACAAAAACAACATCAAGGCTAACCAAAATGTGTTTAGCCTATGGATGATACAAATGATAGCCTTTCCTTTTAGAACTATACCCAACAAAAATACATTTCACTACTTTATCATCCAATTTCCTAGGTTGTTGTTCATGCACTAATGCATATGCTAGACAACCAAAGACACAAAGATGAGTACCAGATGGTTTGCAACCATGCTAAGCCTCATATGGAGTGATAGACTGCAATGCTTTAGTGGGACACCTGTTAAGTACATATGTAGCACACATAATAGCCTCAAGTAAAAGAATATGTGGTAAAGCCTGAATCTTGACCATACACCTCGCCATCTCCATGAGTAACATTTTCTTCCTTTCAAAAAATCTATTCCATTGAGGTGTATACGGCACTATAGATTGATGTTTTATCCCACATTCAACGAGAAATGCATTACAATTAGAAGACATATATTCCCCCCCTCGATCAAAATGGAGGGTGCCCATTTTACATGTTGACAGATTCTCAGCCAAAACTAGAAAATATTTGACGTACATAAACACTTCAAAATTTTCTTTTAGTGGATACACCCATGCATGCATGGAAAAATCATCAATAAAAGTCACAAGCTAAAGGTACTTCCCAAAGCAGGGTGTGCATAGGACTATTGGAGGTCCTATGTGCACAACAAAAGCAAATGAACCCTCCTAGGATCTTGAAAGGTTTCTAACATAGGCTCTGTATTTTATGATTTTCACTCTGTACATGAAAAGAATGAAAATGAAACTTTGCAGCCTCAAACTTGAATTAGAGTGCTTTTAAATGAGAGTAAAATCACTCCATTTAGATACTATATGATGCTTCAAGTAGCTACAACAAAATAGATAACTTGATCTCTTCATAGAGCATTAGCTAACTACATAGAAACTATTCTCAACATTTCTCTACACATGTGCAGGCACTAAACTAGAGACTTATAACACTAAAATTAGAATGTATAAGCTTTTGAACAAGAAAAAAATCATTGTAAATGGATTCAGGATGAAGGAGAAACAACAATTACAAGACGGTCTACTAATATCAGCTAGATAGATAGGGTGTGTAAAAGTGAAAGTTTCTGCAAAATATGCAGAGAATAGCTAGTAGGGGATGTACCTAAGCAAGGGGGAAGTTTGGGCATGTATACAACTCATTAAAGGCTTTAAAGGTCACATACCAACCTCCTTGGCCAATCAAAAGCATATACATGGCAAAAGTGAGGTCTGATCACATCAAGAGGTGACCTAAATCTTCTCTAATCAACTTCTTTCCATTATAGGAATGATTTTGTGCCTCCAAATCATGAAAATCAGCCTCCTTTGATAGTGGATGATGTGAAAGGTTCAATTTGGTGCATGTTCCCACACTCTTGATCTTGAAATACAAAACTTTCAACACTCCCTCTCAAGCTCAAGTCTTTTTCCTTTGTTGCTTCATCCTATGTCTCTTATGTTGATTGCTTCTTTGAATCCTCCAAGCTTTATACCCTCAAGAAACTTTGTCATCATGTCTGAAACCTGCACTTTATTGTTCACATACCTTATATCTAGCTCCTTCGCCATCACCTTTTCTCTAGCAAAGTGGTAATGAAACTCTATGTGCTTGCTCCTTGCATGAAACATGGGATTAGTAGCTAGGTAGATGCTTGAAATGTTGTCTCCATAAAGAGGAAACACCTCCACTTCCACTTCCAAGTCCTTAAGTATCTTCTTAAGCCATAATAGCTCACATGTAGCCAATGCTAAACCTCTGTACTCAGCCTCGGTGGATGAAAGAGCAATAGTGGTTTTCTTCTTAGAGGTGCAAGACATCACTTTTGTACCTATCATGAAAACATAACCGGATGTACTCCTTTGATCATCCTTGCTACCTGCCCAATCAACATCACTATATCCTTTGAGACTTAGATCAACATCATATGAGTAAAATAGACCTTGGTTGATGGTGTGCTTGATGTATCTAAGCACTTTTCTTGCTACCATAAGATGATCATGAGTGGGTGCATGCAAAAATTGAGAGAGAACACCTACCACATATGCAACATCATGTATAGTGAATGTAGCATAAATTAATGAGCTAATTGTGCTTCTATAATGGGCTGAGAAAATGGCTTACAACCACTCATACCAAACCTATATAGCACATCCAACAAGGATGTTTTTTGAATCAAGAAGATGCCATTGTGTGCATAGATCACCTCTATCCCTAAGAAGTACTTTAGCGTTACAAGATCAGATATCTTGAACTCCTTTCCTAGCTTTGATTTGATATCTTTAATGCCTACAATATCACTTCCTGTGATGATCAAATTTTCCACATAGATGCATATGTATACCGTCTTATCTCCTTGCTTCTTTGTGTAAAGGGATGGATCTGCAACACTTTCTTTGTATCCACAACTTGATAAATAATCCACTAACCTTTGATTCTAGGCCCTTGGGGCTTGCTTTAGTCCATATAATGCTTTCCTTAGCTTGCAAACATCATTTGGGTACCTCATACTAGCAAATCCTTGAGGTTGGATCATGTAGACTACTTCTTCAAGCTCTCCATTGAGGAAGGCATTCTTCACATCCAATTGATATAAGCTCCATTTCCTTCATGTGGCCACTGCAATGAAAGTCCTAATTTTTTGCATCTTGGCTATGGGGCTGAAAGTTTCATCATAATCTATCCCATAGCTTTGGGAGAAGCCTTTCATCACCAACCTTGCTTTGTACCTAGCAATGGAACCATCTGACTTTGAACTAGATATCTTACTTTTGAAGACCTTCTTTCAATTCTATTAGGTGTGTTTGCCATCCTCTTCCTTTTGCGACTCGTGGGGTTTGAATTTCTTTTATCTCTTCAACTTCCAACATGCTCTCGTCCACATAGCTTCCTTCTTCAATTGCAATCTTCTCTTTGCCTTTGACTTTGCTTTTTTGAGAGTTTGCCTCTCTTTCCCTAAGCCTTCCACTCCATGGTGAGGGTGTCTTTGTGTTGGATGCGTTGCTTGGACCACTTAAATCCATGCTTTCTTGAACTCTATCATCATTCTTCTTATCTATCTCACCTATCTCTTCAACTTGCAATGGACTCGTGCATGCATACCAAGGCTTCAAATCATCAAAGACAACATCCCTACTTACCTTCAGCTCCTTGGTCATGGGATTATAGCATTTATACCCCTTTTGTTCCATGAATATTGCAAAAAGATATACCTTTCAGATTTGGCATCTAACTTTGACCTCGACTCTTGAGGTACATGTACATAGCATATACAATCAAAGATTCTAAGATGTGAAATGCAAGGTTTTCTTCCACTCCATGCTTCCTCAGGGGCTAGATGATGTATACCTGATGTAGGACAGCTATTCATGATGTATGTGGCTGTATATGTAGCCTCTCCCCAATAACAATGCGGCATATTCATTTGGTTGAGCATACACTTTTCTGCCTCTGCTATGTGTCTGTTCTTTCTCTCTGCTACCCCATTCTTTTGAGGGGTATACCTGCATGTAAATTGTATTTTGATGCCATTTACATGAAAAAATTCAGAAAATTCATGGGATAAGTACTCTCCCCCTCCGTCCGATCTCAAAGATTTGATAAACTTGTGAGACTCCTTCTCCACCTCTGCTTTGAATTTCTTTAAGTAGTGGAATACATCTGATTTGTTTCTAATGCAATACAACCATACTTTTCTTAAAACTTCATCAATGAACGTTACAAAATACCTATTTTCAGCAAGTTATTCTTCTCTTTTTGGACCCCAAACATCCATGTGAATGAGGTCTAAAATATTCGCACTCACATAGGTACTCTTGGTGAAAGGCAATCTTGATTGTTTTCCTTGTTGACAAGCTATACAAATTTCATGCAACATTTTAGATGTAAAATTTGGTAGGCCTCTTACCAAGTTCCTCCTTTGCATGTCCTTGAGCTTTTTTAGGTTTATGTGACCTATTCGTTTATGCCATAGATCCAAATTTGCTATTCTCTTGTCTCCATATGTGACATACATTGAATGGTGTGGCTGATTTATGTGCATTGTGAACATTCTCCCTTGCTTTTTTTCCTTTTTCTATGAGCTTGAAACCTCTCTTGGATCCTCAAGAAAACGTCCTTTTTCATGGAACCTAAGTTGATAGTCTTTTTCTACCATTTGGCCTATTGAAATCACGTTTTTGGTAATAGTAGGGACATGTAATACTCTGATAAGCACTTTGCCCTTTGATTTCCTTCCAAAATGATATCCCCCACATGTTGAATGGTATGCTCTGAGTTATCACTTGTTTCCACATGTCCTTGATGCTTTTGGACCTGCAAATTACTAAAAAGATCCTTTCGACGTGACATATGATTGCTTCATCCACTGTCTACATACCATACATCTTCACTAGCTTGCATTGTATCTTCACCAACCTCATGGCAAGTAAATAATCATTCCCTTGGCTGGATAATGTTTTTGCATAATTATCTTGCCCTATATAATTGTTGTTGTTGCATTGATTCTCTTGTCTTTGAGCTCTATGATAACATTCATTTGCAAAATGACTAGGCTTACCAGATACAAAGCATCCATTTAAAGTGGGTTGTCCTCTTTCACCAAATCTTCCACCTCTTCCTCTATTTGTTGCTCTTCCACCTCTTTGACCTACATTTTCTTATTGTCCTTGACCTCCTTGGTTGCTTTGATATCTTCCTCTTCCTCTTGTAGCACCTCAATTGTGTCTTCCTCGTCCTCTACCTACATACAATAATTTCCCTTGGTTATCCTTAACGTTATGACAACCATGGTTCATATCCTCTGTAACCATCAAAGTGATTAGTTGATCAAAATTAGGAAGGGAGTCCCTTACATAGACTGAAGTTCTGAATGCCCTCCATTTTTCATCATCCCTAAATCCATTTAGGGTGTGGGTGACAAGATCATCATCATCTAGGGCACAATCAATTGACCCTAGTGCATCTGCAAGCTCTTTAACCTTTAATATGTAATCATTACCACCTTGAGAGAGGCCTTTCCTAAGGTTATTTAGCTCATTATTGAGCTGAATTTTTTTAGCTTTTGTGGAGGTTGAGTACAATCTCTCCAAGCAATCCCACACCTTCTTCGATGGATCCAAATCTTGAATATGTCCTAACAGGGAGTTGCTAATATGCTAAGATAAAATAAAAATGAATCTTTTGTCCCTTTAATCCCACTCTCTTACTGCTCTTCTTTGGTCATTGGTTGGATTTACCTCATCTATATAGGGTTTTGGCTCTCCACCACTCACAAGTCTCCAAAAACCTTTCCCCATCAGAAAATTGCTTATTCTAAATCACCATGATTGGTAGTTTCCCTTTTTGAGCTTCTCACTCTGAGCATTGAGATCATCCATGGTGCCTTGTAGCTCTTTTGAACCTCCCCCTTGATGCAATGAAGTTGGAAAAGATGGATTTTACCTCAAAAAATAGATCTACTCCTCTTGAAGAAGTTTCATCTTTGATTCGATGACTTGTTTGCTTCCCTTGTTGTTGATGTGCTCGTTCTTAGCTTCCTTCTTTCAAAATTTGATGAGGTCTTTACTTCACTTCATTAGCTCCTTCTTCTCTGTTTGTTACTCCACTTATAACTTTGATACGATTGTTGGAGGATAAACACTCCTATGTGCACAACTAAAGCAAATGAACCCTCCTAGGATCCTGAATTTTCTTGAGATAGGCTCCATATTTTTTGAATTTCTATGAATACATGCAAAGAATGAAAATGAAACTTTGCAAGTTAAAAATAGACTTACAAGCTTTCAAATGAGAGTAAAATCACTCCATTTGGATACTATATGATGCCTCAATGATCTGCAACAAAACAGATAACTTGATCTCTTCAAAGAGTATTAGCTCACTATATAGGCACTATTCTCAACATTTCTCTACACATGTGTAGGCGTTGTACCAGAGACTTATAGCACTAAACGTATAACTTATAATATTTCCAAAAAGACAAAAATCATTGCAAATATATTTGGGATGAATGAGAAACAAGAATTACAAGACCGAGGGGTCTGCCAAAATCATCTAGATAGATAGTGTAAAAAATAAATTTCTGCAAAATATGTAGAGAATAGCTAGTAGGGGATGTGCTTAAGCAAGGGGCAGCTTGATCACGCATTTGCACAACTCTAAGTCATAATACAACTCATTAGAGGCTTTAAAGGTCACATACCAATGTCTTTAACCAATCAAAAGCATATACATGTCAAGAGTGAGGTCCAATCACATCGAGAGGTGAGCCAAATCTTCTCTAATCAACTTCTTTCCATTGTAGACATGATTTGATGCCTCCAACTCATGGAAATCAGCCTCCTTTGATATTAGATGATGTGGAAGGTTCAATTTTTGAGTAGCTCAAATTGAACCATTATTTGGGAATGAGTAACATTGCATTTTGCCCAAGATACAGCCTTCACAAACATGTTTACCAGGTGCCTCAAGTTTTGGCAGAGAGGACACTATTTCAGATTTCTATAGGCATAGTAAACTAGACAAATTCAGATGATTAAAGCCTGCATGCCAAAGCTTTGCATCTGACATAGCCTAAGAATCATGTATTGCACATGGTGAATCATTCACAGATTTTTCATAGCCTATGAGCTTATACAACCCATGATCTAAAATGCCAGAAGCAATAGTGACATCAACATCTGATAGATCATGAACTGTACATCTATCACCAACAAATTTCATAAGTAAGCCAATCTTGGATAATGCTAAAAGTGATAAAAAAAAATTTATTGATCCCTTACACAAATAAAGCATCCAAAAATGTAAAAGAACTACCATCAATAGTAGTCAGCATCATCTTATCAACTTCCATGATGGGATAAGAGGAGTTATTGGCACACATGATAGTATTCCATGTAGGGGCAAACTCAAGTGAAGTGAAGAAACTGTGCTACGAAGTAATATGTTTGGTTGCCCCACTATCAAACTACCAAACATCCGAGTCTTTTGTAGACATACATTGTTCGCGAGAAGATGGTTCATAATTGCAAACACTAGCAAATGCCCATTCTTCATTCTACACAAGAGTACCAAAATTTATTTTGGGTGTAGATGCCTTTGCAACAACCATTCTAGCGTCTTTCTTCTTAGCCTCTTTTGTAGCTAGTTTTGGACAACTCTTTATGACATGATCATTTCCTTTACAATATTTGCAAAACAGTTTCTCCTTTTCTGTTTTCTTCTCATCTCTATTATCCTTCTTTGATTGTGAAAAATTAGAAGATTTTTTCTTATAAGTAGATGAGCTCCATTTACCTTTGCCCTTCTGACTAGCTAGGCATAGTCTTTTTGCAACCAATACATGATGAATCATATAAGCCCATAATGGGTAATTGGTACCATCTAACTTATCCTCAATAGCCAATATATGGAATACCTCGTTGCTTTCAACCATTGCCACTAACTAAAATACCCTGATGTACAAAAATGACCATATCTCAAAAAATTGAAGAGAACTACCCTGTTGAGTTCTACTAAACCTATAGCAGACTTCAAGGTCCTTATACTAGAAAACCAAAACCTGTATATATCTTTGGCACAAAAAGCCAAAATTGCCTACATATGTGCTCTGATAGTACCCTGAGTATGCTCATCAATTTTCATGTGATTATGAGATTGTGATCGGAGGAGTGTCAATGACACCCTAGATGAAGCAATAGCCTACTATGATTCCAATTGTTGGAGTTTTAGGTCTTGGAGAGCACACAAACAGCACAAGGAAGAAGATGATGCTTAGAGAACAACACACAATACTAAATGTATTACCAACAGATTGTACAAAGATGAGTGACCCATTAGGGCTATAGGCATATATACAAGCCAGAGAAAAAAACACCTTTTAAGGAGGGAAAGTTCCCTAGTGTTCCTAGTGGGTTCACACACATCACTACCGAAATCTATCAACATTATATTGATCTTCTAATTCAATAAGCACCTGATTATAACTTGAGAAGCCATCCAAAAAGTATAGACTTCTTTTCTAGCAGCTCTCTCCAACATATGATCTACTATTGGTAATGGCTAGTTGTCTCTAATAGTTTTAGCATTGATCCTTTTAAGATTGATACAAACCCTAAGTTTTCCATTATTTTTTGGAACCAAAACTATTGATGATATCCATTCTGTGTAATTGATTTCATGAATGAAATTGGCAGCCAATACTTTTTCTATTTCTCCCTGAATCTTTCCATAATATCTATCATTGTATGTATAATGCCTTTGTTTACTAGGCATTGCATCTAGTGCAATATGTATTTTATGCACACAAATATTTGGATATATTCCTTTCAGATCTTTGAAACTATAGGCAAATACATCTCTAAATTGTCTAACCAAGTTGATTAAGGCTTCTTCTTCTTCTTTTGTCATGTCATGTGCAATAACAATCTCTCTATCTTCTCCCCCCGCATGGGCTATTACAATCTTTTTTGTTTCTTCTTAATTGTCATTGGACTCTCCCTTTTTCTTTTCTCTCCTAGGTTTTAAGTTAAGCAACAATCTTTCTTAATTTCATATTTTTTGAAATTTGATGGTACATCAAAATTTTCTTGTTTTTCTTCCTGAATATTTTGTTCTTTATTTTTTGTATTCTTATGTGGAGTTTGTTTTCCTGATTCTTCTTTAGGTTTGATTTTAGTGTATTTTCTTGAAATTTTATCTTTGATTGCATCACTTTCTTATAATTCTTCTAAGTATAAAATTTTATTATTTATTTCTTTTTTTTATTCTTCTATTTTGGATGCAAAACTCTCATCTTCAACCCTTATCATTCTCAATCCTATGTAAAATATATCATAGACTTATTCATTTAGAAAATTTATCCCCACATGCTCTTCATTTGGCTACATCTAGGGTAGACAAAATTTGAATCCATCCATAGGGTTCAAAATCTTCATCATTAAACTTTTCTGGTATGTATCTTTCATCCTCCAATGTTCTCTCATTGATGCACTCTTCTCTTCTTAGAAGAAATCTTTTTGGTATTCTATTACTTGTTGAACAAAATATCAAAACTGGTGCTTCATCTTCACTTTCATCATTTGATACTTCTTTTGATCCATCTATACTTTCATGTTCATGGTGAACCTTGTTCCATTCTCTTGATACATTTTAATAACTTTGTATTCTTAGATTGACTTTTGTGACATTTGTAGGTTTTGCAGATAAAGGTTTTCTTATCCCCAATCTTAAAGCACTTGTAATTTTCTCACATAAGTTCTTCCTAAGATGATCTCATATGAGGTAAGCTAAGGAAACTCAACTATTGCAAAAGTGTGATCAATATCAATTCCACAAATTATTATGATTATCTTTTCACAAATTCCTAAGGGTGTTTCTATATGGCCACCTGTGAGTTGGAGTTTCACTTTAGTAGGTTTGAGTGGTTGAGCTCCCCATTCTTCCTAAGTTTTTCTTGTCATTATTGCTACACCAGATGCATTGTCTAAAATAGCATTTTTTTGTTTATCTCCGTAGTGAACTAAAAGTACGGTATTACATTCTTCACCTTCACTATTTCCTCCAAATTTTTTATGGGTACCTTTAATTGGTTGATCACCTTCTTGCTTCTGCAAATTATTTTTAAACACTTATTGCCATGTATAATTTCTTTACATAACTTCATTCTTTTTGCATCTAACTTAGGCATTGGGTATACGTTTTCTTGATCTACTGGGATAGGTCCTTCCTCTTGTTGGAATTTGAGGTCTACAGAAGCATGCAAAAAACACATGGAAGAAGAAGAAGCTTGGAGCACAACATACATTATTGAATGCATTACTAAGGTAATGTACAAAGATAAGTGAACCATTAGGGTTATAAGCATCTAACCAATTTGGGGGAAAAAACCTCCTAAAGTAGGAATAAAGTGGCTTGAACATCCTAGTGTGTTCACACACATCACTACCAAAATATATGAACAAACTTCCCCCCTTGGGAGTGATGTAGTGAACAAGGGGATGTCACTCATGTATAAGGAAGTGCCAAGCTATGTGGAATCAATCCACGACAGGAAGTAAGCCCAAAGCTTTGTGGAAAGCTTCAAACTTCTCCCTACGCAGAGCCTTTGTGAAAAGATGTTCAATGTTCTCCTGTGTGGGCACATATGCCACACTAATCTCTCAAGCAAAGAACCTCTCCATGACATAATGATAGTGCACCTCAATGTGCTTAGAGCGAGCAAGGAGCAGAGGGTTCCTCGCAACTATCAATGCAATCTGACTATTAATGAAGATGGTGGTGGTAGAAAACTGACCAAAACCCAAATCAGCCATAAGGCATTTGAGCAACTTTACACTCAATAGTCATTATGACGGCTTCCCTATACTCAACCTCACAAATAGAAGTGGTCACAGTAGGTTGCTTCTTGCTCAACCAAGATATGCATGAGCTACCAAGCATGAAGCAAAAACCACTAGTGAACACACGAGTGTCATAGCAACTAGCCTAGTTATAGTCAGAAAAAGCATGTAAATCTAGTAGTAGTGATTGCGCCCTGTGATAAAACAATCCAAGTAGTAAGGTACCACTCAAGTAGCAAAAGATGCACTTAATCGCTTGCCAATGCTTGACACCTGGGAAATGCATAAACCTTCTTATTTGTGAGACAACAAACTAAATATCAACCTGAGTTATGCATAAGTAAATCAAGCATCCAATAACCTACTGATAGAGAACAACATAAAATGCATCTCTAACACCATGAAGACCCAATCGTAGACCTATTTCCATAGGAGTGGCAATAGGTCTGCAGTCGTCAAGGCCAAAATGCTGCAATAATGTTTCAATATATTTTGTTTGACACAAAGATATTTTGCCATCAACTTGCATAAACTGAGTGCCTAAATATAGTGAGCATCATATCATCAACATAGACAACAATGATTAGAAGCACATCATTTGCATGCTTAACATATAAGGTGCTTTGAGTTCGACTCTTTTCAAAATTATGTGCAATCAAGTAGGCATGCATCTTTTCATACCAAGGACATGGTGTTTGCTTCAAATCATATAATGCCTTTTTCAACCTGAACAGTTTGTTTTTATGCCCTTTCTAAACAAAACCATGGGGCTAAAAAACATACATTTCTTCATGTAAGTCACCATTCACAAATGCTTAATCTCCAATTGATGTACAATCCAACCATGATGAGATACAAGTGCACAAATGCTACAAGGAGTAGTCATTCGGCATGTGGGAGCAAAGCTCTCATCAAAATCAATGCCTCTTTTTTGAGAATAACCTTTTGCAGCATGCCTAGCCTTATACCTGTCAACCATTCCATCAAGCGCACACTTCAGCTTGTATACCCACTTAGTGAAAATTGACTTCTTGTGAGGAGGAAAATCACATAAAGATTAGGTACCATTCATCATAATTGCATCATATTCTGATTGCATAACAACCATCCAATTTTTTGAATTTTTTGCTTCATCAAACAAACTAGGCTCATTCTCATCACAAAGAGTAGAGGCAGCCATAACATAGCAATATGATGCAAATAAGCATTATGAGAGACTAAATGATTATGATATGACATAGGTGTATCTAATTTTCTATCTTTCAAAGTCTGCATCACCCATTTTGGCATAGTTTTTGCCTCCTGTATATCAAGACTCTCATCAACAAGTGCATCATGTAAATTTGCATAAAAAATGGAATGATCTACATCATCATATGAAACCTTTAAAGGTTGATAAATTACCTCATCAAGACTAGTACTTGATTTTCCACTTGTAAAAAGAGGAGCAAAGTGTCATACACATCTCTAGAGCTAGTAGAAGTTTCATTGGTAATGAAAGTAATGGCTGAATTGCATCTTGCACAAAAACAACATCACGGCTAACTAAAATGTTTTTAGACTATGGATGATATAGATGATAGCATTTTCGTTTAGAGCTATACCCAACAAAAATACATTTCACTCCTTTATTATCTAATTTCCTACATTGTTTTTCATGCACTATTCATATGCGAGACAAACAAAAACATGCAGATGAGCAACAGATGGCTTGCAACCATGCCAAACCTCATATGGAGTGGTAGACTACAATGCTTTTGTGGGACACCTGTTTAGTACATATGCTACAGACATAATAGCCTCAAGCAGGAAGCTATGTGGTAGAGCCTCACTTTTGACCATACATCTTGCCATCTGCATAAGAGACCTATTCTTTCTTTTAGCAATACCATTTGATTGATGTGTATATGACACTTTACACTAATGTTTTATCCCATGCTAAACCACAAATGCATTAAAATAAGAAGACATGTATTCATCCCCTCCATCACAATGGAGGGTGCCCATTTTACATGATCACAGATTTTTAGCCAAAACCAGAAAACATTTTGAAGCACATAAACACTTCGGATCTTGCTTTCAATGGATATGCCAATGCATGCTTGGAAAAATCATCAATAAAAGACATGAAGTAAAGGTAGTTCCCAAAAGAGGGAGTCTAGACTCTGCATAGCACCACAAACATCACTATGAACAAGTTCTAATTTTGAGTAGCTCGAACTAAACCATCTTTTGGGAATGAGGAACATTGCATTTTGCCTAAAATATAGCCTTCACAAACATGTTTACCAGGTGGCTAAAGTTTGGGCAGAGATTACACCATTTTAGATTTCTACAAGCCTAACAAACTAGCAAAATTTAGATGACCAAAACATTCATGCCAAAGCTTTGCATCTGAGATAGCTTAAGAATCATGTACTACACGTGTTAAATCATTCATAGATTTTTTCTAGTCTATGAGCTTATACAACCTAGTATGTAAAATGCTAGAAGCAATAATAACATCACCATTTGAGAGATCATGGATTATACATCTATCATCAATAAATTGACAACCAAACCAATCTTGGCTGATGCCAAAACTAAGAATGGATTTTTCTTGATCCTTGGTACAAATAAAGCATTTGACAATGTAAAAGAACTACCATCAGTAGTGGACAGAATGATATTACCAACTCTCATTATAGGATAAGAGGAGTTGATAGCACATGTGATATTATTCCCTATAGGGGTAGGCTCAAGTGAACTGAAGAAACTATGCTGCAAGGTAATATGTTTGGTTACCCCACTATCAAAGTACCAAACATTTGAGTCTACAATAGACACACACTACTTATGAGAAGATGGATCAAAACTACAAATAGTAGGTAGAAAATCATTCTTCATTCTGCACAAGATTAACAGACTCTATTTTAGGTCTATAGGCCTATGCAACCACTATTTGAGCCTCTTTCTTCTTTGCCTCTTTTGCAGCCAGTTTTGGACAACTCTTTATGACATGATCATTTCCTTTATAGTACTTGCAAAAGAATTTTTGCTTTTCTGATTTCTTCTCATGTTTGTCTTTCTTCTTTGACTATGCAACATTAGAAGATTTTTGCTTGCTAGTATATTTTAGCTCCATTTTCCCTTTCCCTTCTACTAGCTAAGAAATCTTGATCTACAACATGCATGATTGAACTGTTCAATCTAGACTAATCTTTCTACAACAAAAATGAGATTAAATCCTTGAATGTTAAGGTATTTGGATTTCCTTTCATCATCAACTGAAGAGTAGGGGTAGAACTTTGATATGAACCTGGAAGCCCATTAATAACTATCTGCACAAGTGAACTATCAGCTAAGACTTCATCAGAAAAAATCAACCACTCCTTCAAATCTTTGATCTTTTTCACAAAACTAACAATGGAATCTCCTTCATTCATGTGCTCACTCTCCAATTGATTTTGGAGGTAAGGAACAAGAGCCTTATTTTTGACCTAGTATAAAGTGGTAAGTGTATCCCAAGCATCCTTTATTATTTTTCAAGAGTGAATGTGAGGAATAATGGAATGTTTGACAGACAAAGCTATCAATGCATGTGCTTGATCATCTCTGCTATCCCGACAAAGTTGCTCTATAACAGGTGAATTAGGAATTGAAACATGAGTAGGAATTTGAAGATCGCCATCTTCAATGCCATTTGCATCACCTTTTTTGCAGGCGTAGGACGGTTCTTAATACCCTCCACAATATTCCATAATCCTTTTGCAACCAATACATGATGCATCATATATTCCCATGATGGGTAATTAGTACCATCCAATCTATCCTCAATAGCCAACATACACAATACATCATTGCTTTCAGCCATTGTCACTGACTAAAATACCCCGATGCAAAAAAATGAGTGTATCTCAAAAATTTGAACAAAATTACCCCGTCGAGATTTACTAGTTTTGTAGTAGACTTTGAGATACTTTTACTGGCGAACCAAAACCTGTATATATCTTTGGCACAAAAGGATGAAATCTCCTATAGAGGCACTATGATAATGCATTCACAGGCCGAAATGAGATTAGATTGCGATTTCAACACCAATTTTCATGCGATTCTAAGATTGTGATCAAAGGGGTGTTGATGATGCCCTAGGTGAAGCAAGGACCTACTCTGATACCAATTTTTGGATTTTGAGGTTTGTGAGCTTGTTTTGATCCATACTATTTTTGAGCCTACATACATAAGTAGGATAATTAGGGTCTTCAAAACCTAGGGGTTGTGACATGTGAACCTCTTCACTGATCCATCCATTGAGAAAATCATTCTTCACATCAAGTTGAAGTAACTTCCAATTCCTTGTAGCTACTACACTAAGAAAATTCTTGACGGTGGTCATCTTGGCAACTAGTGAAAAAGTCTCTTCATGGTATATGCCCTGAGTTTGAGCACATCCTTTAGCAACCAATCTGGCTTTGTACCTACAAATTGGTCCGTCTGAATTCCTTTTCAATTTATAGAACCATCTGCAACCTATTACCTTCTTATTGATTTGCACTAGAACTAACTCACATGTGTTCATTTCCTTTAAGGCTTCTGTCTCCTCTTTCATGGCTTTCTCCAAATTAGTGCTACCCTTAGCTTCTTCATATATTGAAGGTTTTTTTGAGATTGAGTCTTTGGTCAAATAAATGGAATGTTTTGTTAGAAATGTAGAGTCATATCCATACCTTTCAGGTTGCTTTCTCTCCCTTATTGACCTTCTAGGAGTGTGTTTGGAGCATTCTCCACATTGTTGTATGTTGGCCTTCCCTCTTGATTTCCAGAGCTTATAGTCCCTTTCCTTCTCATCTTGATCGACATCTGATTCATCTCTTGAGTCTTCCACCTATGCATCATGCTTGCTACCTAATGGATGAAAATTTGAATCAAGATCATATGGTAAATTTGACTTTTTTTAATCCTCTTCATACCATAATCTATTTTCTTCAAATAGAACATCGTTGCTTGTAGTAAATTTCTTTGTGGATGGATTGTAGAACCTATATCCCATTTGAGTTGAATTATAGTCAAAGGATAGAGCCTTGGTTGCCCTTTCATCTTATTTTTCTCTGATTTGTGAGGGTACATGTACATATGCCAAACAAACAAAAACTTTGCAATGACCTAGACTTGGTTTTCTACCATTCCAAGATTCATATGGGGTCATACCTTGAAGAGATTTGGATGGAAGTCTATTCACAAGATACACAGTAGTTGATATTGCATCTTTCCATAAATAATGAAGTACCTTCTTCTCTTGAAGCATAGTCCTAGCTGATCCAACCAGAGTTTATTTTCCTCCTCTCTACAATAATTCAGTTGAGAAGAGTACCTTGTAGTCACTTCCATTTTGATGCCTTTATTTTATAAATAATCATAAAATTCTTTGGAGAAGTGTTCTCCACCTCCATTAGATATGATTTTCTTTAGTGATCTACTTGTATGATTTTCCACATGTCCTAAGTACTTCTTGAAGCATTCAAAGACTTCACTCTTATTCTTGATAAAATACAGAACTTTCCATCTACTATGATCATCAAAAGAAAAAAAATACAAAGTAGCTTGAGCTTGCTAATGAAGCTTCTTGACCATGTCCCTAGACATTGGTGTGTACTAAGTCCAAGATATTGTTGTGGATGTAGCCTTTGTGGTTGAAGAGTTGTCTTTGTGCCTTCCCCATTTGACAAGAATCACACCGATTGATCATATTTTGCTTTGATACGTTTGGTAGTCCTAGAGCACTTTGATCCCTACATATATCTTTCAAGGTTCTTTCATTCACATGAGCAAGTGTCTCATGCCACACATCAAGCTCGCTTAGGTTTTGTGACCCAAAGTTAAATAGAGCTATATTCCTGGTTTCTCCTACTTCAAAGGTAAAGATTCTACCATGCTTGTCACCTCTGGCTATCCTCTTGAAGCCTTCACATGGATCTTCCACATAAGCTCCATGTGGGCTGAACCTAACTTGAAAGCCTTTTTCAACTATTTGTCCTACACTTATTAGGTTTTTAGTGATAGTGGGTATTTGGAGAACCTTACTCATAATGTTTGTCCTACCATTGGGAGCTTTCACATTGCTAATCTTCTCCACATTGTGCTTGGTATCATTCCCTATTTGTACTTCATGCTTATGCTTGGGTCTCTCCAGGCTAGATAGAAGCAAAACATTGCTTGCAACATGGTTTGAACAACTAAAATGTATATATAGAACAGATGCTCATCTTCTTTACTTTCTTTATGACTAAATTCATTATGATTAGTGAATCTTCATGTGATTGATCCGTTGAGTAGTTGTTGAAGTCCCTTCTATTGTGGTTTCTATTTTTATTGTTGTACTTGTGTCCACCTCTACCTCTAGTGTTGCCAAATCCACCTCTAGCACCTGCTTTTTTAGTCCTTCCATTAAACCAACAATTTTAATTGGTGTGTTTGGTATTGTTAGAGATGGAATAAGGTCGAACTTCCTATCCTTTTGACTTGTCTTCTTCCCTTTCCACTTGCTCTTGCATGCATAATTGGATTTGGAAATCTTCTCATCATCATCTTCCTTTTTCTTTCCTTTTTTCTTCTTATCTTTCTTGTCTTCATAAAGTTATTGAGTAACCTTCCTTCAAGTTGTTGTTTGCCTCTTGATTGAAGCATTGTCCAAGGAATATATTGAAATCAAGAGTCTTCACATCCATGATGAGATCATAGACTATGGTAAATGATTTCCATTGCTTGTTAGTCCTTATTCCATTTAGGATTTGCCTCATGATAGCGTCTTTTGAAATCACCTCTCCAATTGAAGCTAATTGATCTAAAACCTCCTTGATCTTGATGACAAACTTTGTGACTGTTTACATTTTTGTCTTATCCATTTTGTTGAACTCATTCCATAAACGGTTCTTCATAGCTTTCATGCTAGAAGAGAAGAAGGTCTCAAATGTATCCCAAGTCTCTTGAGATGTTTTGCATCCTCTAGTATGTCGTAACAAGAAATTAGAGATAGAATTTTAAGATATATGAGCTGGCTTGAGCATATCTTGCACACCATAGTGTGAGCTTACCAATATCCTCTTGTGTAGGTCCTCCTTTTGATCTTGGAATAGGCATAGCTTCATCACCTGCCACAATTCCATAGAGATTTCTATCTTGCAAGTAAGCTTCCATTCTGATTTTCTAGCATAGTTCTTCCTATCAAGATTCTATATCATTGAAGGAAAACCATATTCATGTGGAGTGAGAGCTAGCCTCTGCCAATTGAAAAATCTTGGAGATGATGACGCACGGAAATAGAAGATGAGCAAAGTGAAGATCAAATATGAATGTGTATTTCTCTAACATATTGTACAACTATTTCTGAAACTTTATATAGAATCTTTTGAGATTCCAAGACTCATTTACAATCTGTTTGAATTCAAATTAGCTCTTGAACTTGGTTGTTGTGATAGAATATCACTTTTCTATAATCTAGGCAAGTAGAAATCAAGTTCAAAGACGATTTAGATGATTAGGAAAAACTTGTAAGGTTATTTCCTAATGTTACAAAATCTACTTAGATTCCACCTAGGTAATGGTTGTAGTGCACTCGGATACTTTCCCACATCATTCCTTTCATCTTCATACTCAGACTCACGAAATTGATCATACTCTCATATATGTGGAACATAGTCAACTAAGGTCACAATCTTTATTAGATCACTTTCAAGATCATCATGAAATCTAGCTTTTGATAACATATCAACAACTGGACTTGACTTACCTAAATATGAACTAACTCAAGATTTATGAATTGAATGCATGAGCTCCATCTAAGCATGGCTATAACAAATATCATTCTAGTGAGAGGCAGACAATTAGTCTCAACTTTGACATTTTCACATATAGAATATTATTTTCCCATTTTCAAAGTTTTTACCATATCCTATAGTTCCCGTTTGATTTGTAAGTGTTTTCATTGTGTGTCATGTAAATTTTTGCCCCAAACATAATTGCATATCTATTCCTTTCACTATCATCTTGACTTACGACCCAACCTATAACAATAGGACTAGTATCAACAATCAATATAATAGGTTTGTTAATAGAATAGTCTACATGCTTAAGGATGTGAGATTCAAGCAACAATTTCTTCAATTCATGCATAGCTTGTGTGTGTTTTTAAATCCAAATACTTTTTCCTTTTTTCTCAAAAATTTATAGAGACAATCGACAACATGAGAAAAGTTTGGGATCCAAATAACATAGAAGATGTAAGAAAGAAGAAATCTAAGTGCCTCACGCACATTGATACATGTTTAAAATGTTTTGCTAATGGCCTCAGCTTTTTGTGGGTTTGGCTTTTAAACATATTGACCACATAAATTTCCAAGACTAAGAACCTCCTTGATGCAGAAAATAGATTTTTCTATGGAAAGTGTGAGACCTACCTCTTCAAATCATTGAAATATTTGTTCACAATTAGAGAGATGGTCAAAAACAAATTTACAACATCGAGATGAATCTAAACTAATGTCCTTTACACATTCCTCATACCCTTCAATTGGAATATCATCAATGAATGGCAAGGTTATATGAGGAATAAAGTCATCTAAGACCATATTCATAGCACTCATTATATAAGCCAGAGGATTAGTCCATCCTTGAGGTAAATTACACATTCACACAAAGCCTAAAGGCGTTTTCATTGTGGTTATGCTACAGCTATAAAATTGCTAATTGGAATTGGTCATACCTAGAATAAAAACCACCCATTGAATAGATAAACTGTCATAAAAATGACTCAGCAAGCTCATGTACAATAGGTCCCCTTCCTACATTCCTTATGGTGAGTTTATTTATGGGTTGAAGATCTTTAATAAACCATAGCTTTTCTTTCTTTTTTAGGCATATGATTATTTAAGGTTCAAATGATGGCTCTAATATTCTCATGTTATGTAACCATCTATTTGAGTAAGGTGCAAACAATGGCTCTAATATTCTCATGTTGATCTTGTCCTTAACTAGTCTCATTAGCTCAAGCAAGCAAGCCTTTGGAACTGTATGGGAGGAAGATTCCATGGAATATGTGGAAGAGTAAAGATAATAATGGGTGCAACTAGCTTAGGATTTGTGCGACCTATCTCATGAGGATACCTAGTAAAGGCTTTTCCATGGCTACATATGAATCTTTCAAATTTATCTCTCTGCTAGAAAAAGAAATTCATAATCTCTACCAATTTTCATTAATTTGATTTTCCCATTTGTGAATGTATGTCCTATATTTTTCCTATTCCAAATAATTGGATCTTTTTTCACATCAATAATGTTTTATTACTTCCTTGGGATAATGGCTGAGCTATGCATTTGATTCCCTTCTCTACTGTTTTGTAGTTTGTTTCAATTAAGGCATCATGTGTTTGTTTCAATTTTGAGGACTCGGCAATATTGAGAGCATAATCTTAGATTAGAGCATACTCATCAAGGGAAGAAAGAAGAATAATGTGAGAATTAGAATTTTTCTCAAGATATAACTCTATCTCCTTGAGAATAGAGGAAAAAGTTGAGATATCTTAATCACATGATTAATGCTCCCAACTTGCTCCATGATATTTGTAATTGTTTTTGGTTTTTTGGATAAAATACTTGGAAACTTGACTCTTATGAAGGAAATATAATTTAGAATGTTGAAAACAAAGTGACGAACTATTGTACAAGTTAGTTGGTTGTGAGATGTCAAAATAATGTCCACTATTGTCCCACTCAATGATGGATCCGATCCAAAATTTTGATCATATGTGGCTCCAAAAATTAATTGAGGTGCACAATCACTGGAAACATGCCCATGATCCTGAGTAACAATAGGCTTCTTTCTAATTGATAATTATTTCCTAGGATGATTTACTCATACTGTCATGACTTGAAGTGATTGCATTCCATCCATAGACTTAAATCTAGCATAGGTAGACCCATCATCCATGGCTTTAGTTTCCATACGACTCTCACAAAAAAAGGGTTGAGCTAAGAGAACTTCATGGGATCGATTATGTTATGAATTATGGAATGTGTTGAACAAGGAATTGTTGGAATGTTAATTTATTAATGTATTCATGTGTTTTGGTGTTTTTGATAAAGCACCTGAAGGTTCATGAGGGCGTGAAAGGGCTGACATCAATAATCCGATCTATAATTTATATAGTTTGTAAATAAACCTGTGTAGAGAGTTCTATTGTTAAAAATAGTTAGAAAAGTAGTGGTTAGAATAAGGGTCATTGTAGACCGCAGTTATTGATATTGAAAGCAACGACTTTCTACAAAAGTTACCAACTTTTATTTTCACGCATGCTTTTTGAAGCTGCTCTCATGTAACCACTATTTTAACATAATAAAAAATTCCGATAAATACATGCACTCTGTGGATTGTTGAAATAGAGTGCATGGGGGGAGATTGCACCCAATACTGCGTTCTATCTCGTCTCTTGTCATCTCTATTTTTTTGTGTGTTTTTTGCAGGTGTAACCTCTATGTGCGCATAAGCAAGATCTTGATAATAGTGGTATCAAAGCCTTGCATGCATCACTACGGAGGGGTCTGTTTTTGTTTGTTTTGGCAATTGATCTCTATTTGTGATCCTTCCGATTTTTATTTCCATTTCCGATTTTGATTCCGATTCCAATTCCGATTACGATTCAGTTTTTGTTTCCATTTCCAGTTTTGGTTCCTGTTTTTGTTGTTGGAACAAGTTCATGGCAAGTCAAAGTGTTGGCTTGAGTCTTCAAATGGCATAGAAACTTGAATCAAATGATAAAGCTTTGAAGAGTTCACTTGTGAACTCACTCTTGTAACCTAAGAGCTTTTACTTGATGTAAAACTGCAAGAATCTAGAGTGGTTGAATCCACTTGATGATTAGGAAAAGAAATCCACGAATTCGTGATTGAATTAGCTGGAGAATCAATCACTAAAGGGTAGGAGATTTGTTTTAGGTGAGCAAGATTCAAATTCAAATCTTGGCTCCAATCATCACTATATATACACATGGTCTTAGTCATGGGGTTAACAACACCATTCATTGAACTTCATGCCATATCAGAGTGTGATCACAAGGCACACACATGTACCAATAATTCCATTATACTTTACATTAAATATACATTTATTCTCATGATCATTTGTGACCATATCTGCATGCCTATGTGAGTGTAATGTTCACTGGCATACTTCTCAGTTTTTCAGTCAGATTGTAGAGATGGTTTCTTTGAGTATGGTGCATCATTTTCAGTGATTTGACTTGGTAAAGTTAGGTCTCTAAGTATATTATATAGTCCCAAATTTTCATTGCATTTGAAGTTCACAATCTTGAGATATATTCATGTGAAGTCACTTGTATCTCTTCATCTTCTACCTCTTGAAAATTCGGGATGACATACCTGACTTGCTAAACTTATTTCTCTTAGTATGTTCAATCATTTTTGATGAAATAACTCCCAATAGGTTGCATTGCTTGCTAATTAGATTCCCCTAAAATCTCTCTAGTCAATTATAATAAGAGAATGAGCACTGAGTGAAATACTGAAGCATTCATGACCAAATTAAAAAGTTTCATCATGTTGACTATTGGTCAAACTAGTCTGTTTTGATTCAACTTTTTGAGAGTGATCTTCCAAGATACATAGGGTGTCTAATAAATCCTTTGGCAAGCTAAAAGGGCCCACTACATATCCTTGGAGTTCATTTTGTTGGTGTAGTGCAAAGGTTTTACAACACCACTTCATCTTCACCAAAAACAAATCCATCTCTTCACACCTATTTCTGTTTCAGTTCCAGTTCCAGAACCAGAACCTACATTTACACATACGTTTAATCCTTCAACTTACTCTAAGGCATCAACTAAGGCATAAATAAGGCATTAATTTGGCAGCTTTGGCACCCAAGGCGCCCTTGGTGACCGTTGGCTACACATGAACCAATTTTAATTTATGAGTGGCAATAAGGAGTTTTATATTCACCAAGGTGGAAGGATTTGAACCGACAACCTCACTTACACAAGGGAAGTGTTTTATGACTACATTACCTCTTTGTGTTTGTGTCTTTTCTTATATTTAACACAACTTTCATCTTTTTATTACTTTTTCAATTCCCAAGAACAACCCTTCCTTTTACATTTTAATTCAAGCAATCTCAGAAATTGTTTTTACATATCTAGCAAGAGGGTTTTGTTCTCTACATACTCATGGACCCTACGAGCACCATTGAGGATTTCGGTGAGTCACCTCTACCTGAGGTACCACTCGAGCAACAACTCAAGCTCCTATGGCACAAACTTTGAGGCACTCAGAACGAGATCTGACAACATGATGAAGTACTCCAGAAGATGTAAACTGATGAAGATAACTTTACAAGGGTGGTCAAGGCTATTGTCTCTGCCTAATCAAATGGCACACATTCGATAATCGGTGTTAAAATTACTAGTTTCTATGGTTTGACGGCCATAAGGATGGCCCTTTAGTTCTTACATCGTTTTCATAGTTTGTTGATTCTTATACTAATGAAACATATACTAATTATTTAGTGGGAAAAGCTTAACTCTGGTGGAATGTCATGCACCATACTAGAGATCATCTAACAACGTGGAAGGCTTTCCAAAATACAGTGAAGGATTCTTTTCTTCCTCCTCAATATCTTTTACATGTTCGACGTGCATGGACAACCTTTACATGGAAGGAGGGTGACATGATCACTACCTACGCGGATCAATTCTGGTAGAATTTACTATTGGTTCGAATGCTTGAAGATGTACCAGAGGATAGCTTACAATGAAAATAAGAAGAAGGTTTAGAGGTGGGAATCCAAGCTAAGCTTCACACCCTATGGCCTAAACTCTCAACAAGGCTATCTCTTTTGCGTATGATGCAGAGAAGGAATTCCAGTCCATAACCAATTTGATTCGTCTACAACAACCATGTCAATGACCACTTTTTGTTAAACCCACGTTTCCTATGAAGCGTAATTTTAATACCCCATCTTACCCTAGTTTCCCTCGTCCTCCACAATCTGATTACTCAACTCCACCCATTGCTTCATCTCTCCAAGCAACCAAACCACCTACCCTCCAAGCTTCAGTGGTGGATGCCCAACAGAAGCAACCACATATCACCTGCTGGAATTGTGGTAAACCTGGACATACAAAAATGAAGTGCTGATTGCGACCTCTTAACATGAAACATGTTACAGCTCAATTGCATAACATGGAGGTCCATAATGAGGAAATTCCTCCTATTTGGACAGAGGAATCATTGGAGAAGGACTTAAGTACCTTGGGTAACAATATCTCTCTTCATTCTCTACTTTGCATGTAGGGTATTATAAATAATAAAATCCTTAAAATTTTACATGATGATGGTAGTTCACATGACTTCATTTCACATTTATTAGTACAAGAACTTAAATTTCAAGGTAAGTGCAAGATGTTACGATTATCATAGGCCCATATGTTGATTCACGAACCTTTTTAATTGCACCATTGCAATCTTAGGATGTTATACTGGGTATGCCTTTTCGTCATCATTATAACCCACACATTGACTACCATACACATGCCTTTAACTTTGAATTTAAATTTCAAATCATTACTTTGTTTGCGCGACATGATTTCCAGCCATTTCCATTGATTAGTCATACTCAAGTAAAATGTGCATTTAGGAAAGGATTCAATTCATGCATTTTTTTTGTCAATGTCATCAATGATTATACTCATACACTTTTTGAAAGTACATAAACCTGTCATGACTACTTATAAGGATTGTTTTATGTTTGAGTATCCCTCTGAACTACCACCATCTCGAGGATCCTTTGACCATAGCATAGACTTACTCCTTGGTAGTTCTCCTCCTCATAAAGCACCTTATAGACATGGCCCACTACACCAAAAGGAAATAGAAAACCAAGTAAAAGACCTACTACAAAATGGATTTATAAGGTCTAGTTCTTCCCCATTCAGAGCGCCAATTCTCTTAGTAGAGAAGAAGAATAAAACTTATCGAATGTGAATTGATTATAGAGCCCTTAATAATAGCACAATAAAGAATAGATACCCTATTCCTTAAATAGATGATCTTTTAGATAAATTACGAGGAGCTCATGTCTTTAGTAAAATTGATCTAAAATTTGGTTACCATCAGATTCGTATGACACAAAGTGATATTTTTAAGACTGCATTTATAACTCAAACTGGCCATTATGAATTTATGGTAATGCCTTTTGGACTTACTTATGCCCCTGCTACATTTGCACAAATGATGAACAACATTTTCTTGATTACCAAGCTTTTGTTCTTGTATTCTTTGACGATATACGTGTTTACAGTAAGAATGATCAGGAGCATGAGAAGCATCTTAAAATAGTTTTTCATTTACTATAAGAGAACACACTTTATGCTAATCCTGAAAAGAATTACTTCTTTCAATGTAAGATAGAATATGTAGGACATATTATTTTAAGTGAAGGCATGCATGTGGATCCAAAAAAGATTAAAGTTATAGTAGAATGGCCTACATCACAATCAGTCAATGATGTTCATTCTTTCCTTGGGTTGGCTAGCTTCTATTAGGAAGTTTGTTTGAATTTTTTCTTATTTAGCACTGCCTCTTACTTTATTATTGAAAAATAAAATAAAATCTGCATGGGGACTTACTCAACAACAATCCTTTGAAAAACTCAAACATGCACTTTCACATGCACTTGTTTTACAGTTACTTGAGTTTTCACAACCCTTTCATCTTGTTACCGATGCTAGTGGTTCAGGAATAGGTGTTGTTTTAATGCAAAATGATCATCCCATTGCATTTGATAGTAGGAAGCTTAAGCCCTCTGAAAAGAATTATAGTACATATGATAAAGAATTGTTAGTGATTGTGCATGCTTTGCGAATTGGAAACACTATCTTATGGGCTCTAAGGTCTTAATCAAAACTAATCGACATGCTGTTAAGCATTTATTAAATCAGCCCTTAATCTCTAATCGGCATCTTAAATGCGCTTCATTCATTCAAAATTTCCAACCCATGATTCAATATCAACTTGGTAAAGCTAATGTTGTAGTTGATGCTCTTAGCCATTTTCCTTCACATTCTGTTGTTTTGGATAATATTTATGCCATCAAATTCATTCTTTTCAAGAAATGATTTCCACTTATGCATTTCATTTGTATTTTTCATGTGCATGGCATGACTTCCATAATGGTGCATCTTTATCTAATGAAAAAGATACATTTCATCATGGTTTACTTTATTTTCAACATAGATTGTGCATAACCCAAGCTTTTAAAGATTTTTTCATCAAAGAAATGCATGAACCATCTTACATGGTGTTGGTGTATTTCAAGCCTTAACACTTGGCTTGGATATCAACCTTGAAGACTTCAAAAAAGGCTTGGACCTTGAAGTCTTAGCTTGGAACCTTTGAAGGATATATCTATATGGAACAATGATCATAGGAACCAATGCTTATTGGTTATTACCTTTTTATCTCTTGTAAAAGTCAATATGACTTTACCACTCATGTAATCACACCTACTAGTCTAATTCGTGGAAAAAGTGATTGGTTAGTTGAGAGAATATCTCAATCAATCTTTAGGTGAAAGATTCTAGGAGATTGACTTGGATTCAAAATTCAAAATTTCACTCAATCTATATAAGTCACTAGTAAAATGTCGCGTGTAATCCTTCACTCTTCCCGAGGCATTTCTGAGTGAATCATTGAGTGTGTGTGAGCTACACCATAGCCTACACCTCTGAGTACCATTGAGCATCACATTCTATGCCAATGGGAATGTACAATCAATAGAATCAATACATAGCACTACATTCATAATCTCTGTTTTCTCTGAGTGACT
This sequence comes from Ceratopteris richardii, assembly GCA_020310875.1. Taxonomy (NCBI): domain Eukaryota; kingdom Viridiplantae; phylum Streptophyta; class Polypodiopsida; order Polypodiales; family Pteridaceae; genus Ceratopteris; species Ceratopteris richardii. The sequence goes on along the minus strand of CM035434.1, from coordinate 21,439,547 downwards.
ATCTTCAACTCTGTCAACTTCCAAGAGGCATATCTCAAGATCTACTGAACCAAATTGGATGATTCAAAGTGCATTGGATTCAGATCAAAGTCTACTATACATCTACAAAATTTCAAGGTCATTGGATCAACCATCACAGAGAAATCTCAGTCGGGGTGCTCACTGGTCTGTGACTGTAAGTCTCCTAAAAAATCGGGGGTACACCTTATTTTGCTAAAGTGATTTCTCTGAGTATAGTTTATCATTTCCTTTCATTCCACTTGCAAATGGAAGCTTACTAAGCTAATAGAATATCTCTAGAAGGAATTTTGCTAATTGTAACTACACTGGTCACACTGAGCATAACACTGAGCAGGTGTCAATACCAAAATAGCAAGTTTTTCAGGATTTTGAAGTCATAAGTAGTCTGTCTTGATTTGATCATTACTTATAACATTTGCAAAGGACATATATGGTTTCTTGGTATCATTTGGAAGCTCAAGGAGTCTACTAAGCATATCTGGAGTGAAAGAAGGGCAGGTGTGAAGTAGGTTTTGCAGCACCAACTCAACTCTTGAGTGCATCCAACCATCACTCCCAACAGTGGTATCAGAGCATATAAGGTAACATGGGTGATGGTTTCCCTTCCTTCATTGACAAATTAGACAGAAACAACTACCAAGCTTGGTCTCTAAGGATGAAGACCTATCTACAAGGAAGGAGCTTGTTTGGATTCATATCAGGAGATGAGGAATTGCCCTCATTCAAAGCTAGAGGCCTACCCACCAAGGAAGAGCAAGAGAGACTCAATCAATGGTGTGCAAAAGATGCCTTGGCAAGGTCATATCTTCTAAACTCTATTTCTGATTTCCTTCTACCACACATAAGGAATTGCAAAACTTCCCAAGAGACTTGGGAAACCTTGTCAACTTATTTTTCATCAAGCACAAGGGCCAGAAAGAATCGGCTATGGATTGAGTTTACAACTCTTAGGAAGCAATCAAAACAATCTGTCTCAGATTTTGATACCAAAGTCAAGGACATTGCAGACCAACTTGCAAGTGTTGGAGAGGAGATTGAGGAAGAGCAAATAGTCAAACAAGTGATCAATGGACTAAAGGCAGATGACAAGTGGGAGAGCTTTACCACAGCAATGGACTTATACATGGACATCCAAGCACCTGATCTAACAACCTTGATTGGACAACTCTTTACACATGAAGCAAAGATCACAAAGAATGGAGAGCAATCAAAAGGTAACAATCCCTCTGCCCTATATACTGATAAGAAGGCTAAAGACAAGGGTAAAAACAAAAAGATTGATGAAGAAGGATCTACCTCCCAAGCAAACTATGCAGGGAGAGGTAGATCATCTAGAGGAAGAGGCAGAGGAGGTAAGTCAGGTAGGGGGAGACCCTACAACCAATCTCCATGCAATATTTGTGGATTGTCTAACCATACCACAGATGAATGCTACAAAAACTACAAGAACCAAAGAGGGAGAGGTCACCAAAGAGGAGGATACTCTCAAGGCAGAGGCAGATTCAATCAATCTCAAAGCTACCATGGCTACAACAATAATTATAACAACAACTACAATCACAATGGAAACTATCAAGGTGGATACAGAAATAGGAAGGATTACAACAATTATGCAGAGGAGCAAGATGAATCCCTATTGATCATGAATATGACATCTAAGTCAGGTATCAATGATGATCACTTATTCTATATTGATTCAGGTTGCTCTAATCATGTAGCTGGAAATGTTGCATTACTTTCTGATTTCGAAGAACCCAAAGGTAAGCACCAAGTGCAGACAGGTGATGACACTAAACATTCAGTTGTTAAAGTAGGTAATGTCAAAACTAGTGATGGTAATCAGAATCTATTGAGCAGAGTATTGTATGCTCCAACAATCACCAAGAATCTGATGAGTGTAGGTCTGATTGTGGAAAAAGGTCTATAGGTCAGGTTCACTCAACATGGTGCATATGTGGAGGATCCAAGACATGGATTCAGAAGGATAGCCAAGGGAGAAAAATCAGGTAGATTGTTTACCTTTGAACTTGAAGACACTAACAATATTGCTTTGTACAACTATAAAGATCAAACACTATCAGAATTGGAGATTTGGCACAAGAGATTAGGCCACATTGGAGAGAGGACCATAAAACAAATGAGCAGGGATCAATGTGTGCTTGGGATACCTAATGTATCCAAGCAACACATGATATACAAGTGTGGGGCTTGTCAATTTGGTAAGTCACACAGATTGCCTTATACCAAGAAAGGTTTTATGCATGAAGATTACCTGGAATTGGTGCATACAGATGTTTGGGGACCTAGCAAGGAGCCATCCATATCTGGATCAAGGTACTATGTGTCCTTCATTGATGACTATAGCAGGTGGACTGTCTTATATTTCATGAAACATAAAGATGAGGTATTTAATTGTTTCAAGAGGTACCTTGCACTAGTTGAAAATCAAACAGGTAGACATTTGAAGAAGCTAAGGTCAGATGGTGGTGGAGAATACTTCTCCAATGACTTTGAAGATTTCTTGCAGGAAAGAGGCATCAAGAGGGAGATTACTACAAGGTACTCACCTGAACAAAATGGGGTAGCTGAAAGGAGGAATAGACTCATTGTAGAGACAGCTAGGTCTATGCTAAATGAAAAGAAATTGCCAAATTATCTTTGGGCAGAGAGTGTATCTACTACCACATATTTAATTAACAGGTTGCCATCAAAGACACTTGATGGAATGACACCCTATGAGGCTTGGCATGGTAAGAGACCATCTCTGGATCATTGCAAAATCTTTGGTTCTGTTGCATATGTGCATATTCCCTCACAGGTAAAGGGAAAGCTAGACCCTAAAGCTGAAAAATGTATCTTCATTGGTTATGATTTGAATCAGAAGGGATACAGATTCTACAACCCCTCAAACAAAGGCTTCAAGGTAAGCAGAGATGTCATCTTTGATGAGAATGATTCATGGTATGAAAATGAATGCAGGAAGGTTAGTCTACCTTATGACATGGAAGAAGACTTTCCCAAGCTTATCAGGCAAGAACCAATTCAGAAAGAGGACACAAGCTCAGATGATGAAGACACCATCAACATTGAAGAGTTCAAGGCTTGGAAATCCAAAGGGAAGATGAAGATGAAGCAACTAGAAGATAATCCAGAATCCTCAACTCAAGCTATGAGGAGATCTCAGAGAGAAAAGAAAAAGCCTATTAGGTATGGGTATGATACTTCACTTGTAACCAAGCACTCTGTATATCTTGCAAAGGATCTCTTGAATGAAGAACCAGGTACATTTGAAGAAGCAATCACTAAACCAGAATGGAAGGAAGCAATGGATGAAGAAATGGAGGCTCTCAAGGAAAGTGATACTTGGGACTTGGTACCCAAGAAGGACTCCATGAAGGTGATAGGATCTAGATGGATCTACAAACTCAAGAGGAACTCAGATGGTACAATAAACAGGTATAAAGCTAGGTTGGTAGCCAAGGGTTTTGCACAAACCCAAGGCATTGATTATGAGGAGACATTTTCTCCTGTGGCCAAGATGCCAACTATCAGAGTTATGGTGAGTGTAGCTGCATCCAAGAATTGGAACATGTACCAATTGGATGTGAAGAATGCATTCTTGAATGGATGGATATCTGAAGAAGTCTACATGTCACAACCACCTGGCTATGAAGATCCCAAGAAGGTAAATCATGTTTGTAAATTGAAAAAGGCTCTGTATGGATTGAAGCAGGCACCTAGAGCATGGAATTACAGGTTGACAACCTACCTCCTAGACCAAGGATTCATAATGAGTAAAGCAGATACTTCATTGTTTATCAAAAGGAACAATTCAGAGGTAATATACTTGTGTGTCTATGTTGATGACATCATTATTAGAGGAAATGATGTTCAAGGAATTAGACACATCAAAGGACAAATGATGAAGGAATTCAAGATTAATGATCTTGGATTATTGAAGTACTTCCTAGGACTTGAATTGGTCTATACAAATTCAGGTATCTTTATTACTCAGAAGAAGTACATTCAGGACATGGTCAAGAAGTTTAATTTGCAGGAAGCTAAAGTCTCAAGCACTCCTATGGAGGTCAACCACAAACTCAGTGCTCATGAAGGGGAAGAACTCCAAGATATTACAGGTTACCAAAGTTTGGTAGGTAGTCTAAATTATGCTACCTTAACCAGGATTGATATATCATATGGTGTTAGTGTACTTAGCCAATTTATGCACAAACCAAGAATACCTCATTTGGAGGCAGCAAAGAAGATAGTGAAATACCTAAAGGGAACACAAAATCATGGTTTGTACTTTCCCTATTCATCAGACATTGATATTAAGGTATATTCAGATGCAGATTGGGCAGGTTGCAAGGATGACAGGAGAAGCACATCTGGTTACATATGTTTTGCAGGTGATAAACCAATTTCTTGGTCATCCAAGAAACAACCCACAGTAGCTTTGTCATCTACTGAGGCAGAGTATAGAGGGCTAGCAAATGCTACTCAAGAAGCTATATGGTTGAAGCTTTTATATTCAGAATTGGGCCTATACACAAGGCCACCAATCATCTTTGGTGATAACACAAGTTCTCTTCACCTTGCAGCTAATCCAATTTATCATGCTAGGACAAAACACATAGAGGTTCATTACCACTATGTGAGGGAGAAATTACTTAGCAAAGATATTCAATTGTCATATGTGTCTACTAATATGCAATGTGCAGATTTGCTTACTAAAGCTCTGGATGGAAGCAAGCTATGCAGATTTAAATCCATGATTGGATTGCAGGAAATAACTGAAGACTAGAGATGAAGACTTGAGCCAAAGTGTTTGGCTTGAGGGGGAGCTGTTGGTGTATTTCAAGCCTTAACACTTGGCTTGGATATCAACCTTGAAGACTTCAAAAAAGGCTTGGACCTTGAAGGCTTAGCTTGGAACCTTTGAAGGATATATCTATATGGAACAATGATCATAGGAACCAATGCTTATTGGTTATTACCTTTTTATCTCTTGTAAAAGTCAATATGACTTTACCACTCATGTAATCACACCTACTAGTCTAATTCGTGGAAAAAGTGATTGGTTAGTTGAGAGAATATCTCAATCAATCTTTAGGTGAAAGATTCTAGGAGATTGACTTGGATTCAAAATTCAAAATTTCACTCAATCTATATAAAAGTCACTAGGAAAATGTCGCGTGTAATCCTTCACTCTTCTCGAGGCATTTCTGAGTGAATCATTGAGTGTGTGTGAGCTACACCATAGCCTACACCTCTGAGTACCATTGAGCATCACATTCTATGCCAATGGGAATGTACAATCAATAGAATCAATACATAGCACTACATTCATAATCTCTGTTTTCTCTGAGTGACTATCTTCAACTCTGTCAACTTCCAAGAGGCATATCTCAAGATCTACGGAACCAAATTGGATGATTCAAAGTGCATTGGATTCAGCTCAAAGTCTGCTATACACCTACAAAATTTCAAGGTCATTGGATCAACCATCACAGAGAAATCTCAGTCGGGGTGCTCACTGGTCTGTGACTGTAAGTCTCCTAAAAAATCGGGGGTACACCTTATTTTGCTAAAGTGATTTCTCTGAGTATAGTTTATCATTTCCTTTCATTCCACTTGCAAATGGAAGCTTACTAAGCTAATAGAATATCTCTAGAAGGAATTTTGCTAATTGTAACTACACTGGTCACACTGAGCATAACACTGAGCAGGTGTCAATACCAAAATAGCAAGTTTTTCAGGATTTTGAAGTCACAAGTAGTCTGTCTTGATTTGATCATTACTTATAACATTTGCAAAGGACATATATGGTTTCTTGGTATCATTTGGAAGCTCAAGGAGTCTACTAAGCATATCTGGAGTGAAAGAAGGGCAGGTGTGAAGCAGGTTTTGCAGCACCAACTCAACTCTTGAGTGCATCCAACCATCACTCCCAACACATGGGTCATAGAGCCATAGACAACACCATTTCTGCTTGCAAAGATTTCTTCTTTTGGCCAAACATGGAAAAAGATATTGCACATTATGTTTCTCAATGCATTGTATGTTCACATGTAAAATGTCATCATGGTAAACCATTTGGATTATTAATGCCACTTCCCATTCCAAACAAACCATGGGAACAAATCTCTATGGATTTTATCACAGGTCTTCCTATCTATTCATCACATAATGATATGATTTGGAAAATAGTTGATAGGTTTAGTAAATACTTTCACACATGCTTTTTGAAGCTGCTCTCATGTAACTACTATTTCGACATAATAAAAAATTCCTAAAATACATGCACTCTATGGATTGTCGAAACAGAGTGCATGGGGGGAGATTGCACTCAATATTGCGTTCTATCTCATCTCCTAGTGTGCTTATTTTTCTCTGTGTTTTTTGCATCTGTACCCTCTATGTGCACATGAGCAAGACCCTGATAATAGATTATCTTGAATAAAGAAATGAAATGTTCCATGATTCCTCCTATGGATATAGGCACACTAGCACAAGCTCCATACAAGGTACCTACACCATTATTTGTAGTTCTCATACACCATCCACAATCTGTATTTATGGGCCGTCAAACCCTATCATAAGTTCTCTCAAAATTACATTGATTTTAGAGCCAAAATCTAATAATGCATTTACAATGATAGCATTCTTATCATTTCCTATTTTAGCACACATCTTTGATCTATATCTAGAACAAAATTTGTTTATAAAATGACTTTCAGGATTGTTTTCATGATTTTCAAGGTCAGGTTGAATAGGTCCTAAGAATTTTTTATTAACATTTACTTCATCATCATCAAGGTCCTCTTCATCAAATTCATCAAAGTTTAAGGCTTCATTCATAGCGGGATCCTCATCTAGAGAATCATGCATCTTAATATCTAGATTAAGCAAAAAGCTCTTCCTCCTTTAGGCCGACAAAGTTGTCTTTAAAAACAAGTCTTGCAATAGAGAAAACTTGTTCTAAAGACACGTCACTTGACTCTTAAGAAAATTGTCATCCAAAATATCCTTAGCATCTATTTTTCTTTCAATTCTTGAAATCAAGATGGAGTTAGGTTTTCTCTTTGGTATCTTTTGTTTTTGCCCAGGATCTTGTTTCTCTTGAGGTTCTTGTGTTTGGCCTTGATTTTATTTTGATTGTTCTTATTTCTCTAAAGGATTTTCTTCCATTTGTTTGGGCTTCATCTTCTAAAACTTTTGTTTCTCCTCTTGGTTTTTATTATTGGGTTGCATTGGGTTGTGATGTTTCCCCTTGCTCTATGATGATTTCTATTCCCTCTAGGGTCTATTTTTGAGTCACTCTTCTTTCACTAGGCTCTGTTTCATCTCTTTTTTGTTTGTCTTCTACAGTGACTATATGAGAAATAAGATATTGAACTTCTATTGGTGAATCCCAAGCCATTATTCTCCTAATCTTACCTCGTTCTCTTACTAAAGCCTCTACCGAAAGATCAACATCCTTTGTCATTTTACTTTATTCTTCATCTTGTTCATCAAGAGGTTCGAGTTTCACTTCTCTGGTTCTTACATCCGTCATGGTTATGTTTTCATAGTGCTTTTTCATTCATCCCTTACCATAATTTCCTTGCAAAGGAATCCTAGATTAATAGTCATAGATTCTCTTATCTATGCCTATTACTAGTCTTTGCTCCTTAGCGGCTTTCAAAACATGCTCTAGCAAATCACACCAAGGAAACCTTTGAGGGCCATGCACAAAGAGATTTGGATTTTGATAAGCTTGTGTGGAAAATTTTAATATTGAGGATTTTTCTTGGTAAGGTATTGCATGAATAGGATAACTAGTGTTGAAAGTAGCCAAGGAGATCCAAACAACATGACGAGACAAGGAAGCATGTGACAAATTGGTCAAAGAGAGTCAAGACAAAGAAAATCTAAGCAAGAATGAGTAGACAAGGAAGCCAAGGAAGATCCGACAAATAGGCCTATCAAATTTACAAGTTCTAATTCTTGTGAAACAATTATGTTATCACTACACACCATTGTAAATTCTTTCTTCGAAAATCTCAACTCCATTTTGTTCAAACCAAGGAGTCCTCAAGCTTGAGGAGTACTAAACCCATGTATATACCGATTTTTGTAATTTTTAGAGCTCGTTTGAGCCTCCAAAATAACATAGAAACCTAATTTTTAACTAGGTTAAACACTAGGTTTGGACAAGGCCAAAGCTAGTGAAAAACTATAAAAAGAACTAGAGAGCTCATTTTTTAGAGAGCTTTTTTGGGATTCAAAGTGAAGAAAAGACATTGTAATTGTATTTTTGACTAATCAAAGATTCCATTGCTCCATCTCTTTGTCTTTCCATGTATGGGTGTATGTGCATGTTGGGATGCTTCTCACTCACACATTTGCATTCTCACTAGCTCATGGTTGTCATACCACCCTCAAGTCTATCCAGACTGATAGTTATGAGGTGGATCTCCCCATGTTGATACTTATCATTGCATTAGAGTGACACCAAATTTGGCATTGTTGTTAGGGATTGAGCTTTGAGGATGATCATGTGATGGTAGGATGTAGAGATTTGACATTGGAATTGTAAGTAGTTAAGTAATCTCTTTACTTTTCTTAGTTTCTACATTATCATCACCTTTCTCACCATCCCCCTCCATATCCTTCTTCATTGAACTTTCCATTTTGGACCATATCCCCACCTCTATCTCACCTTCCCTCATTTCACTTGTGAGAGCAAGAGCGAGAGAGAGAGAGAGGGATATAGGGAGAGAGAAGTTGTATGCATTAATTTTGCATGTTTCTTGAGTTTTATGCACGTACAAACATCCACAATAGATGCAACAGCTCTAGCGGGTATAAAATTTCTTTGCATAGGCCTGGAGGCATAGCTATGTGTTAATCACGTTAGATAGAAAACTAGCTTGCTAGGTAAAACTAAGTGCACCACCATAGTGTAGGCACCTACACATCACATAAATATAAAAGTTTTTAGAAAAGGTATGTTTTTTTTGTCAATGGTGATTGACACCTATATCCATCGTGATAGGTAGCTCTCCATCGTGCAGTAGATGATGGACCAAGTGTTGATCGTGATGGACAATTTGTACTCATGACATACATCCTTGCATGATAGATAGATTTTCATGAGCAAAATTTTCCATCACAATTGATAGCCCTCATGATGAATAGCATCCATCGTCATTCAGTCCATCACGATAGATAGACCCATTGATCGTGATTAATAGCTATCCATTGTGAAAGACAGACCCTGATGGATATGTCCATCATGATTGATGTATCATGATGGACAACTCTGTCCATCACGATTGATAGCCCTATTGATCGTGATAGACAACCATTTTTAGCTAAATATTAGGTTTTTTGATTTTTTCATATTTTGAGCTCAACTTTGGAAATTTCATTAGGCTCTTGGGGTAGTTTGGAGTTGCACTAACTCAAGCAAGGCACAATTGCACTTCAATGGATTGCTAGAGAGACTAGAGGAAATGATAGCCAAATCAAGAAAGCCAACAACATCGTAGGTGAGTAAGCTAGAAGTGAAGGGATATACCTTCCCCCCAACGAAGCCTATGCTCCTAGTTCTCCTAATTTTGGAATTCCTTCTTCGGTCCATCAACATCAACACTCGTAAGAACTCCTCCAAGAGAGAAATGGGCCAAGGAGAGTGATAATCCTCCTCCCATTGAGTTAGTTGGAAGGGTTTTACGTCGCTCAACTCCATTCTCCTTCCCTATCTCAAGGGTGGTAGCTTCCACCAAATAAAGATATTCTTCTTTTGAAGAATAGAACAGTTCCATAATAATGGTCTCTAGATCTTCATCACTTATTATGTCTAGTTTTTGGGTCCTTTTGTTGCAGTGTTCTAAAATAGGCTCTTTTTCCATGGGTTCTATCATGAGAATAGATAATCATAGCCATCCTTATCATAGTGAGGGGTCCATTGTTCTTCCTTTACTGCTATGTCCATGGTGGCTAAGATCTCTGCCCATCTATGAGGCTCAAATTCCTCATTTGGAAATACTATAGGAGCATAGGTAGAATCTTGGAGGGTACGCGGGTGTCACTTGGAGCCTAAAGTTCCGACTTTTAATCGTTCTTCCTCTTGTTTAGCTACCTTACACATCCATAAATGAGTGTCCTTGTGCAACCATGAAGAGTTTGACTCCAAGGATTGATCCGACTCAGTTTCTTGAGGTGTTTTATAGATTGTATTCCACTCTAGTGGTGGCACATCATGATGAGAATAATCTTTGAGCCTGACTTTGGTTGTCACTCCGAAATGTTGCAGGTACAAAGAATTGGTTTCCCAATCTTGTAGGATTTGCAATTGTCGGATAAATGGACATTCCAAAATCATCTCATATGTGTGTTTCTTTCTAAATTCACAAATGGCAAAGGTGTGCTCAAATTCTACTCCACAAGGAATGAGAGATATTTCTTCCAATAAGCCTAAGGGTTTTCTTGATATGCCCGTCAAGCATTTGCAGGTTCATTCTAGTAGGCTGAGGGATGGCATGCCCCATCATTTCCATAGGTAAGTGGTGGCAATGGCTACTCCATCATCTCAATCTAGGATTTCTTTGGTGGTGTAGCCCTAGTAGGAGATAGGCACATAGGTATTTCCTTCTTCTCCATCACTCATGTCTCCAATCCTTTCAATGGGTATTTCTGGTACTCTCTTGTGTGCAGTTGTGTCAGAATGGGGATCAACTATATATGATAATTGGTTTGCTACATGCTTCCACAACTTGGGTTTAGCCTTTAACAATTCCTCTAAATTCAGATGACACTGCACTTTAGTGTCCTTTACTACATTTGTGTTCCTAGGAATAACTTATTCTTCATTTCTTACAAGTATGGTAGGTGCTTTCATACTAATCAACTTTGCTTCCCAAGGACCTATGAAATGAGGTAATTCTTGCAAAGAATTAGATTCAAAATTTGTCTGGTAAGTGGGCTGTTCCTCCTCCCGTTCATCATATATAGAGGGTATGTCCTAGGGAAATTGTTCTTGAAGATCATCTATCTCTTGAATCAGGGGGTGAGATTCTTCTTCCATCTTCCATTTCTCTTCTTGAATTTCTATAAGAAATCCTTATGAGTACTTATGTATTGAAGAAAAATTCTCCCCGTTAGTGGTTTTAGGCACTTATGACAAGGAAGTTGTGGTGGCTTCCCTTGCCTTAGGGACAGGATAAACCTTTCTAGTAATCCTTGAAAGTGTAGCTTTGCTTTCACAAGCTTACTCCAATTGAAATACCAGGATGTGTCGAACATTGCTTGCACTAATTCTACCATTTTCATGTAGAGCTTGGTTCTCTCAATTCCTAGATCTACTCTAGGGTAATTCTTACTCAACTATCCCAGTTGAGGTCCTTCTCTTATTCACACCTGGTATGCTTTAAACATCATGTCCGAATTCTCTGATATAGGTTAAGTTAGAACTGACCCTAGTTTTGGGGTCAGGTTCTCTTGATTTGACTCTTGCGATGCCAATTCTAAAATTTTGGCTCTAGTTTCTTTCAAGCTTCCTTCTAGTTTACTTATCTTCTTACTGAATTTTCTTTTGAGTCTCTCTCATGAATCCTTCCAAGATCTGGTTTTCCTTCCAGTTGATTCTCTGGCATCACTACTCTTAGCTATCTTATTAGGGTAAAAACATGGATCAATCATGTTTTGCCATGTGGTAACCTTTCAAGCCTCCAATTTGCTAAATCTAGAAAATTATGGTGACCTTGAAAAAAGTGTTTTGTACTTTTTGACCCTCCAAATATGCTTTGCTGAAGACAAAACTTTGTAGGGCTATGTTTTCAAGCTTCTGCATCAAGAATATGCAAAAAGACTCCCATATGAATCTCCATTATACAAGTTTGACTACATTTAGAAGCTTGCCAGGTGACATTAAGGTGTGTAGAAAGCTTTGATAGCCTTGAAACTTTGTACAAATGTGTAGTCTCATATGACCTTTATAGATGCAAGACCATATGGTGAATAGAAATTCCTATGCAAGATTTTATAGGGTCTAAGTGAAGAAATTACATTTTTACAAAATGCACATAGGCATATCAATATGCTAGAAAATCCATTTACAATGGGATTTCATGATATAGACTTCCTTTGACATTCTTTACAAGTATATGAATTTTCATGTGATTTAGTGATGGTGAAATTTTTTCCCTAAATTCCAAAATTTGAGTAGTTCTGACTGCTATAATGGATTTTCTTGATTTCTTCCAAACTCTGCATGTGAAATCACTTTGACATGCTTGATGTGTTATGGAATTCTTAGGGAATTCTAGCTACCTTCAACAAATGTATTTCCTGTAGGCCTTCACAAGTGAGAGATGAGAGAAAATCTTGATGACAACATATGACCTGTTTCACATTTTTCTACATTAACCTATCAGTATCTAATGAAAAAGAAACATATTGATTAAATGTAAATATGTACAAAACATATAAGAATTACAAATCACATTAATATGAACATTTTACATACCTTCTATTGAGGAAACATTTCTTGTAGAGTTAGATTTATACAAAAATATTGCCACATCTTAAGTGGTATGTGAAGGCTTCTATTATTTGTTTCTACCATGCAATATTTCCTATAATCTAATTTTCAAACAAAAAAACACAATTGGATCAAAATACAATAAATTTTTAAATTTATAGACATGTATCTGAATGTGTATGGGTGCATGTGTAAATGTATGTATGTCTATATGTGTGAATGTGTACTTTTGTGATTGTTTATGCATATATACATATATATATATATATATATATATATATATATATATATATATATATATATATATATATATATATATATATATACATATATATACACACACACACACACACACATATATATATATATATATATATATATATATATATATATATATATATATATATATATATATATATATATATGTATATATATATATATATATATATATATATATATATATATATATATATATATATATATGTGTGTGTGTGTGTGTGTGTGTGTGTGTTTGTGTGACCATGTGCATCTGTGTATATGTGAATGTGTGTTTATGTATGTATGTGTAAATGTGTGCATATGAATGTGTATGTATGAATATATGTATGTGTGAATGTTTGTATCCTTGTGTACATGTGTAGTGTGAACATGTGTATCTCTTCCTCTTTTTATCTATCTATTTATCTATGTATGTATCTCTCTTTCTCAATATCGATTTGAGCCTCATTACTTATGTAAATGTAATCAACCTTTTGAGACCTAAGATGTTTTTGTTTTGCGATACACTTAGATTTTGATCAATGAGAGGGAACTTCACCATCATCTCATACCCATGGAAGGACTAATTACTATAAGTACATGAAATTTTGAATTTTAATATTTTATATATACATACGTGATTGATATATTTTGATGTACATTTTTTACTATAATGTTATAATAGGTTCTTATAAATTAGAGGGCACCCCACCACCTTCTACCCATGCAACAACTTCCTATGTGTTATCTGATACAAATTAAGATGATTTTTACTATCATGGGCATATTATATGTTGGTGTAATCTTTGTTATGGCATGTATCAAAGACCACAATTAGAATGTATTGAACATGAGAAAAATTATGATAATTTTGAGTGAGCACCACCACCCAATCGAGATGACAATGCATGGGTATGTATTGATTCCATAAGTTAATGTATTCATTTAATTGTTGAGTGAGTGTGGCTCAGAAAAATTTTGGATAATTTGGGTGTTGGTCACTCTTCTGCTACCATCATCATTGTTGAAGCTCAAGCAAGATCAAGGACAAAGCATGGAAGTGCATCAAGGAAGTGGACACACAAGAAGAAGGAGCAAGTAGGGAGCTCCAAGAAGTACCTGTCAAATTTTTAGAAGAAATCCCTACAAAAACAGTGATTTTTATCACTAAAAACCATTGTAAAAACCATTTTCCATTTTTGTAAATCCATTTTGTTCAAGCCGAGGAGTCCTCGAGCTTGAGGAGTATTAGAACTACCATCCTACCAATTTTCATAATTTTTAGACTTCCTTTGAGCCCCCAAATAAGCCCTGGAACCTATTTTTTAACTAGGCCGGACACTAGGTCTAGACTGGGCCAAAACCACTCAAAAACTATAAAAAGGGCTGGAGAGCTCATTTTTGAGGTTAGCTTGTTGTAGTTTTCAGATTTGTAAGAGATTTCTTTTGCAATCGAAGATCTTCCTTTGTTCCACTCTTTGCTCTTACTTTGTGCGTGTGTGTGTGTATGTGTGTGCATGCTGGAAAAAGTTCACTTTTCTGAGATGATCATAATAGAGAAATGATAATTGTCCAAGTATGTAGGCTTGGACTCATTTGCACCAACAGCTCCCACTCAAGCCTAACATGCTTGGTCTCCTACAGTCCAATCATCATCTTGAACCTGTTCATCTTACTTCCATCCAAGGATTTTGTTAGCGTATCTGCACATTGCAAATTGGTTGATACATAGGACAAATGGATGCCCTTCCTAATTAGCTTCTCTCTCACATAGTGATAGTGCACTTCAATGTGCTTAGTCCTTGCATGATACACATGTTTAGTAGCCAAATGAAGTGCGATAGTGTTATCTCCAAAGATCATTGGAGAATAAGAATGTAATCCCAAATTTGTGTAAAGTAACTTAAGCCCCATAGCCTCTTGTGTTGCATTTGCTAGCCCTCTATATTCTGCTTCAGTTGATGACAATGCCATAGTTGGTTGTTTCTCTTATGACCATGAAATTAAATTTGATGCTACAAAAGATAAGTAGCCAGAAGTGCTCCTCCTATCATCTTTCGATCCAACCCAATCTGCATCGGAGTATAGCTTGATATCCAAATCTGATGTGAATGGATAAAATAACCCTTCATTTATGGTACCCTTTAGATACTTTAAGATCCTCTTGGTAGCTTCAATGTGAGGCTTTCTTGGTGTATGCATAAATTGACTTAATGTGCTTACTCCATAGCACATGTCCACTCTTGCTAGGGTTTCATAATTGAGACTCCCAACAAGCCTTTGATAACCTGTAATATCTTCAAGTAGTTCTCCCTCATGAGAAATAAGTTTGTGATTGAGTTCCATGTGTGTACCTGCAACTTTAGTGTTCTCCATCTTGATATTTCCCAACATATCATGAATGCACTTCCTTAGAGTAATAAAGACACCAAAATCTGAATATACAAGTTCTAATCGAAGAAAGTATGTTAACAAGCCAAGGTCACTAAAATTAAATTCTTCCTTCATTTGAACTTTGATTTACTTGATGCCATTGGCATCATTCCCTATAATGATAATGTCATCCACATAAACCCATAGATAAATATCTTTTGAGTTAGTCTTCTTAATGAACAAAGAAGAATCTGCTTTGCTAACAACAAAACATTGGTCCTGCAAATACGTGACAAGCCTATGGTTCCAGACTCTAGGAGCTTGCTTTAAAGCATAAAGGGATTTTCTTAATTTGCATACATATTCTGGTTTGTCCTTGTCTTCATGTCTTGGTGGTTGAGCTATGTAGACTTATTCAGAGATCCATCCATTAAGGAATGCATTTTTAACATCTAACTGATATAAGTTCCAATTCTTTGAAGCAGCAATACTTACTAAAACCCTGATTGTTGGCATCTTAGCCATAGGTGAGAAGGTCTCCTCATAATCCACTCCATGGGTTTGAGCAAACCCATTTGCTACTAGCCTTGTTGTATACCTTTTTATTGAACCATCTAAATTCTTCTTTACTTTGTAAATCCACCTAGATCCTATTACCTTCATGCTTGGTTTATTGGGGACCAAATCCCAAGTATTCTTCTCTTGAAGTGCTTCAATTTCCTCTTGCATAGCTTCTCTCCATTCTTCCTTCTGATTTTCTTCTTCAAATAAAGAAGGATCCTGTGACATAGAATCTTTCATCATGTATATGGAATGCTTCCTGACTAGTGATGCATCATAGCCATACCTTATTTCTTACTCCCCCTTTGAGTACTTTTTGCAGCAAGTGAAGACTTCATCTTTATGCTTCATAACGTAAAGAATTGTCCATCCATGATAGTCATCTATGAATGAAACATAATACCTTGATCATGATATTGATGGCTCTCTACTAGGACCCCACACATCTGTGTGCACAAGCTCTAAGTAGTCTTCATACATGTATCCTTTCCTGTTGAATGGTTGCTTGTGTGATTTTCCAAATTGGCATGCTCCACACTTGTAAATCATGTGTTCCTTGGAAAAATTTGGAATTCCAAGCACATTCTGATCCCTACATACTTGCTTTAGTGTCCTTTCACCTATATGACCTAGTCTCTTATGCCATATCTCTAGTTTAGATAGGGTTTGATCTTTGTAATTCAAGAGAGCAATATTTCTCCTATCTGCAACTTCAAATGTAGAGGATCTCCCAGATTTCTCACCTTTTGTGATGCTCTTGAAACCTTGTTGAGGGTCCTCCACATATGCTCCATGCCTTGTGAATCTAACCTGTAAGTCCTTCTCAACAATCTCCCCAACATTGATTAGGTTTTTTGTTATGGTTGGCACATATAATACCTTACTTAAAAGGTTCATGTTACCATGATTTGCTTTAACATATCCAGTCTTCTTAATAGAGTGCATAGTTTCATCACTTGTCTGGACTTCATGCTTCCCTTTAGGTTCTTCTAGATCAGATAGCAATGCTACATTTCGAGCCGCATGATTGGAACAACCAGAATTAATATAGAATAGATGCTCATCATCTTTACCTTGCTTGGAGGTCATGTTCATGATCAATAGAGAGTCCTCTTGGTCTTCTATATAGTTGTTGTAGTCTCTTCTACTTCTAAAGCCCCCTTGATAGTTGTTGTTGTAGCCTTCGTTGTAATTATGATGGTAATTGCTTCCTCCATTATTGAACCTTCGTCTGGATTGTCCATCGCCTCCTCTATGGAAGCCCCTTCCTCTTTGAATTTTTGTGTTTTTCAAGCACTCATCTGTGGTATGATTGGTTAAGCCAAAGATGTTGCAAGGTGAAGAGTTGTATGATCTCCCCCTCCCTTGCTTTCCTCCTCTACCACTTCCTCTAGTACCTCTTCCTCTACCTATGAAGTTCACTTGAGAGGTACTTGCCTCTTCTTCATTCCTTTTACCTTTGCCTTTATCCTTAATCTTACTTCTATCTGTGTTGTTATGGTCAACTATTTGCATGTCCGTATATAGGTCCATTGTTTTAGCAAAGGATTCCCATTTATCATTACCCTTGATGCCATTTATGATCTGCCTTACTCTCTGACCCTCTTTTATTTCTTCTCCAATGCTCCCAAGTTGGTGAGCTACATCCTTCATCTTGGTCACATAGTCAGCTACATTTTGCTTTTGTTGCTTCTTCAAGGTTGTGAATTCCATCCACAGCTGGTTCTTCCTAGCCCTTGTGTTTGATGAGAAGTATGAAGAAAGTACCTTCCAAGTCTCTTGGGAGGTTTTGCAATCCCTAATATGAAGTAATACGAAATGAGATGTTGAGTTAAGTATATAAGACTTGGCTAGAGCATCCTTTTGCACACCATGTATCTATTCTTTCTTACTCCTCTCTTGTAGGTTGACGTTTGCTTCTGAAGAGGAGAAAATTCAAGTATATTATTTACATTTGAACTCCAAGATACTAGGAAGATTGCTTTGGTCAATTATGGTAGTCAAACATTATTAGAAATGGAAATTTGGCACAAGAGGTTAGCTCATATAGGTGAGAGGGCTATGAAGCAAATCATTAGGGATCAGAGTGTGCTTGGTTTACCAAATATCTTCAAGCAACACATGATTTACAAAGGTAGTGCTTATCAATTTGGCAAGTCTCATAGGCAACCATTTACAAAGAAGGGATACATTTGTTGGTGTAAATCACAAGCCTACACATTTGGCTTGAAAGATATCTTGAAGATCTTACATATGTGAAGAAGCATAGGAACCATTGCTAGTGGTTAATTACCACTTTATCTCATTGTAAAAGTCAAATTGACTTGGAATCTCTTGTAATCACCTACCAAAAGGATTCGTGGAAAAATTAGTTGTTTGATTGAAAGAATATCTCCAAGAATTTAGGAGCTTGATCATAGGGAGCCAAAAGTTTAAATTTGAATTCAAATTTTTACTCATTCCTTATAAAAATGGACATGAAAAGTCGCGGGTAAGAGAGAGCATTCCCGAGCCTATCATTGCTGTTTTTTGAGTGTGTGTGAGGCCTACACTCTAGCCCATACCTCTCTACCCCATTTGGCAATGATATTCATGCCAATGGAGTTGTATACAAATGTTCATTAATACATACATTCACATTGTCCATCTCTGAGTTCCCTGTTAGTCTACTCAAAAGTCTCGCAACTTGTCAAGGGCATATCTCGGTCAATTCTTCACCAAATTCAGTGATTCAAAGTTTGTTGGATTCCACTTGAAGTAATCTACATGCTATCAATGTTATTCAGCCATTTTTGAGAAATCTGCGTCGAGGTGATCTCTGGTCATTTTCTGCTACAGTCCTAAAAAGTCAGGGGTATAGCTTAACTTGCTAAATTGATTTCTCTTAGCATAGTTTATCTTTCTACATCATTCCACATGGAATAGGTAGCTTACTAAGCTAATTAGATACCCCGAAAAGGAATTTTTCCAATTCCTACTGTGTTGGTCATACTGAGCAAAATACCCAACATGTGACAAGCCATAAATAGAAGTTTTTCTTGAGTTTGTGACTTCCAAAGTTATCCGTTTTGATTCAATCATTACACACATCATTTCCAAAGTTCATAGGACATTTTATGATGTCATTGGAAAGCTAAGGAGGTCTACTTATCAACTCTGAAGCAAAAGAGGGCTGGTACAAAGCAGGTTTAGCAGTACCTACTCAGTCTCTTGGAGCATCTATCCATCTTTCCCAACAGTGGTATCAAAGCAAAGTAAGGTAAAATGGGAGATGGTTTTCCTTCATTCATTGATAAATTGGACACGAACAACTATCAAGCATGGTCTCTAAGGATGAAGACCTACTTACAATGAAGGAGTCTCTATGGATACATCTCAGGAGATGAAGAATTGCCCTCATTCAAAACAAGAGGATTACCAACCAAGGAAGAACATGAAAGGCTCAACACATGGTGTGCTAAGGATGCATTGGCAAGGTCTTATTTATTCAACTCTATATCTGATTTTCTTTTGCCACATATTAGAAATTGTAAGACATCCCAAGAGACTTGGGAAACCTTGTCATCTTATTTTTCCTCCAACACAAGGGCTAGGAAAAATCAGTTGTGGATCGAATTCACAACTTTAAGCAAGCAACCTAAGCAAGCTGTTTCAGAAATTGTGACCAAGATTAAAGATGTAGCAGATCAGTTAGCAAGCATAGGAGAAGAGATTGAAGAAGAACAGATTGTAAGGCAAGTGATAAATGGGATCAAGGCTGATGACAAATGGGAAAGCTTCACCACAGCTATGGATCTTTACATGGACATGCACACTCCAGATCTTACAACTCTCATGGGACAATTGTTTACTCATGAAGCAAAGCTCAACAAGAATGGAGATACATCCAAAGGTAATAACTCTTCTGCCCTATACACTTATAAGAAGTCTAAAGATAAAGGCAAAAGCAAGAAAGTGGAAGATGAAGGTTCAACCTCTCAAGCCAACTATGCAGGGAGAGGTAGATCATCAAGAGGAAGGGGCATAGGAGGTAAGCAAGGTAGGGGGAGATCTTATAACTCCTCACCATGCAACATTTGTGGTTTATCAAATCATACTACAGATGAGTGTTTCAGGAATTACAAGAATCAGAGAGGAAGAGGATATCAAAGAGGTGGCTACTCACAGTCAAGAGGTAGATTCAACCATCACCAAGGCTACAACAGTAACTACAACAACAACTACAACAATAATTACAATGGCAACTACCAAGGAGGATTCAAATCCAGGAAGGATTACAACAACTACACAGAGGAGCAGGATGACTCCCTTCTAATCATGAACATGACTTCAAAATCAGGTACAAATGATGACCACCTATTCTACATTGACTCAGGATGTTCAAATCATGTGGCTGGCGATGTAGCATTACTTTTTGATCTTGAGGAACCAAAAGGTAAGCATCAAGTTCAAATAGGTGATGATACAAAGCATTCAATAGTTAAAGTTGGAAATGTTAAGACTTGTGATGGAAATCAGAATTTGTTGAGCAGGGTACTCTATGTACCAACCATTACCAAAAAATTGATGAGTGTTGGTCAGATTGTGGAGAAAGGTTTGCAGGTTAGATTCAATCAATATGGAGCATATGTGGAGGATCCAAGGCATGGGTTCAAGAGGATTGCTAAAGAAGAAAAATCAGGTAGAGTTTTCACTTTTGAGTTGGAAGATACAAAGAATATTGCACTATACAGTTATAAAGATCAAACACTTTCAGAGCTTGAGATTTGGCACAAAAGGTTAGGGCACACAGGGGAAAGAACCTTGAAACAAATGTGTAGGGACCAATGTGTGCTTGGGATACCTAATGTATCCAAGCAACATATGATTTATAAGTGTGGTGCTTGTCAATTTGGGAAGTCTCATAGGTTACCCTTCTCAAGGAAAGGATACATGCATGAAGACTACCTAGAGCTTGTCCACACAGATGTATGGGGACCAAGCAAAGATCCCTCAGTCTCAGGTTCAAGGTACTATGTATCTTTCATTGATGATTATAGCAGATGGACTGTATTGTACTTCATGAAGCACAAGGATGAGGTATTTAATTGCTTTAAAACATATCTTGCATTAGTTGAAAATCAGACAGGAAGGAATTTGAAAAGGTTAAGGTCAGATGGAGGAGGTGAGTACTTCTCGAATGAATTTGAAAACTTCTTGCAGGACAGAGGCATCAAAAGAGAGATAACCACAAGGTATTCTCCTGAACAGAATGGGGTAGCTGAGAGAAGAAATAGATTAATTGTTGAGACTGCTAGGTCTATGTTGAATGAGAAAAAATTACCTAACTATCTATGGGCAGAAAGTGTTTCTACTGCCACTTACCTCATAAACAGGTTACCATCTAAATCTCTTGATGGCATGACACCCTATGAAGCATGGCATGGTAAGAGACCCTCACTTGACAATTGCAAAATATTAAGATGTGTAGCATATGTACACATTCCTTCTCAGATAAGAGGTAAGCTAGACCCAAAAGCTGAAAAATGTATCTTTATTGGGTATGATTTAAATCAGAAAGGTTACAGGTTTTTTAATCCTATCAATAAAAGATTCATGGTAAGCAGAGATGTTGTCTTTGATGAAAATGATTCTTGGTATGAGA
This sequence comes from Ceratopteris richardii, assembly GCA_020310875.1. Classification (NCBI taxonomy): domain Eukaryota; kingdom Viridiplantae; phylum Streptophyta; class Polypodiopsida; order Polypodiales; family Pteridaceae; genus Ceratopteris; species Ceratopteris richardii. The sequence continues at coordinate 21,418,158 of CM035434.1, read as the reverse complement.
ATGAATGCAGGAAGGTTAATTTACCCTATGATTTGGAAGAGGAATTTCCAAGTCTTACAAAGGAGGAACCTACTCAGAATGAAGCCTCAAGTTCAGATGATGAAGATACTATCAACCTTGAAGAATTCAAAGCATGGAAGTCCAAAGGCAAAATGAAGATGAAGTAGCTTGAAGACATACCTGAATCTTCAACTCAACCATTTAGAAGATCACAAAGAGAAAGCAAAAAACCTATCAGATATGGGTATGATACATCTCTTGTTACTAAACATTCTGTTTATCTTGCCAAAGATTTGTCAAATGAAGAACCAGGATCATATGAAGAAGCAATAACCAAATCAGAATGGAAAGAAGCTATGGATGAGGAGATTGAAGCACTCAAAGAGAGTGACACATGGGAGTTAGTACCTAAGAAGGACTCAATGAAGGTAATAGGATCCAGATGGATCTACAAACTTAAAAGAAATTCTGATGGCACAATTAATAGGTACAAAGCCAGATTGGTAGCCAAGGGTTTTGCACAAACCCAAGGCATTGACTATGAGGAGACATTCTCACCTATGGCCAAGATGCCAACAATCAGAGTGTTGGTAAGTGTGGCTGCATCAAAAAATTGGAATATGTACCAATTGGATGTCAAGAATGCTTTCTTGAATGGATGGATTTCAGAGGAGGTATATATGTCACAACCTCCTGGCTATGAGGACCCTAAGAAGGTAACATATGTTTTCAAATTAAAAAAGGCTTTATATGGATTGAAGCAGGCACCTAGGGCATGGAATTACAGGTTAACTACATACCTCGAAGACCAAGGATTTGTCATGAGCAAGGCAGATACTTCTCTGTTCATTAAGAGAAGTAATTCAGAGGTAATATACCTTTGTGTTTATGTTGATGACATCATCATTACAGGTAATGATGTCAATGGAATCAGATATATCAAAAGTCAAATGATGAAGGAGTTCAAGATCAATGATCTTGGTCTATTGAAATATTTTTTGGGACTTGAATTAGTCTACACTAATTCAGGGATATATATTACTCAGAAAAAGTATATGCAGGACATGTTGAAGAAGTTTCATTTGCAGGATGCCAAAGTAGCAAGCACTCCAATGGAGGTAAACCTAAAGCTAAGTGCCCATGAAGGTGATGAAGTCAAAGACATTACAGGTTATCAAATTATGGTGGATAGTTTGAACTATGCTACCTTAACAAGGATAGATATTGCATATGGACTTAGTGTGCTAAGTCAATTTATGCACAAGCCAAGGATACCTCACTTAGAGGCTGCCAAGAGAATCTTGAAGTATCTCAAGGGTACACAGAACCATGGTTTGTATTTCCCTTACACTTTAGATATTGATATCAAAATTTATTCAGATGCAGATTGGGCAGGATGCAAGGATGATAGGAGGAGCACTTCTGGATATATTTCTTTTGCAGGTGACGAACCAATTTCATGGTCTTCAAAGAAGCAACCTACTGTTGCTTTGTCTTCTATAGAGGCAGAGTATAGAGGACTAGCTAATGCCACACAAGAAGCAATATGGATTAAGCTTTTGTGTATAGAATTGGGTTTATTCACTAGGTCTCCAATAATCTTTGGGGATAATACAAGTTCTCTTCACCTTGCAGCTAATCCTATTTATCATGCTAGGACCAAACACATAGAGGTCCATTACCATTATGTGAGAGAGAAGTTGATAAGCAAAGACATTCAACTAACCTATGTTTCAACCAACATGCAATGTGCAGATTTGTTGACTAAAGCTTTGGATGGAACCAAACTTTGCACGTTCAAATCCATAATTGGATTGCAGGATATACTTGAAGATTGAAGTTGAAGACTTAAGCCAAAATGTTTGGCTTGAGGGGGAGCTGTTGGTGTAAATCACAAGCCTACACATTTGGCTTGAAATATATCTTGAAGATCTTACATATGTGAAGAAGCATAGGAACCATTGCTAGTGGTTAATTACCACTTTATCTCATTGTAAAAGTCAAATTGACTTAAAATATCTTGCAATCACCTACCAAAAGGATTCATGGAGAAATTAGTTGTTTGATTGAACGAATATCTCCAAGCATTTAGGAGCTTGATCATAGGGAGCCAAAAGTTTGAATTTGAATTCAAATTTTTACTCATTCCTTATAAAAATGGACATGAAAAGTCGCGGGTAAGAGAGAGCACTCTCGAGCCTATCATTGCTGTTTTTTGAGTGTGTGTGTGAGGCCTACACTCTAGCCCACACCTCTCTACACCATTTGGCAATGATATTCATGCCAATGGAGTTGTATAGAAATGTTCATTAATACCTACATTCACATTGTCCATCTCTGAGTTCCCTGTTAGTCTACTAAAAAATCTGTCAACTTTTCAAGGGCATATCTCGGTCAATTCTTCACCAAATTCAGTGATTCAAAGTTTTTTGGATTCAAATTGAAGTAATCTACATGCTATTAAAGTTTGAAGACATTCTATTCAGCCATTTTGGAGAAATCTGCGTTGAGGTGATCTCTGGTCATTTTCTGCTATAGTCCTAAAAAGTCGGGGGTATAACTTAACTTGCTAAAATGATTTCTCTTAGCATAGTTTATCTTTCTACATCATTCCACTTGGAATAGGTAGCTTACTAAGCTAGTTAGATGGCCCTAAAAGGAATTTTTCCAATTCCTAGTGTGCTGGTTATACTGAGCAAAATACCCAACAAGTGACAAGCCATAAATAGAAGTTTTTCTTGAGTTTGTGACTTCCAAAGTTATCTGTTTTGATTCAATCATTACACACATCATTTCCAAAGTAAATAGGACATTTTATGATGTCATTGGAAAGCTAAGGAGATCTAGTTATCAACTCTGAAGCAAAAGAGGGCTGGTACAAAGCATGTTTAGCAGTACCTACTCAGTCTCTTGGAGCATCCATCCATCTTTCCAAACAACATTCATGAAGACCTATTGGAGCTAGTCCATACAAATGTATGGGGAACAAGAAATGAGTCTTCTAAATCTTGATCCAGGTATCATGTATCTTTCATTGATTATTGTAGAATATGGACAATACTATACTTCATGAAGCATAAAGATGAAGTGTTCTCTTGTTTCAAGAAATATCTAACACTTGTTGAAAATCAAACAGGAAAGACTTTGAAGAGGCTAAGGTGAGATGGAGGGGGAGAATATTTCACCCATGACTTTGATTCTTATCTCCAAGAGAGAGGAATCAAAAGAGAGACTACAACCAGGTATACACCAGAACAAAATGGAGTGGTAGAATGGATGAATAGAACCATACTGGAGGCTGCAAGGTCAATGCTAAATGAGAAAAAGGTTCCCAATTACCTATGGGTAGAGGCTTCCTATTTTTTTTGAGAGATAAAGATCTTTTGAATTGAAGTAAACACTCGTGAAAAAACCTACCATAATTTTCTACCTCTTTCTGTCGTATTTCCTCACCTCCATTAATGACTTTTGTTGATACAAAATTTTTATCAATTGAATTTTGTCACTCCAGCAATGCATAAGAATCGGTATCGTTAGCAACATCAGCATATCCAGATTGATGTTACTCCCCCTCACTACTGAATGGCGGTAAAAATATTTAACTCTCAGTTAGATTACCTTATGCAGCATAATTCTAAAACATTTAAGAGATGGAAGTTTTAAATCAATTGACCAACATGGTGTAGCTTGCTTTAGCCTTCGGCCCAGGTCAACTAAGCAAAACAAGACCATGTAGGCTTAAGCTTAAGCCTGGTTTTCGCGCATTCCCAACATGGTATTATTAAGATTCCCTACATGGTATTATGTAGCCCAACATGGTATTATTAAGATTCCCTTGGTTAAGATTCCCTTGGTATTATTAACCCAAGGTATTATTAACCCAAGTATATCCACATCCACCTATTTGATCAATAGAATCCCATGAAAATCATTGGATGGGATGACACCATATGAAGCATGGAATGGAAGAAGACCTAGCCTTGACCATTCCAGGATCTTTGGGTGCATAGCATATGCACACATACCTTCACAAATGAGAGGAAAATTGGATCCAAAGGTAGAGAAATGCATATTCATTATATATGACCTTAATCAGAAAGGTTATAGATTATATAATCCAAACAATAAAGGTTTCATTGTTAGTAGAGTTGTTGTTTTTTATGAAAAAAAATCTTGGTTTGAAGATGATTGTAGGAAAAGCAAACTTCCTTATGACCTAGAGGAAGACTTTCCAACATTGTCAAAGAGGAATGAGTATACACATGAAGACTTAAGTGATTTTGATGATGATCAAAAGACCCCAAGAAGAGAAATCAATTCTTGGGACTCCAAAGGCAGAGCTAAAGTGCAAGAGTTGAGAGATGTCGTTAAATCATCTCAACAAATTATAAGGAGATCTCTCGAGAGGAAAAGAAGCCAGAAAGGTATGGGTATGACACATCTTTTGTCATTGAACACTCTATTTATATAGCATAGGATACAAAATCTAAAGAACCATCAACATACGAAGAGGCCAAGAAGAAACCAAAATGGAGAGATTCCATGAAAGAAGAAATGGAAGATCTACACGAAAATCAGACTTGGGAATTGGTTCACAAGAAAACATATATGAAGGTCATTGGCTCAAGATGGATTTACAAGGTAAAGAAGAATTCTGATGGCTCAATAAACAAGTGCAAAGCAAGGCTTGTGGCAAATATCTATCAAATGGATGTTAAAAATGCTTTTTGAAATGGTTGGATTTTTGAGGAGGTATACATGGCTTAACCTACTTGTTTTGAAGATAAATCATATCCATAATATGTATCTAGGTTAAGGAAAGCCTTGTATGTTTTGAAACAAGCTCGTAGAGCTTGGAATCGTAGATTATTCAATTATTTACAGGATAAAGGATTTATGGTAAGCAAGGTAGATCGTTCCCTCTTCATAAAGATGAATCACTCAGAGGTCATATACCTTTGTGTATATGTGGATGATTTAATCATTATAGGTAATGATGCAGATGGAATCAAGAGGACCAAAGTCCAAATGAAAGAAAAGTTCAAGATTAATGATCTTGGATTACTCACTTACTTCCTAGGTTTGGAAGTGTTATATAGGAAAAGGTATGTTCCTAACTCACATAAAGTACATTGGAGATATGCTCTCCAAATTCAAGATGGAAAATACAAAGGTTGCAGGGACACCCATGAAGGTAAATCATAAGCTAAGTGCTCATGAACAAGAAGCAATTGATGATGTGATTAGCTACCAAAGCTTAGTTGGAAGCTTAAATTATGCTACTATAACTAGAGTAGATATATGCTACGAAGTTAGTATGCTAAGTCAATTCATGCACAACCCAAGGAAGCCTCACATGGAAGCAGCTAAAAGAATCCAATAATACTATTGGATTCTTTTAGTTGATTCCATGTGAGGCTACAGGCACAATTAATGAAGGGCTATATTACCCTTATACATCTAATATAGATGTCAAACTATTTTCTAATGTAGATTGGGTAAGTTCTAAAAATGATAAGAGAAGCACATTAGAGAAACAATAGAATCTCGTGAAGTTAGGGAGCTGAACCCATGACTCATGTGGTCAAAGGAACAAATTTAAACCACCCCTAAAGTGTGGGAACACTAGTAGGTGAGAGAAAATTCAAATTCAAACTCATATGATGAGTATAAATAGAGGTGTTTTTTGTCCAAGGTTAGGGTTTGTCATTATGAAAGCTATTGAGATAATCCTTGAGCATACCTTGAGCTCAACATATGTATGAGTAGTCAACTACATTTACCTTATATCATATGCTCATTATCATACATAATATGATACATTTCTTCAAGCTTATTTCTCTCTATTGTTCTCTATTGCATCTTCATCATTTCAGTGCCTTTGTAGAAGCAATTTCTCTATGTGCACTCAATCATTTGATCCACTTTAACTTGATATAGTTAGAGTGAAGTGTCTACTATCCACATATGAAGTTTCAGTTTTTTGGTTCAACCAATCTCGAGATATGAACTAATGAAGTTGACTATGCCTCAACATCATCTTGTTTAAAATGTCGGGATGCCCCCCTGCATTGCTAAACTTGTTTCTCAATGTATAATGCCTCTAAATTCATGCAATAAATTTCTTTATGGTTAGCTATACACTTGATTTAGATATGTGCAAAAGTTCTTTGGTCAATTAATACCAGGTGGTGAGCCTTGAGTAAAATACTGAGCACCTACATTCCCAAAATAGAAGGTTTTCTCACACTCCTTGCATATGCAAGTTAGCTGGTTTGGTAAAATCTTTTGGGAATGATGTCGCAAAGCACCTAGTGGGTGTAAATGTATTATTGTGAATTCAAAGGAGTCTATTAGGCATCCTTGGAGTCAAGTTGGTAGGTGTAGAGCAGGTTTTGTGCAACACGAGCTCATCTCTAGAGCATACCCAACCATCTCTTCACAAGTTCATAGCACATAGAGAGAAATGAGACAGACAGAGAGAGAGATAGATAGAGAGAGAGAGAGGTGCATAGTGGGCTCTCACAAAGATGTGACAATAGCACATCACGTTGTCGGAGTGATTTACTCCCACTAATTTCAACCTTGGATGAGAAAAATGGAACCCTTGTGAAGAGAGATGAAGTTCGGAAATATTCAAGTGCATTACTCGATCCTATGCTCTCAAGCAAGATTTCATGGGTATTGATGATGATATGGCTTAGCATAGGGATTCAATGCTCATAGCTTGGAAAAAAGCTAAGTCCATTAGCATTCATGGACAATGTGATGTTAGGAAGTGGTGTTGCGCATGCAAGCGTAAAGGGAAAGGTCAGACATGCTTAAAGGTGGGTAGCAGATTGCAACGAACGAGGATAGATAGTTAACTGAAGTTGAAAAAGGAAGGAGGCTACGCACGCAGAGAAAAAAGGTGGTTCACGGCACTAAGAAGAGGGAAGGGGACGTACAATACGGAGGAGGATCCAAGGGGGGCAAAGCATGATTGTGCAGTAGGAGGATCAAAGGGTGAAAGAAACAACGAAGTCTTGAAGATTATAGGGGAATTCCGCCTGGAGATTGGCTGCTACTCCATCGAATGACAGAGGAAAAGTGGGAGGTTGGGCATGCTGCAGGGGCAAGATTCGAAGATCTTTCCACGAGCTTTTCTAAATACAATTTCTTTCAGTAATCATTGATTTTTGAGAGATATCAACAAAGAAGACAAGGCTACAGCCTAGACGTGCTTGGCAAGTTAGTGCTAAGACAAAGGCAAAAATGGCAGGCGGAAACTGTTATAAAGGATGAATTGACTTCAGAACAGAGAGGAGAAGGGAATTGCGCAGCAGATATTGAGCATTCTTCTATGTGTCTTTGATTTGATGGCTGGAAAGGGACGCTGATTTGGAGATAAGCACCGAGAAGTGCATAGGAGGCAGAGAGGATTCGTGCTGACGCACGACAATCAAGAAGGATTTCTGCTACAGTATGTTCATCTCTAGAGGATGACAACTCAATCACTGGCCGAAAGGAATGTAACGACTCAGATCTATCAAAACGCTGGAAAAGTTCGATGGTTGGGATCGGAGAAATAGAAGTTATATGTTGTTGCGCATAACTGATAGGAGGAGGATTTCGAAAGAAGAACGAAGATCATGGAAAAATTCTAATGTTTCCCAACGATTCTCTGTTAAGATCATCTCTCTCCAGCGCCAATTCTAAATGATTCCTGATATGAATGATATCTGTTGAGGCTCCAACAACAACTGAATTCATAAAGTACTAAAGCTCGTTGCACATCTGACAACGATCATCTGCTGCTGTGGAAGGTCAAATGCTAAAGTTAACGTCAGATGGACGACAATTACATTGGATTTAAGTGCACTTGTTATGGACAAAAAAAATCAACGAAGCAATGGAATTAGCGGATCTGAAAATCGATGAAGAACTATAATTGGAGCTTGGATGGAGTCAGGTTAAAGCTCAATGATGAATACATACTAAGTTTTTGTTTTTTGGAATTTTCATAATCTGTCGCTCACTTCTCTGTTGATCTAGATGCTATGTTCTGTGCTAGTTTTTTTTTTAGTAAACTTTTCTTTCAAATTACGCTAAATTCCTCTGCATATGCTTCGATGAAATTTTTGATATCGTCTTTATGCCTGATACCCATGAAATTGTGATATCTTCTTTATGTCTGACGTCTATTGTTGTAAGAAACCGTTCACTTAGTACCTCCGAGAACTCTGACCATCGAGCTCTGATTAAGTTTTAGCTGCACTACTATCACAACATAATGTTAAATATTTATTTTCTTGACATTTCTGTCTACTATGGATGTTTGAAATTGGACGACAGGAAGATCTAAAATAGTGAATTTACCCGCTAGTTCACTGACAAAAACTTCAGTAGCTGTGCGTTCCTCTATCAACCACGTACGTGCGTATGCATTAAACTGAGCAAGTTTAAGGAACTGGGTGCATGCGCAGTGAGCAGTAGCTATTGGAGAAATGATATGCTAATATAAAATGTTAGATTTAATCATGAATATTTAATTAAGTTTTCTGAACAGCGTGAATATTGAATTTTCTTATTCCAGGACACTAAGACTTTATTTTTTTAAATGATGAAAGTCAATGTAATTGTTGATTTCAGGTATATGGGAATGGCTATTGATAGTCATACACTGCGCTTTCTTCGCTTGAGCATAAACATGTACATTGAAACAGTAGAATTAAATCCGTGCAGTTGTTGAATTCAAGTATTGTGGATTACAAACATCAAACGATTTCAGGCATAGCTTTAAGAGAACTTTAGTTTTTGTAGAATTCATATACCATGATAGCACGAATCATTTATAATATAACTTCAAGAAGTAAAGCATTTGTTTGGAGTAATGAAATTCTTTTTTTTTTGGAACTGAAGTCCTCAATACAAGCTCAATGTGTGTACGCTAAAATCAAATTCAAGCTTTTCTGACTCACGTCTTTGGTCCTTTGACTAAGTGAATTGATCATCCTTTGACTAAGTGAATAGTGTTAAACTCTTTGACTTCGATTACCTGAGGTTGCTCTAAGCACCCAGCGTGCGCCGTATTTTTGGCGGTCGCCCTGATCCACCGACCGTCGCTTTCGCGCCGACAACGTGTAACAGAAGATTGAAGGTTTAATGGTAGTTACTACAAATACACATGCATATGAACAAACCTTTCTACAAACACATAAAAGGACTTGCATGCATGCATTATTTCATATACACATACACATACAGACATTAACACATACACACATTTGTTGATATATTTAGGTAGTGATGTGTGTGAACACACTAGGACCACAGGGGCACTTTTTCCGTTCTTTAGGAAGTTTTTTTCCCGCGGCTTGTATATATGGCTATTGCCCTAATGGGGTACTTATCTTTGCACATTCTAGTGGTAATACATTCAGTATTGTGTGTTGAGCTCAAAGCTTCTTCTTCTTCCTTGTGTTGTTTGCATGCTTTCGGAGATTTCTAACTCCAACAATCAGTATCAAAGCATGTCGCCGCTTCATCCAGGGTGTCATCGACACTCCTCTCGTTGTAGTCTCAAAATCACACAAATTTTGATGAGCATACTTAGCGTGTTTCCGAGATCTGAACAGCTTCGACCTGTAGTGCCGAAATCACGATCTGAGCTCGTTTCGGTCTCCGAACACACTATCATAGCACTTGTGTAGGCTATTTCCTCTTTTTGTGCAAAAGATATATACCAATTTTGATTCACCAATATAAGCATCTCGAAGTCTGCTACACGTCTAGTAGAATTCTTGTGGGTAGTTGTGTTCAACATTTTGAGATATAGTCAATTTTTTGCATCAAGGTATTTTAGTCATCAGCCATGGTTGAAAGCAGTGATGTATTTCGTGTGTTGGCTATTGAGGATAAGTTGGATGGTACCAACTACCCATTGTGGGCTTATATGATGTGACATGTATTGGTTGCAAAAGGACTACGGAACATTGTGCAGGGTGTTAAAAAATGTCCTATCACACCTGCAATTGTTACAGCTATAGGTACTAAAGCTCATGTAGAAGGTGTCGAAGATGATGATATTCTACATATTCCTATTCGTGCTACGGTTTTTGCTGCACCTACTATAGAGCAGATTTGTTGGGATGGCAGATGTGCCGAGGCACATGCATTTATAGCTTTTTCTATCAAACATGCGATTATTCCTCACATTCGCTCTTGCAAAACAGCTAAGGATGCATGGGATACACTTACCATATTTTACCAAGCTAGCAATGAGGCTCATGTTGCTTACCTTCGAAAACAGTTGGAGAGTGAGCACATGAATGAAGGTGATTCTATGGACAATTTTCTAACAAAGATCAAAGACTTGAAGGAACAATTGATTTCTGCTGATGAGGTTATACCAGATAGCTCACTTGTGTAGACCATTCTAAACGGTCCTCCTGATTCATATAAGATTTTTGCTTCTACTCTTTGGTTGATGATGAAAGGAAATCCAAATGACTTGTCTTTTGAGGAGTGAGCCTCTGTTTTCTTGCAGGAGGATAAATCCAAGCACAACAAGTCCATTATGCTGATGGAGAGTGTTAATCTCCAAAAGAACAAGCTACTCTTGAAATTAGAACACCTCTATATCAAGAGTAACTCAAAACCATCACCAATTTGGAGGATTAATGATCAATTATAAAGATTTTGGTTAAACTGTGAAGAAGATGATTCTATAGAAAGTCTACTGCACATATCTCTCTCATTGACTTATCAAATGTGTAAAGTTTTTCATGAAACCTTGCACAAGGTGTCGGCTATAGTTTGCCCAGCTCCTCCAAGTTAAATCATTCCAAAAGACTCAATAGATCTTGAGAAATGGACTTAACAAGTCACCTATGTCTAAAACTGTTCTTTTGAGAAGTCGATTTAGACACCTGTAACTTCTAACACTTGGTTCTCTCAATCTAGAACCCCTTTATGCAAATGCTTTTAGCCATAGATGGATTACCTTTCAACTTAGCTTTTGACTCCTCAGTCATGCAAAACTTTAACCTGTGCACTGAGAAATGATCAAATCTTTGACTATCGAGAACGCACCTGTTTCATAAAATAATGAAGACTTCTTCACATATGAATGTTCCTAAGCATAATTCTCAGAGGCTGTTTACAATTAGGCTCGCAAACTTTAACCATAGACTCGTTAACTATGGACTTAGAAGTCTACAAAAGGATTCTTGAAATAATCAAGCACAGAAACATCGGGCGTAATTTTTCTTCCATTACTAGAAAAAGTTACATCTGGATGAGAGAGCTAATCTTCATACTTCTCAAGTGTCTAATCACTTCTAATTCTTCTGAATTCTTGTATTCTACACTCTCTCATATTTGTATATATAGGCAAATATTTACAAACTCCTGACTATACAAAAGTATAAGTGAACTATCTCTGAATTAATGTGCATATATGTACACATCTTCATCTTCTGGATATGCACTTCCTTCATGCTTCCTAACTTGAACTTTTCTTCTATCTTTGACTTCCAATCCTTCATTAAAACTTCAATTGTTGATTGCCCTGCACCAACAACTCCCCCTCAATCATCAATTGAGGTTTTCTCTATCTTCTTTATGCCTGCCATGTCTTTGACCCTCTGTAGCTTTGGTCCATCCAAGGTTTTGGTTAGCATATCAGCTATCTGATCTTTTGTTGAAGTATGTATGACTTCAATCTCTTTATCCATCACCTTCTCTCTTAGAAAGTGATACTGAATCTCAATGTGTTTAGTCTTGGCATGAAAAACAGGATTAGCAGCTAAATACAATGAACTCATGTTATCTCCATGAATAGTGGATGTACTTTGTATGATGTCAAAACTCTTCATAAGAGTCTTTAGCCATATCACTTCCTTTGCAGCTTCCACCATACCTTTGTACTCAGCCTCTGTAGATGATAAAGCAACTATGTGTTGCTTCTTTGAACACCAAGCAATTAACTTATCTCCCACATAACACAAGTATCCATAAGTTGATCTCCTATCATCAGGATTACCTGCCCAATCTGTATCACTATAGATCTTGATGTTTGTATCTGATGTAAAACCATAATACAAACCTTCTTTGAGTGTACCCTTAATGTACCTCAACACCCTTTGACCTGCAATCCAATGTTATTTCCTAGGACAATGCATGAATTGAGACAATACTCCAACTGCATATGACAAGTCAGGTCTACTTAATGTAGCATAGATTAGACTACCAACCAAACTTTGATATATCTTCATATCCTTGAACTCTTCTCCTCCATATCTGCTCAACTTATAATTCACCTCCATTGGAGTAGGTGCTATCCTACAATCATCCATTTTAAACTTGATCAACAAGTTTTTCAAATACCTTTCTTGCGTTACATACACTCCATGTTGAGTGTATGATATCTCCATTCCCAAGAAATATGACAAGTCTCCCAAGTCACTGATTTTGAACTCTTTCTCCATTTGGTTCTTTAAACTTTGAATGCCTTTCTCATCTGTACCTATAAGAATTATATCATCAACATATATGCACATATAAATGAACCCATCATCACTTGCTTTGACAAGAAAGCTACTATCTGCTTTAGATACTTGAAAACCAAGTTCTTTCAAGAACTTCACAAGTCTATAATTCCATGCTCTTCGGGCCTGCTTCAAGCCATACAAAGCTCTCTTGAGCTTTCACACATGATCTGGATACCTTCCATCTCTGAATCCTTGTGGTTGCTCCATAAAAACATCATCTGAAATATAACCATTTAAAAAAGCATTCTTCACATCTAGTTGACACAACTTCCAACCTTTACATGCAGCAATAGCTATGAGTGTCCTGATGGTTGTCATCTTTGCCACAGGATTATAGGTCTCATCATAATCTATACCATATGTCTGAGAAAAACCCTTCACAAGAAGTCTAGCTTTATACCTAGACACACTTCCATCTACAAACCTCTTTGTCTTGTAGACCCATTTGTATCCAATGATCTTCTCACTATTTGGTTTAGGAACCAAATCCCATGTCTGATTCTCCATCAATGCATCATACTCTTCCTGCATAGCTTTCTCCCAATTTTCCTTACCTTTTACCTCTTCATATGTAGAAGGTTCTTCATCTGCCTTTATTATATAAGCATAATCTTTGGTAGTCGAAAAAGAAGTGTCATTGCTATACCTTGTAGGTTGCCATTTATGTCTTGTTGACCTTCTGAGTTCTCCACTTCTTGAGGTTTTTGGTTCATCACATTTTGGATCAAACCTTAGCACTTCTTCAACTTCAACATATACTTCATTGTTCTCCTCTTCATAAAAAATCTGAACTTTTGATTTACCTTTCTTTTGAGTCACAACTTCTTCATCACCTGCATAAATATTGATTGTACCTGCATACCAAGTACCTTGCTCATCAAATGTAACATCTTTAGACACAATGAATTGCTTTGTGGATGGACTCCACAACCTATATCCCATCTGCTTATCATCATATCCAATGAACGCATATTTTTCAACTTTAGGTTCCAATTTATGCCTCAATTGTGATGGCACATATGCATATGCCAAACATCCAAATATTTTGCAATGATCTAGAGTAGATCTCTTACCCCACCATGCCTCATATGGTGTCATACCCTACAAAGCTTTACATGGTAATCTATTGACCAAATAAGTAGTTGTGTTTAGCAGCCTCAGCCCACAAGTAATTTGGGCAATTTTTCTCCTTCATCATGGATCTTGCAAACTCAACAAGAGTTCTATTTCTCCTTTCTGCTACACCATTTTGTTGAGGAGAGTACCTGTAACTAATTTCCCCTTTTATACCTGCATTCCACAAGTAATCATTGAACTCATTAGAAAAATACTCTCCCCATCCATCTGACCTTAGTGTCTTCAACTTATGACCTGTAATTCTCTCTGCATACACATGATAATGTTTGAATGTATTGAATACCTCTGACTTATCTTTGATCACATAGATAGTGATCCATTTGGTAGCATCATCAACATAAATCACATAATACCTTGAACCATTGATATTGAAATCCTTTGATGGTCCCCACACATCTGTGTGTACCAATTCAAGCTTCTCTGAATACATAAAACCATGCTTGGAATGAGATTGCTTATGAGCCTTACCTAATTGACATGCCTCACATCTGTATGTCATATGTTGACCTCCAACATTAGGCAATCCAAGCACTGAACCATTGTTAATCATATCTTTGATACCTCTTTCATTGAAATGTCCAAGCCTCTTGTGCCAAAGATCTAACTCAGAGATCTTATGTCCTCCATGAGTGAACAAGGCATGACCAACATTGCCTTGAATCTTCAATGTGAAAAGTCTTCCTTCTTTCTTCCCTGAAACAATTTGTTTATACTCATTGCTAGGGTCTTCCACAAACACTCCTTCATTAGTGAACCTAACTTCATAATCTTTTTCAACAATTTGGCCTACACTAATCAGATTCTGGAATTGTAGGAACATACAAAACCTTACTCAAAAGAGTACTTGCATCCTTGGCCTTCACTAATCCAATTGACTTCACATTGTGTTTTGTATTGTCACCTGTTTGAACTACATGATTAGTTACCTTACTATCCAAATCAGTCATCAAAGCTATGTTGCCACTCAGGCGATTGCTACACCCTGAGTCAATATAGAAGACTCTTTGGTCTTCACTTTTCCTTTCACAAGTTGCATTCATTATCAATGTTGAATCCTCCTTCTGATCTGAAGCATGATTGTAGTAGGTATTGTTGTATTGTTGACTTTGGACTCATCTACCTGAATTTCTTCCAAAGTAACCTCTACTACCCCTACCTCTGAAATTACCTCTTTGATTTCTGCCACCTCTTCCTCTTGAATTAAAATTCTGATTATATCCACCAATACTCTGAGTATTATGCCAACAATCATTAGCTAAGTGATTTGTCTTACCACAAATCCACCAAGCTTTAACTCCATCGTTATTACTCCTGCCTCTTCCTCTACCTTTGCCACCTCCTCTTCCTCTTAGGAAGTTAGCTTGGCTAGTTGTACCTTCATCTTCATTTGCTTGTTGCTTTCCTTTGATATTCTTCTTATCCTTCGAATACATTGCATGACCTACACTTTTATCACTTTCTCCTTTGACATCCTGCTCAAAGGTTAACATATGTCCTAGCAACTGATTTAAATCAGGAGTGAAATGATCAAGTGATAATTCAGTAGACAAAATGAATGGCTTCCATTTGTCATCACCTCTCAAACCTGTAAGGATTTGCCTTACCAATTTATCCTCCTCAATGTCTTCATCAACTGCTCCTAATGCATCTGCAATTTCCTTCATTCTTGTTACATAATCTAAGATGGAGTGAGAGGCCTTCTTCTTGAAAGTGGTAAATTCTGCCCACAAGGATGCCTTCCTTGACTTTGTGGTGTTTTGGAAATGCTCCTCCAAAGCATTCCATATATCACTTGCACTTTCAAGACCTCTAATGTGAGGTAGCAAGTAGTCATTAACTGCCATATAGATAATGCTCCTAGCTTGAGCATCTCTCTGCGTCCAATTCTTCAAATCTGATAATTCTTCCCTAGTTGGAACACTAGGATCTCTAAACTGAGGCTTTTCTTCTTCACTTGTAATATAAGCTATCAAGTCTTTGCTCATAAGATGAGCTTCCATCCTCATTGACCATGTTGGATACTTCTCTCTATCCAATTTCTCTATCTGAAGAGAATCTCCCATCCTTTCTTCACCTGTATATTGAATTCTTCAAACTTTATGAGTAATAGATGTAACTTTACTCCGAATAATGTTCCTTTTGTCTTCCTTGATGTCGTATGGCCTCCTTCTCAAGCTTTGCTCTTAAGCTTTCACCTTTTGAACCTTCAGATGTTGAATTGTTTATGACTGTAGCAGTCGGGATCCTCCTTTCTTCAGTTTTGATGCTTCCTGCTCTAATACCACTGATGGAGAGTGTTAATCTCCAAAAGAATAAGCTACTCTTGAATTTAGAACACCTCTATATCAAGAGTAACTCAAAATCATCACCAATTTGGAGGATTAATGATCAATTATAAAGATTTTGGTTAAATTGTGAAGAAGATGATTCTATAGAAAGTCTGCTGCACATATCTCTCTCATTGACGTATCAAATGTGTAAAGTTTTTGATGAAACTTTGCACAAAGTGTCGGCTATAGTTTGCCCACCTCCTCCAAGTTAAATCATTCCAAAAGACTCAGTAGATCTTGAGAAAGGGACTTAACAAGTCACCTATGTCTAAAATTGTTCTTCTGAGAATTCGATTTAGACACCTGTAACTTCTAACACTTGGTTCTCGCAATCTAGAACCAGTTTATGCAAATGCTTTTACCTTTCAAATTATATTTTGACTCCTTATTCATGCAAAACTTTAACCTGTGCAGTGAGAAATGATCAAATCTTTGACTATCGAGAATGCGCCTGTTTCAGAAAACAGTGAACACTTCTTCACATATGAATGTTCCTACTCATAATTCTCACAGCCTGTTTATAATTAGGCTCTCAAACTTTAACCATAGACTCATTAACTATGGACTTAGAAGTCTACAAAAGGATTCTTGAAATGATCAATCACAGAAGGAGAATGCTGAGAAACATCCGGTGCAATTTTTCTTCCATTACTAGAAAACTTTACATCTCAATGAGAGAGCTAATCTTAACACTTCTCAAGTGTCTAATCACTTCTAATTCTTTTGAATTCTTGTATTATACACTCTCTCATATTTGCCCCGACATTTTTCCTTGTATATATAGGAAAACATTTACAAACTCCTGACTATACAAAAGTATAAGTGAACTATCTCTGAATTAATGTACATATGTGTACATATCTTCATCTTCTGGATATGCACTTCCTTCATGCTTCATAACTTGAACTTTTCTTCAGTCTTTGACTTCAAATCCTTCATTAAAACTTCAGTTGTTGATTTCCCTGCACCAACATATGCATGTTGCAGATCAAGCTTTCCTAGCTAGTGAGAAGGGCAAAGGAAAATGGAGCTCTTCAACTAGTAAGTAGAAATCTGCTAATTCTGCACAATCGAAGAGGGAAGACAAGATGAAAAGAAATCAGAAAAGCAGAAATTATTTTGCAAGTATTGTAAAGGAAATGATCATATCATAAAGAACTCTCCAAAACTGGCCGCTAAAGAGGCAAAGAAGAAAGAGGCTAGAATGGTTGTTGCAGAGGCCTCTACACTAAAAACAGAGTTTGCTAATCTTGTGCAGGAAGAAGAATGGGTGTTTACTACTATTTGCAGTTTTGACTCATCTTCGCATGAGTAGTGCATGTCTGTAGTAGACTCAGATGTTTGGTGCTTTGACAGTGGGGCAACCAAACATATTACCTCGCAGCACAGTTTCTTCTCTTCACTCGAGCCTGCCCCTACAGGGAATACTATTACATGCGCCAACAACTCCTCTTATCCTGTTATGGTAGTTGGTAAGATCATTTTGACTACTACTGATGGTAGTTCTTTCACTTTCTCAGATGCTTTATTTGTGCCAGGGATCAAGAAAAATCTATTATCAGTTTTTGCATTAGCCAAGGTTGGCTTGGTTAATTTGTTGATGACAAATGTACAGTTCATGATCTATCAAATGGTGACATGATTATTTCTTCTGGCATTTTATGTCATGGGCTGTATAAGGTCATAGACTATGAAAGATCTGTAAATGATTTGGCATGTGCAATACATGATTCTCAGGTTTTCAAGGATAGACGGATAGAAAGTTTCCAATCATGCAAGTTCTTGTTATTACCTTAGTTAAGGTAAGCACAAGAACCTGCATTGAATGGACGCTTTCTTTTCACCCATCCTTTAAAATTATTCTTCCATCCTTCAAAATCTTCTCGATAAATTTGCTTCTCCCATTTTCCAAACAACCTAATACCTCCATAGCTACCTGTCAGGAAGATTCTAAAGGCTGGGCGGATAATTCCAAAGGCTAGATGGACATAATATCTTCATTCGATATAGGTATGTATAATTTGACCTTAGTTTCGTAACATGTATATGTTTGTATAGATCTTCATCATTGTCACACAAATCTTGTAATTTATCCTCTTTAATATAGGGCTTTAAACCTTGCATATTGCATAGGATCACTTTTGCATAGCCTCCTCATAGAAGATTATGATAAACAAGGTCTTATTGGCAACTCTGAGTGGTGTGGTGGAATATCATCAATATCATATGTTGGAATATACACACATGAATAAAAATCATTAGTATTCCATAAATGAATGAAAAGTAAACTTTAAACATAAAATTAAATATTTAAGTTATTTTGAAAAGAAATTGAAATTAGAGTTTTCCAATGCAACACAAGATAGGTGGATAGAAAGTTTTAATTCTCTCTCACGCTAAAAGGTGCTCTTGGAGGTCTACGCCATCCATAATTCACTAATAATTCATCACCAGTATGTAATGAGGTAATAGCATTGACAACTATGTATCTTGCTACATCTCTACTCATGTATGGTGGTTCATGACTATTTTCACGCTCCTCAAATGTGCAATTAGTCCTTGAACTATTATGTAAC
>CM035434.1:21344582-21394582 GCA_020310875.1 Ceratopteris richardii | reverse complement strand
ACCAGCCGAATCAGAGTCATAAAAATCATGCAAATCTGGGGGCAGTGATCCCGCCTTGGGATATAACAACCCAGCCGAGTACCACTCAAGTAGCGAAAGATGCGCTTAATGACCTGCCAATGCTTGACTCTTGGGCAATGCATAAACCTGCTCATCAGTGAGACAACAAACTGAATATCTGGCCAAGTAATGCATAAGTAAATTAGGCATGCAACAACCTGCTAATAGAGAATAGCATCAAATGCATCTCTAGCATCATGAAGACTCAATCGTAAACCTGTCTCCATAGGAGTGGCAATAGGCTTACAATCTTCAAGGCCAAAATGTTGCAATAATGTGTCAATATATTTCGTTTGAGACAAAGCCATTCCACCATCAACTTGCATAAACTGAATCCCCAAATAGTGATGCAAATGCCCCAAATCAGACATCTCAAATGAGGCATGCAAATCAGCCTTAAAATCGGCAATATGCTTCTCAATAGGACCAGTGAGCAGCATGTCATCAATGTAGACAACAATGATCAGAAGCACATGATTAGCATGCTTAACATATAAGGTGCTCTCAGTTGCACTGTTCTCAACACCATGTGCAATCAGATAGGCATGTATCTTCTCATAACATGCATGTGGTGCTTGCTTTAAACCATATAATCCCTTCTTTAATGTGCACACCTCGTTTTCATGCCCTTTCTGCACAAAACCATAGGGCTGAAAAACATACACTTCTTCATTCAAGTCACCATTCAAAAATGCAATTTTAATGACCAACTAATGTACATTCCAACCATGATGGGCTGCAAGTGCACGGATGCTCCGAACAGTAGTCGTATGGCATGTAGATGCAAAGGCCTCATCAAAATCAATGCCTCTTTCCTGTGCATAACCCTTTGCAACAAACCTAGCCTTATACATGTCAACTATACCATCATGTTTATGCTTCAGCCTATATACCCACTTAGTGCCAATGGCCTTCTTGCCAGGAGGCAACTCACATAAAGACCAAGTACCATTCTTCATTATTGCAACATATTCAGATTGCATTGCAGCCATCCAATTTTTTGATTTTTTTTCTTCATCAAATGAAACAGGCTCAGTCTCATCACAGCGAATAGATGCAGCCATAGCATAGCAATCTGATGGAAAAGAGGCACTATGAGAGCCTTATGTGGTAGAGCCTCACTCTTGACCATACACCTCGCCATTTCCATGAGTGACCTATTCTTTCGTTCAGCAACTCCATTCTCTTGAGGTGTATACGACACTATACACTGGTGTTTTATCCCACATTTAGCCAGAAATGCATTAAAATTAGAAGACATATATTCCCCCTCTTGATCAGAATGGAGGGTGCCCATTTTACATGATAGATTTTCAGCCAAAATAAAAAACTGTTCGAAGCACATGAACACTTCGGACTCTGCCTTCAATGGATATACCCATGCATGCTTGGAAAAATCATCGATGAAAGTCATGAAGTAAAGATAATTTCCAAAAGAAGGTGTCTGCATAGGACCACATACATCACCTCCAAACAATTTTTCTCCTCCTATTTTCCAAACTAGCTAACCAAAAAAGGTATTGAGACATTTTTCGTTGGCTCCACGGATTAGTCATATGTTTCAAAACCCTCGATTATCAAAGATTTTGACATGGGAACATGATCATAGAAGTACTAATGGAATAATCAAAATTCCAACAGATAGTGTAGCTTTTGAGCATATTGATTCTACATGGCCTAATTTTGCACAAAACCACAGAATCGAAAGTTAGGAGTTGCATTAGCTGGGGTTAATCCATTCTCCATGAAATCTAGTAAATGGTCAATATGGCTAGTGGTAGTCATAAACTACAATCTTCCTCCATATCTTAGCATTAAAAAGGAACATTTAATGCTTTTACTTTTAATCCTAGGAAATAGACAAGTTAAAGATATGAATATATATCTTCGTCCTCTCGTTGACGATCTCCAAGAGTTATGGAGAGCCATTACTATCATTGATGTATCAAAAAACATCAATGAAAGATATATTATGGTTCGTGGTATTGTGGCTTGGACTATTCACAATTTTCTAAGATATGGTGTTTGTTCATGTATTGATGCAATTTTTTTATTTAATATGCATACAAATATATGCGAGTTAATCCAATTATATTTTTATCATTTTCATGATGCAGGAATATCGCTTGTCCATATTGTGGTGATTGGTTGAGATCAATTTATAGTAAGAATCTCAACAAAAATATTTATCTTCGACATCGATGATTCTTACTTTATGATCATCCATTAAGATGTAAAAGAGAAGCGATACATTTTTATGGAAAGCTTGAAATATATCAGTGTCCAAAATGAATGACACCTATGGATTGGTATCGAAAATGGACAGGTGGTTCTCTGATAGATCTAGAATAAAAAATCTTTAGTGATGATGAAGATAATGAGAATGTGAAAAGAGGTAAAGGAAAGTTGGCACTCATAGAGAATATATTGATATGGTATTCTTTGGAGTATTGCAAAGAGTTAAAGGTCTGTCATCTTCTTGATCCTATGCATATATTCAAGAATATTGGTTATTCATTATGGAAGCATCTTATTGGATTAAAAAGACACCATAGCATCAAGGAATGATTTGAAGGATCAAAACTCAAAACCAAAGTTATGGCCAGTTTTTGATAGACATCGATAGGAAAGGACTTATGCACCTACTCCTTGGGTACTTATGACAAAATAGATGCAGACTATCAACAATAGGATTCAATTGATTCGAACTCCTACAAGATATGGAGCATCTCTCCATGACATGTTTACTATGTGTTGTAGAGCAAAGAAGAGCAAAGAGGTAGAGAAAAAGACAGGCCCTAAAATGTTTTCGAATTGGGCACTTTCTTTTTGTATTATAGCTATTTTGTAATATATTTCTCGATGTAAATGCACTAGAGGAGTCCTCTAGATGCATACCCATAGAGATTTGTAGCTTACCCTTGTAAATTAAGGAAATTAGCCTTTCAGTTAATAAAGTGCCGGTCTCTTGTGTGAAAGGAACATTTTTAGGGCACATATATATAAGTCAAGTTGTGACTCTTTGTAGACACTTTTTTGCCATTGTGAGAATCAAGAGCACAAAATTTTGAATTTGTGTCTTCTCCTCTCTGTATCTTCTTCCTTGTGAGTTTGCATGCCTGTGTAATGCTTGGAAAGAGTGCTTAGAAGTGTTGTCTATCCATGAAAGTGCTTGTTTACTGTTGGTAAGGTGTGTGTGAAGTGTAGGAAGTGCTGAAGTGTAGGAAGATCAATCTCATGACTCAGTATTTTGTTCATAACTTGAAGCAGAAGCATCAGAATCAAGCGAACAGCCATTGGATGCGTCTTCTTGAGAGCTTCAAAAGTTACTATATTCAGAGTTCGAAGCTGAGAGAAAAGCTTGATTTACTATTGACTCCAAGTGTCACGATATCATAATTGATCCCTGCAACTTGTTTGGAATAGATTTATAATTATTTGCACTTTATGAGAGTTCATTTGCATTGACCATCATATAAATGCATGTCTTCATACACTCGGCTAGGTTTTGATACTCCTCGGATTGATAATTAAAGCTTGAATCCCCACTATATGTACTTGAGAGGGATCGAGGTATAGTCTCTTTCTCCACAAATCCCTAATTCAGTACTTAGGTACACACGTTTTTTGGCACCGTTGCCGCGGAATGTCGAATCAAACCGAGGCATTCGTGTGATGTTAAATAGCTCTTAACATTGAAGAGAGTAGAGAAGTTGTGAATTTCTCTTCTTTGGTAAGTCACTTTCATTCGCACTTACTACTTCTTGCTCTTGGAGTGTGTGTAGTGAGTTGATAATCTAGGGAAGTGAGTAGAGACGTGAGTTAGAGTAGGAAGGAGGAAGTAGGTAAGTAGGCTAGGAAGATAGGGTAGTTTTTAAGTTAGTTCTTTCAAATTTTTGAGTCAAGCATTTCCCAAAAGTATAAAAATAAAAAAAATTTTGAAGTTTTCACTTCATTTCTGCAAATGCAAGTGTTGTGAGAGCCCGGTCAGTAGATATCACGAGAGCAAGAAAACGAGGTGTGTGAAGCAAAAATAGCATGACTAGAGTTGAAAAAAGGAGCTTGAGGACACTAGGGAGGTGAGCACATCCCATCCTTGTTAAAATTTCCTTCAAATCTCCATCAAGGGAAGAAAATACGACCTGTGACGAGTTTCGTGAAGGATTCTACAGGGGCTAGGAGAGTTTTATCTTTGATTCAAGTATTTGAAGGAGGGGAGACAAGCTCTAGGAATACATAAATTAAGTTGAAACTCAAAATCACTTGCAAAAAATTGAAAAAATGTCAAGTGTTGTGTCCTCCCACAGTTGAGTGTCGCGACATCTAGATGTCGTGATCTCCTATGGTTGAGTATCACGATATCTGACCGCGTCGAATATCGTGAGATTTATCTTGCGACATTTGTCCGATATCAAGTGTCGTGAATTTTTCCGCGACATCTGATGAGCGTCAGATATCGTGAGGTTTTACTCGCGACACCTGACAGACATCGAGTGTCATGGACTGAGCTTCGTGACATCGGTTGAATGTCATGTGTCGTGGGAAATTCCTCGCGACATTTGGTAAATATCAAGTGTCATTGACTTGACTCGCGATACCTGACGAGTGTCGAGTATCGTGAACTCAGTCTCGTGACATCTCACAGATATCGACTATCATGGATTTTCCTTGCAACATTCCTCAAGTGTCATGTGTCGGGGAACTTTCTTCGCGACATTTGTCAGGTGTCGAGTATTGTGGATTCCTCTTGCGACATTTGTTGAGTGTCGTATATCGTGACTCTGTAGGTGTCCGATGTCATGGATCTGCCATTGCGACATTTGGTGAATGTCGAGTGTCATAGATTTCTGAGACCGATATTTGTCCAGTGTCGAGTGTCGTGAATTTACCCATTGTCAGGTGTCATGTAGGGAGATTTTCAGATACTTCAGTGTGAATTTCCAAGTCAGCCAAATATTTCATACAACTCTGAGATTCAGTAAAGAGCATTGGGAGCTAGGGGGTTGTCAAAACTCGACTAGAGCTTTTAGGTGAATGAACCTAAGATCTGGAAGAACCCTAGGGAGCCGAAGAAGTGTAATCTCTTCTGTGGGAAGTGTAGCCAAACCAAGTAGTCATTCACACTACTCTGAAACAGCTAGTGAGTCTGAGGAAACCCTTATGGCCTCAGAGGACATGCAGAATTTTGTACCAATAATTGGCATGATGTCAATTATTGAGGGTGAATATCGAACATCTTTAGAATATGTGAACACCAATCAACACGGTTTACCCATATACCTATATGGGCTAAACAGATCAGTGGCTAGGCTGAAGAAAGGTACAGGTGCTTACATAGTACCTAGGTGAGCTGTTAAGTATGCAGGAGGATTCTATATGGATAAAAGGGATATCCTGTATGTAGTGACAGAGCATCCTAAAGACATCAATGAGCAAAGGGAAGAAGGCAATGCCCACAATCTTAATGGAGAGGGACATGAAGAACAAGTATCTACACCTAGAGGGAAGTCCATTGTAATTAGGGTTTGGAGAGGAGACCTAATTCCCCAAGACGATTCCCTGATGGATGTTTATTTAATCAACGAGATGGAACATCTTCTCAGAACACACTCTTCATTGTGGGAAGAAGCCAATAACCCAGCCACCATCTATGAATTGCAAGATCCCAAAAACCCCTCTCACATCACGTATCTGGACAAGAATCAGAGGAGGTACTGGCCCTTAATTGAACTAGAAAGAGCCGGGTTGAAATATCAAAACATCCCAGAGTTCCCACCTAGGGATCAAGCCACAACTTTGCAAAATCCCCAAGGAACCTATCAGGATAATTCATATCAGCACTCCGGATAGACACAACAAACGAACATCCAGTTAGGCCCCATGTGTAGTTTGCTACACTGGGCAATAATCCGAATCATCAACCACCTACACATTTAGAATCGAGGATTAGAATTCCTGTCCAGGAGAGACCACCAGTAGGAAGAGGACCAGGAATACCAATAGGACGACCAGTATTCCCTTTAATGCCTAGACCACCTGAACCAGGAAGAAGATTAAGACCCATCCAAGTTGCCACATGCATGAGAAACCACTATGATGGCTCTAATGAACCATACAACCACATAGCTTAATTTAAGCAAGTAATAAGAGCCGAACAAGTGGAAGACTTCTTGATTCAATATGAATCCTTTGGTCTAACCCTTATAGACACGGCCTTAGCTTGGTTCCAGCCCTTAGACCCTAATAACTTTCAAAACATGGAACAAGTCTATCAAGAATTGATTGAAGGATTTACCAAGTCTGGAATAAAAAACTTCCTCATTAATCCATAGTTTCAAACAAGCTCCTACAGAATCGGTGAGATTGGCAGCAAGAAGATTTAAGCAATATGTGGATAGATGCCCTGTTGAAGAGAAACCCACTCAAAACAAAATGGTGTCACTGTTTTTGGAAGGATTAGTGAATGGATCATTGAGATCATTGGTATATGTGAAAAGAGTCCAAAATTTGCAAGAATGTATGAAAGAGTGTATTGACCTAGAGGAAAATCTAGTGAAAGATTTGAAAATACCTCAAGGCAATGTGAAAAGTGAAGATACCGCCAGCAACACGTCAAATCCCAAGAACAATGTAGAGGAAATATCCGATTTAGTGGCAAAAAAATTGAACATTCAAGGGCAGAGGAACTACCCAAACAATCCTATGAGAGTACCCATGCTTAGAAGATGTGTGCACTGTGGAGGGGATCACCCTTCTCACTTGTGCAATAGGGGAATAGTTCCACCACCTGCTTATGCTTACAATAGACCACCCGCCCCAGGCCCTATGCATTATTGTAGCATAGAACAAAGGTACACAAATCATAGCACAGGAAACTTTCCTTACAATCGGCAGTCAAGACTGGTACAACCACCCATAAGACCTTATGGATACCCTCAGAGAGATCAAGGAGGAGAAGCCTTTAGATATCCCACATATCAGCAACAGGCACCAGGACCATGACCTCATGCTTACCTAGGGTACACTCAACCACAACCCGTGTTAGGATAACAACCACCACACCCTCTGAATGTTGTCCTAATAAAAATGGCTCAACCGGAAGAGAACCTAGAGAGATCAATAGTCCCAGCCATGCCATTGTCTAGTAACGAACCTTATGACCCATCTTATGACCATAGTCAAGGAAATTATTCTGCATATGCGGGCACTATAGTCGAATACAGACAATTTTACGAGCCTTATGCTTATAGTATGGAAGGACCAGATAGCTCTTATGGATATGAGCAGGACTATGTGTCATTAATGTACACATCTCTCGGAGCACCCATACCCTCCCGACCAATGAATAGACCACCTGCACCTAGAGGACCGTGTTATAGATGCCGAGGAGATCATTTTATCACAGAATGTACGTTACCCAACCCACCACCACTGCAAATAATTTGGGAAGGATATTGTAGCGATTGTGGTAAAGAACATCTTTTTAGAGATTGTCCCAAGAACCCCAACAAAGTTAACTCAAACGTGCATATCAATGTGATTGAAGTGATAGAGTCATCGGGGAGTGATAAGGAGTACACGGTGCCACTAAAAGCAATAACAAGAGCTACAGCGAGAGAAATCTCAGAAAGAATCAAAGAGAATGATCATGCTGACAAAGAATTAAATACACCCACACCTCAAGTAGTTGTAGACTCTGAAGAGTCTGGGAAAAGTACTAAAAGTAAACGGACCCAAAGATGGAAGAATCGTAGAGAAAGGATGAAAGAAAAGAAACTACAACAAAAGATGGAGGACGAGAACAACGAACAAGGCCAAGAAGAAAAACAAAAACTTGAAGGAGAAAATAAGATAGAAAAGTGTAAAAAACAAGAAGCAGGATCAGTTCTAGCTGACCCTATGCAAGAAGAGTTAGCCACGTGGATTCAGGCATACCAGGCACGAATAAGAGCACGACCAACCATTGAACAACATGAAAAGGAATATCCAAGAGGTGACCTAGAGAAAGAAAGGTTGGAGATATGTAAGCAATTAATTGAAGTGGCCCAACATACCCTACAAAAACCTATTTAGCGACTACCCAAAGCACCCCATCCCTCAGTGGATCCCTCTACTTTTATCTTCTAGTAGATGACCACTCTCGCTATATTTGGTTGTACTTTTTGAAGTCAAAGGCAGACACATTCTCTAAGTTTCAAACTTGGATCAAGGAAGTTGAGAATGAAGCTTCGACTAAAGTTAAAACCATCAGATCAGATGGAGGTGGTGAGTTTATCAATCATGACTTTGATAACTTTCTGAAACAGAAAGGAATCAAAAGACAAGTCACTCAGCCTCATACCCCATCCCAGAATGGATTAGCTGAACGAAAGATACACAGTGTGATGGAAATGTCAAGAACTATGCTTCGTCACAAGGATCTACCCTACAAGTTCTGGGCAAAAGCCATGCATACTACCGTTCACATTCTTAATCGAGGATTTACAAGTGCATTACACAACAAAACACCCTTCGAAGCATACTATGGAAGAAAACCAAATGTGAATTACTTTCGAGTCTTTGGTAGTGAAGCTCTTGTCCATGTACCAAAAGAAGATAGAAACAAGTTACAATCAAAGTCCAAGAAACACATATTCATAGGGTATAGTGACCAATCAAAGGCATACCGTCTATATGATATGGAAAAGCACTCCATCACCATTTCGAAGAATGTGATCTTCAATGAAGCTTCCACATACTCAAGAAAAGATTCAAGTACAAGTCCTAGTCCACCTATCTACACTTCATAGGAGGACTCAATATTTTGAAACTCCAACTCAGAAGCTAGTACTTTACAGCAACCACGCGGATCTCAAATGCTTCTTGATAAGAGAGAACGTGAACAAAGTCATTATGTTAATTATGCTCTAATGCACCAAATACAGAAAATTCTAGAGCCATCCAACTACAAAGAAGCTCAAGGCCAACCAGAGTGGGAAGCAGCTATGAAAGACGACTTGGATGCAATAGCAAAGAACAATACTTGGACATTAGTTCCCAAACCACCAACCATCAAGTCATAGGAGTCAAGTGGATATACAAAGTCAAATACAAGTCTGATGGCACTTTAGATAAATATAAGGCATGATTAGTCGCTAAGGGATACAAGCAATAACATGACATTGACTATGAAGAAACATTTGCTCCTATTGCAAGATTCACAACCATAAGAATCATCTTAGCACTAAGTGCTCACTTTAAGTGGCTCATTTACCAGATGGATGTCAAAAGTGCATTCCTCAATGGAGATCTTCAAGAAGAAGTATATGTTGAACAACCTAAAGGCTTCAAGGTCAAAGGAAAGGAAGATCAAGTGTATAAACTTCACAAAGCACTTTATGGACTCAAGCAAGCTCCCAGGGCCTGGTATGAAAAGATTCACAAGTTCTTTGAAGATAAGGGATTTCATAGAAGCAATGCTGATGCTAATCACTATATCTATCAAAAGGAGTCTTTAGTAGCCATCATCATTCTCTATGTAGATGACTTGATCTTGACAGGCTCAGACGAAGAACGCATCCAGTTTATCATCACACAGCTTCACCTTGATTTCTCTATGACAGATCTTGGATTACTACACTACTTCTTGGGTATGGAAGTTTGGCAAACAAAAGAAGGTATATTCCTATAATAGAAGAAGTACTACTCTAATCTACTTTCCAGATATAACATGGACCAGTGTCGCTCAGTTTCTACACCACTTGATCCAAACATCAACCTTACACTGGAGGACTCATCATCACTTGTGGATGTGCATACCTATCGATAGCTTGTTGTCTCATTACTCTATCTTACCAACACTAGACCAGATATTGCTTATGTAGTTGGTATACTCACTCAGTTTGCACATCAGCCTTGTTAGACTCATTGGGATGCTGCTCAGAGACTACTTCAATACCTTGCCCTCACCCGACATCATGGTATTTCGTATAGAGGGGGAATCAAACTCACTTGATATACAGATTCAGATTGGGTTGGTGATCCTGATTCTCGACGGTCTACTTCTGGGTATATATTCTTGCTTGGCTCAGGACCTATCTCTTGGGCAAGTAAGAAGCAGCCTACAATTGCTCTATCATCTACTTAGGCCGAGTACCGAGCATCCAGCTTTGCAGCATGTGAGGCCATCTGGCTTCGACATTTATTATCTGACATTGGTGTTTTGCAGGATACTCTGACATGTATTCACACGGATAGCCAGTTAGCCTTGGCCATGGTGAAGAATCCAGTGTTCAACGCTCGGATGAAGCACATCGAGATCCAATACCACTTCATCCATGAGAAGCTCATATCTCAAGAGATTACTCTAGATCAGTGTACCTCTCAGGAGAACCTAGCGGACATGTACACGAAGGCTCTACCTCTGGTTCTGCTTCAGCGCTTGGTGAACCTCTGCAACATTCAGCCGCTCCAAAATGGAGCTGCAGAGGGGGTGTTGACGACATGATTGCTCCTACTTCATCTACATTTGTATTTTCATGAGTGCATCTCCATTTTGTATCCAGGAGGCACTCCATTTCTAGTCTATTTTCATTTTATATTGTATTTCCTTTGTATTTGGGTACCTTGCCATGTGCTTCTACCAATTGTATTCATTCTCCTTTCAGGAGACTTATCTCACATATGATGTACTTTTGAGAGCCCCTCCCAAATCTATATAAGGAGGGCCTTTCCCCTCATTTGTACTTGGTTAGAAGCTTGAGGAGCCTACTCCATGCTCTTGGCAAGCTCATTTCTAATCCACATGAGTTTACCCATTTCATGGTCTACTCATTTTGTGTCTCACACATTCTTTGTTTTGTGAGAGTACTTTACTTTTCATTTTGCTTCCGTGCGTGTACTCTCTACACATGTCACATGTGCCCTTTTCACCAATCTTCAAAATACACTGCAAAGTATGAGAAAGAATTATGATGACCTTGTGTTGAAGAGATCAACATTGATGATGGCTCTAAATAGTGATCCATATTCATTAACAAATTAGATAAATATTTCAAGACTTTCTAGGGTATTGGGAGTAATCAAGAAAGTCCTCTATGATACGATTGGACTATTTTCAATCATCAATTCACAATTTTAGCTAATTATACAAGAACCAATAACAAGTAACTTATAGTAACAATCTAATCGTAATACCTAACTAGTAACAAGCTAATAGTAATAGATAACTAGTAACAAGCTATTTAGAAATAGCTTATTACAAAAAACTAACCAAGAAAGTGGCTCTTAAGTAATAGCCAATTAGTAAGAAGCTAATTAGTAATAGATAATTACTAATAACCATCCACAAACCAACTACTTAGTAATAGCTAATTGGTAACAAGATAATAGTCGTAGCTAACTGTTAACAAGCTAAATAGTAGTAGCTAATTACTGAGAACTAACTAAGAACCAGCTACTTAGTAATAGGTAACTAGTAACAAGCTAATTAGTGATAGCTATTTACAAACAACTAACCAACAACCAGCTATTGTCTAATAGAAAATTAGTAACAAGCTAATTAGTAATAGCTAATTACAAACACCTTACGAAGAACCAACTACTTAGTAATAACTAATTACTATCAAGCTAAATAGTAATAGCTAATTACTAAGAACTAACTAAGAACCAGCTACTTAGTAATAGGTTACTAGTAGCAAGCTAATTAGTAATAGCTAATTACAAATGACTATCCAAGAACCAACTACTTAGTAATAGCTAATTAGTAACAAGCTACTTAGTAATAGCTAATTAGTAACAAGCTAATTAGCAATAGCTAATTACAAATAGCTAACCAAGAACCAGCTACTTAGTAATAGCTAATTATTAACAAGCTAATTAGTAATAGCTAATTACAAACAACTAACCAATAGCCAACTACTTAGTAATAGCTAATTACTAACCAGCTAATTAGTAACAAGCTACTTGGTAATAGATAATTAGTAGAAGCTAATTAATAATAGCTAACTACAAATGGCTAACTGAGAACCAAATACTTAGTAATAGCTAATTACTAACAAGATAATTAGTAAAAAGCTAATGACTAACAAGCTAATTAGTAACAAGCTAATTACTAATAGCTAATTACAAAGAGCTAACCAAGAACTAGCTACTTAGTAATAGCTAATTACTAACAAGCTAACTAGTAATAGCTAATTAGTAACAAGCTAATGAGTAACAAGCTAGTTAGTAACGATCCAATTAGTAACAAGCTAATTAGTAATAGCTAATTAGTAACAAGCTAATTAGTAATAGCTAATTAGTAACAAGCTAATGAGTAACAAGCTAGTTAGTAATAAGCTAATTAGTAATAGCTAATTAGTAATAAGATAATTAGTAATAACTAATTACAAAAAACTAACCAAGAACAAGCTACTTAGTGATAACTAATTATGAACAAGCTAATTAGTAATAGCTAATTAGTAACAAGCTAATGAGTAACAAGCTAATTAGTAACAAGCTAATTAATAACAAGCTAATTATTAATAGCTAATTAGTAACAAGCTTATTAGTAATACCAAATTAGTAATAGCTAATTAGTAACAAGCTTTTTAGTAATAAGCTAATTAGTAATATGGCCAGTGGAAAAGATGCATCAACAAATGCCACGTTCAAAATTGGACATACCATACTTTGATTCCTATCACTGAGTCAGATGAAGTAGAAGAATCATCCTTTTCCAATCTTACATTTGAAGGTGATGGCAACTACCTATCAGATGCATTGGCAGTGGATGACAACTTTGCAGTCAATGCAGAAGAGGACAATGATGAAGGTGCATATTTCTATTTATTTAAGTGCACAGAAGGAAAACAACTGAGTCTGAGGAATGTAATGGATGCATGGAACAACCTGATAGCTTTAGAGACATGTTATGCAGTGGGTTTATTTTATGAGAGACTAGAAGAAAATGCCTATTGGTTGTTAGAAACAAGACCACCAGCTTACATGTATTCCCATCTTGTAAGATGCATTAAAATACCCATGTCACCAGTCCACGATTGTAGAAACATGTTTACCATAAATGGTGATGTGTATGAGGCTATTTACAATAGTATGCCCTGGAAATTGTAATACCCATGTGATGTTGGACAGCTTTTTTGTCTGGCACTATGTAGTACACGATTTAACTAGATAATTATAAAAGTTTCTTTAGTAACCATTTCTGTGCTGAGAAGTTCAATCAAGTGGAACATCTGCTACCATCATAATGAAGCTGCTAAATGGATAGCTAGATCCCTGGATTCTTTTGACATATGGGCTAACCTCATAAAAAGAAACACTAAACGTTTTTATATAGAAAACTATAAATCTTGGCAAGATCATTCTTTATGGGATATTATTGTGTCTCCTCACTCTTTTGTTGCTGTAGGTAGTTCCCTTTCTTGTAGATTAGGGAAGGCTTGGATGGAGGTTAAAAAGGCACGTTTCC
This sequence comes from Ceratopteris richardii, assembly GCA_020310875.1. Taxonomy (NCBI): domain Eukaryota; kingdom Viridiplantae; phylum Streptophyta; class Polypodiopsida; order Polypodiales; family Pteridaceae; genus Ceratopteris; species Ceratopteris richardii. Next base: position 21,381,072 of record CM035434.1, on the reverse strand, counting down.
CTAATGAGAAGTACTTTACTCATTCTGACTTTTTTCTTCAGGAAAGCATCCAGATTGGATGGCTATCTTTGTGGAGCAATTGAAAAATGGGAATCAAAGAGCACAAGTGTTGTAAGAAGGGATACTCTAGCTGGAATAACCTCACTGTCAATGGTGGGGTCATTCAGGACTCTGCTATAATGGATATCACTAACTTATCTCCTGATTGTCTTTAGGTATTGCTGCTGCACAAAAAGGTGCTGTAGGAGAGGCTTCTTCAATGCACTTCCCACAAGCCTGTTCACCTTGTTGATGTTGCCAGATACATGTTGCAGAAATTCAAGAGTTGTAGAGGGTTCAAAGACATTGTAGTGTGGTGCCTTCTTGCTATCAAGACAACCCCCCTTGAGGATTTTCAACTATCTGTATAACACCTCCCCCAACCAGCGTAGAGATTCATTACTTAAGTTCTACTCTAGTTCCGGATTTCATGATTTTCTCATGTACATGAGCTTGTGTATCAAAAACCTTTGTATCTCTCTGACTTGTATCCTGCCCAGATGTATGTCCCTTGCTCCAACAATATTTGGTGAGTATTTATTGTAATCTGGGACCCTTGTGTGAGATCCTGCCCTTTGTATACTTACACATACCATCATTAATCTAATCTTCTTGTTGTCTCCAAAAAAAAAGGTGGAGTGCTTATCTGTATTTGGTGAGGGTTTGCCCCTAGCACAGTTTGTAACTCTTCCATATTAATATTCAATTTTTTTGTTCCATCAAAAAATGAGTGTGGCTCAGTTTAGTTGGATTGGCTCTGCGCCTCTTAAGGGGAGGGTGGGGGTTCAATCCCTACCTATGGCAAGACACTATGTAACTCATCTAACCCTTGCTTTGTGGGATACGGGGGAGTCCCACGGGTACTATGCCCGTTCAATTATACAGTTGCAATCTCAATATTAAAGTCTAGGGGAGTAGGCTTCGGTTGAACCTCCATTTCAAAAGAAAAAAAAATCATGGCAGCTTATCCCCCTCAGAACAAAACATGCACCCCTGAAACAGATGAATTGATGTGAGGGTGGACGCATGATTTTGGAAGGAACCATCGGAATAGTTTGAATCCACCCATAGAGTTAAAAGTTAATTTTGTTTATGGAAAACAGAGATTAAATTAAATTTAGGTGTAGGGGAAGGCCCTCTTGGGACAATATATCTTAGAGAGAGTGAATCTCCACTATTGGTATCTAAAATTACATATGATTTTTCAATATGTGGCTTGATGCATAGGAGCATCAGAGATACTAGAAATGTAGGCATGTCCAACAAACTTCATTTCTCTCTAAAAGTTGTAAATTTGATTCCTACTACCGTCTCCAAAGAATCTTTTATTTTTTCCAACCCAAATGTTCCATAATATTTGTGCTCTCCATGTGTGCCAAAGTAAGGGATACTGTTGGGAGTGATGGTTGGATGCACTTAGGAGATTGAGTTGATGCTGCAAAACCTGCTTCACACCTGCCCTCCTTTGACTCCAGATATGCTTAGTAGACTCCTTGAGCTTCCAAATGACACCAAAATATGCTATATGTACTTTGGAAATGAGTTGAGTAATGATTAGATCAAAACAGACTACTTGTGACTTCAAAATCCTCAAAAACTTGCTATTTTGGTATTGACACCTGCTCAGTGTTATGCTCAGTGTGACCAGTGTAGTTACAATTAGCAAAATTCCTTCTAGAGATATTCTATTAGCTTAGTAAGCTCCCATTTGCAAGTGGAATGAAAGGAAATGATAAACTACACTCAGAGAAATCACTTTAGCAAAGTAAGGTATACCCCCGACTTTTTAGGAAACTTACAGTCACAGACCAGTGAGCACCTCGACTGAGATTTCTCTCTAATGGTTGATCCAATGGCCTTGAAATTTTGTAGGTGTATAGTAGACTTTGAGCTGAATCCAATGCACTTTGAAGCATCCAATTTGGTTCAGTAGATCTTGAGATATGCCTCTTGGAAGTTGACAGAGTTGAAGATAGTCACTCAGAGAAACCAGAGATTATGAATGTAATGCTATGTATTAATTCTATTGATTGTACATTCCCATTGGCATAGAATGTGATGCTCAATGGTACTCAGATGTGTAGGCTATGGTGTAGCACTTACACACTCAAAGATTTACTCAGAAATGCCTCGGGAAGAGTGTCACCTACCCGCGACTTTTTCCTTCACATATATATGGTGAAGATTTGAATTTGAACTTTTTCAAATCTCCTAGAATCTTGTACCTAAAAGTGAATGAGATATTCTCTCAATCATTCACCCACTCAATCAATCAAATTTTCCACGACTTAATCAAGTAGGTGTGATTACATGAGTTGTTAGAGTCATATTGACTTTTACAAGAGATAAAAGGTAATAACCAATAAGCATTGGTTCCTATGATCATTGTTCCATGTAGATATATCCTTCAAAGGTCCAAGCTTTATGTGTAGTCTTCAAGATTGATATCCAAGCCAAGTGTTAAGGCTTGAATTACACCAACAGCTCCCCCTCAAGCCAAACACTTTGGCTCAAGTTCTTCATCTCTAGTCTTCAATTACTTCCTGCAATCCAATCATGGATTTAAATCTGCATAGCTTGCTTCCATCCAGAGCTTTAGTAAGCAAATCTGCACATTGCATATTAGTAGACACATATGACAATTGAATATCTTTGCTAAGTAATTTCTCCCTCACATAGTGGTAATGAACCTCTATGTGTTTTGTCCTAGCATGATAAATTGGATTAGCTGCAAGGTGAAGAGAACTTGTGTTATCACCAAATATGATTGGTGGCCTTGTGTATAGGCCCAATTCTAAATATAAAAGCTTCAACCAGATAGCTTCTTGAGTGGCATTTGCTAGCCCTCTATACTCTGCCTCAGTAGATGATAAAGCTACTGTGGGTTGTTTCTTGGATGACCAAGAAATTGGTTTATCACCTCCAAAACATATGTAACCAGATGTGCTTCTCCTGTCATCCTTGCAACCTGCCCAATCTGCATCTGAATATACCTTAATATCAATGTCTGATGAATAGGGAAAGTACAAACCATGATTTTGTGTTCCCTTTAGGTACTTTACTATCTAAATGAGGTACTCTTGGTTTGTGCATAAATTGGCTAAGTACACTAACACCATATGATATATCAATCCTGGTTAAGGTAGCATAATTTAGACTACCTACCAAACTTTGGTAACCTGTAATATCTTGGAGTTCTTCTCCTTCATGAGCACTGAGTTTATGGTTGACCTCCATAGGAGTGCTTGAGACTTTAGCTTCCTGCAAATTAAACTTCTTGACCATGTCCTGAATGTACTTCTTCTGAGTAATAAAGATACCTGAATTTGTATAGACCAATTCAAGTCCTAGGAAGTACTTCAATAATCCAAGATCATTAATCTTGAAATCCTTCATCATCTGTCCTTTGATGTGTCTAATTCCCTGAACATCATTTCCTGTAATAATGATGTCATCAACATAGACACACAAGTATATTACCTCTGAATTGTTCCTTTTGATAAACAATGAAGTATCTGCTTTGCTCATTGTTGAGAAAAGGGGAATAACAGACCCTAACCGCCTTGCATGGAAGCGAGAAGCTTCTCCAAGTGAAGTTGCAAGAAGTGCAAGCAACACATCCACACCCATGCCCATGAACAATGGCACCATGGCCAACGTAAAAAAGGAGCAAGGGAGGGCAATGCTCACACACAAGCCAACTCCAAATGCCAAGTTCACACACATAGATCATCGCCTTGCACACAAGGAAGAAGGAGAATAACAAATGACACCTTCTTCCATTACCAAAATGGAGGCCAAGGCCATGGCCAAGGGACCTCTCTACAAAATGAGCTTCTTCTCCTTATATAAGAGAGTAGAAGAATTCGTTGAGTACAAGTGGCCAAGCTTCATTAACTAGAGACATTCTAAAAAAGGTAGGTAGTTGGGAAAATCAAAAAGGGAATCTTCTTAGAGAGAGAGAGAGCTCTTGTACGTATCCAAAAGAGAGCTCTTATTTCTAAAATAAGGGAAAAACTAAAAAAGAAGCCTTTTACAAAAAAGAAGGGTAAGGTAGAGTTTTTATGGGTTTTCTTACAAAAATAGGTAAGAGGGAGTTTCTATGAAGGAACTTGTACAACAATGAAAAATTGAGCACTCCATAAGGTCTTCATGCCTCCTTGCAATTATGGTTCCGCAACACTCTCCCCCTCCTAGGCTTTGTCGTCCCTGACAAAGCTAAGATGAGAGGAACCTACATAGTTCACTGATCCAAGCTGCATCTTCAAGACTTCCAAGTCTCCTTCATTATGTTGTAGAGTCTTTAAAATTGCCAACTGTGTCTTCATTTCTGGATAAATACTTTGGAAGGCATTGCTGAACTGGTCCAAGTTTGAGTCTTCAACTCTTCAAATCTGCAGTTCTTCAAGCCTTCAGGTCTTCCATGTTGAGCGACACAATCCCCTTGGGGGAAGTCAGCCCAACCATGTACACAGAAGCCTCTGTTGCCAAATATGCAGCAATCCCTCTAAGCAAGTCTTTAGAGGACCTGAAAACTGCAAGTCCTAAAACTTCATGTGCATACACCACCATTGCAAACAAGGCAGAGCAAGAAAGGGCACATCTTAGGATAGCAGTCCTAACATCAAAGCTGTACCAAGCTTCCCACAGGATGGCTGGGCAAGTGGCCAAAATCCCAGCTTCGGCATCCATCAAGCTTCCTTCATCCCCGACCATATGAGCAGACACCATCATAACAGAGTAGAGGACTTATTTCTGAGAATCTGAGAAGCAAATATCTCCTTGCTAGAATTCAGCAGATGTGCGGCATTGGAAGAGCAACCTGCAACACATTGATTGTAAGAACAATTAATAGGCTCTGAGGCCCTGGAGCCATCTCATTCCATTCTTTGCGCAATAGTAATGTGGTCAACCACATCTCACGGAGTATGACCTTTGTTAGATAGATCAGTTATTATCCTATAGCAAAAGAGGTTCAAGCACCCAAATTAGTTTTTGATGAAGTTCCAGCTTTGTTGATTGGGGCACTTGCATCAGTCATAGCCAGCTTCAAATTGCAGCCTAGTTCTATCCCTGCACTAGAAACATAGCAGCTGCCCACATGGCTTCATCAAACCTAGTTGCTGCAAAATGTTGTGAGAGCCCGAGAGTAGATGTTTGATATATCTGATATGGAGGTTGCTGCACTTATTCCTTCCAAAACATAATCCAGTGCATCACAGCAGATCCGTCCTTTTCTGAAGCTCCGACCAACCTGACAAGAATCCTCCTAGCTGGACATGTGAGAGTATTGAAATTTTGTAGGCCGAAGAGATAGTAGGTATAGTGCATTTGAAGTCACCAAACCCCTTAGCCTGAACAGAGTGGTTGGGAGCAACATGGATCCAAATACCCATTCAGGAAGTGCTTGCCAATCTTTTTCATGTTGTAGTCTGCAGGAGGAGAGACCAGAAAATCTGGCCTGATGTTGGCAAAGAAATGGATGACAACCTAGCTGATGGTTAGAAGTCTTCACACCATGGACAGCCACAACCACCTTTTATCTCTTTAGTCATTGTAGCAGCTACAACCTATTGCTTGAAAGACCAACAGTAGGCACTAAAGTCCAAGAGCTACCTTCCTTCATGCATTACCCTGGGAAATCATGCATCCGGCTAAATCTCCACCAGGCAGACAATAGAGAGTTGATAATGAGTTCCACCTTTGAAGCCTTGCACCCTTTAATCTTTTGCTTAGATCTGAAGCATGAAGGAATGAGCTGCATGAATATCCCAGTCATCTGTTTTGCAATTTGGTTCAAGACACTACACATTTTGATCATCTTCATGTGCCCACCAAAACTTATCAGATGGTGCCATTACATAGATCTTCCTTTTGCTTGAGCGTCATCTAATTTTACTGCAGAACCTAAGGCTTCTAGCTGCATCTGTCCATCTATATAAATGGGTTTGATGTACGGGCACCTGCAAGAACTGTAGTTCTTTTGACAACTGTCTTGACTTGCTAGCTTAACACCTCTTGCTTTTGCGATCATTGCTGAGATCCCAACTCCAGTACCAAGTCCAATGATGGGGATGCCAACATCAATCTGTGTCTAGGGCCCAATTAGGATCTGTATCTCCTCAGTCTTTGACATTCAGAAGTTTCATTGATACAGCTTTGGAGTCCCTCAGAAGTGCACACCATCCTCATAGGGGCAGTCACAACACTCCACCCAGAATTCATCCTAAGCTTCATAGAATTCAAAGCAAGTTGGGAGTAGAAGCCCAACATTCATGAGAGCAATCCCTGCATCGAACATATCCACATATATCACACTATAGTCGAGCCTGCAACACATTTTTGACCACCAAGGTTCCAACAATCTTGTAGAATGGTACATTTGTTACTCCGGTGGACAGATTAAACACAATGAGATAGTGGCTTCAGATATCATAAAAGGGTCAATGCTCATGAATGTGGAACCCTGCTGAGATGCGAGAATAAAAACATGCACTAATAATCCCAAGATGGTTGGGAAGTGAACACAACCCTTGGTACACAGATATTCTTTGAACAAAACTCTGTGATAAAGGACCTCTAGGTTGTTCAATTTTCATGTGAACCCATGAAATAGGCACCCTACAAATCATCGAGCCATTCCCTTGAAGTCAAAAACCAGTTTTTGCAATTATGTTTCCAACAGATCTGTTGCTATATCTTTTGTTGCACCTTGCCCATGTGCTAGTGAATGTGATTGGTATATTCTTCCTACTGCAAGTCATCCTTCAATAAGTCGTAATGGTAAAATGGTAGTCTAAAGGACCTGACCCCGACCAACAGATAGGCCATGGTGTTGGGAAAGTAGCTGAAGGACCCAGAAAATGATGCCGTCTAACGACCTGCCATCTTTTCTCCCATAATGCTCCAGTTAACAGTTTGAAGTCCACAATGTTTATTTGGGAGTGGGGATCAAGAGGAACATTAAGGTCATAACATCTATACAACCAAGTTCCTATTTAATTCAGATAGACTACCCTGTAGATAAATACTTTGGAAGATCCATTCAGAGTTGCATGCACATCTATGGGATCATTCATACCTGCAAATAGCCATTGATCGAGGGGTAACCACTATCAAATGATACCTGGAGATGGTGTTTTAGTTATATGCCAATCCTCCTCCGCCATCCATGATGTTAAAGAGTGAGCTGTAGAGCAGATCTTATCTCTCCCTTCTAGGGATTTTCTTCTTCTTTTATAGCACACGACATTAGTATGGGGAAGAATTTTGTTCTTATGAGCCCATGATGCTTTCCACAATGGTATTGTCTTAACAAAGAGACTTCCTCTTGAAAGAGTTGCCGGCTGATGACTTCTGCCAGAGCTTCGCCTTGGTCCTCTGTCCTGCTGGTTGCCAAGTTATTTACTGTAATAATTTATGTGTTTGCTGTACTGTCCAAGACTTGAAGGAATCGACCATCCCTTCTGCATGCACTAGAGATCTTCTGAATGTCTCTCTCTGCCATACACTAGTAACTATTACTGGACCAAAGAAGAGATTTATGCCAATATCTTCATCAGCTTTTCAGATATGCTGAACTTTAAAACATCCTCATGCTCTGTTTTCAGCACAAGCAAAACCTCTGGGTAGCCATTTTGCTGCTAATGCAGCATTGTTTGAGGTTTATTACAACAAGAGTGTCTTTGAGTATTTCCCCATCAAAGAAACTGTTCCCCAATGGAGATTCATGATCTACCAAATTCCAAAAAAATAGATGCACTCTTTGAACCAATTAGCAAGGATGTTCTGTTTTCCAGCCATAAATGCACGAAATGCATCTGTGAACTCTTTGAATCTGCCAGGCGGAATATTAGGACCCGAATTTATACCACTCTTCCCATTTGTGTAGAGACAAACATGCCCATCCTGGAACAAGTCTATAAGTAGATGCAATTGTACTGATAGCTCCGGGTAAGTTATAAGTAAGGATGCCCTGTCTAAAGATGAGCACACGAGGTGTAATTCATATCACAATTAATCTTTTTTATTGCATTTGATCTGACACTAGTTTGCTTCCATCTGAGGTGTTACAACTGCACCAATCTTTAGGGACCTTCAGCATCTTCGACTGTTAAGACGCCTTCTTCATTTTCCATAATCAAGAGCAGCACGTGAGATATGTTGAAGTGATCCAAAATGATAATCAAACAGCATAATCGTTTAGCAACAGATGAATCTTTTCTTCATTTGATCAACACATGACGCTTTGAGGCTCGTTTACTACTCAGTGATGATTTGACTCAGCAGCTGCATTTGAGTGTCTTTGATGTGTAGAGGGAGCTCTAAGAAAAAGCAACACATCCATTTCCGTCTCCTTCTCTGATGGAGCAAATAAGGACCTGCAAGTATCCATCAAGGTACAATACACACAAATGGAAGATACCACAAGATTGTCCTTTAGCGGGGTTAATTGGTTGCAACAGAGATGTGCAGCCAATCGAAAGCCACTCGCGGCCCAAAATCACATATTGTCCTTGAAATAACTAGGCAAAGCTGATGTTAAGATAAGTTCTATGCTCATGATGACAACCTTATGTTTGCACACCCGACAGATTCCTTTGATAACTAAACAAGCTTGGATGCCCATATGTGAGTTCACCGGGAGAAAGTAGATTGCCCAATGGTGCAAGATTCCAAATTCCCAGAGTTTGCAAGATAGAGAGACCTCACCAGGAGCTACTGCATCATTGAACACCTGGTCTGCAACAGTTCTGCCCCACAAAGCTTGAGCTCAACTTGAATAGCTTACTCACATGAGAGTGTAAAGATGGAGCTAGAACACCATCTGTATTTGTGGGTGAGCAGCTTCAGAGTTTGCAAGACATTTGAACCCGAGCCTTGCGGAGAATTATTAATAATGGGTAACCTTGGAAGCTTTTTCTCATGCAGCAGGTGGAAGCCAAAAATTGCAACGTTGGCCTGGTGGCAAAAAGCTACACAGGGAGAGTATTGGTTGACCTTGTGAGCTTGATGTGCATGATGATCAGGAGAGGGACTTTCAACCTGAACTCCCAACCATCAGGTAGAGAGAATCAGCAAGCAACGGAGCCAAGCCTGAGCAGAGGAGAAAAATCGCCTTGCTAAGACAATGATCCACCCAAATTCCTTGAACATCCATGTGAGTGTTATGTGCTAGTTACTTTCGTTCATTTCCAAAGCATGACCAGATGACCTGTTAATGCTCCCTTCACCATTTTCACCATCAGATTGAGGTATGCCTTGCTCTTCATGAAGAATGCTACCGGGGCAGACGAAGTGCCCTTTGCTCCTGCTTAGAAGCCCATCATGGCTCACTCCCATCTTCCCTACCGCAACAATGGGCTGTGAACTGTTGGCCCCATTCCTTGGTGGGACAAACAATACAGGTAAGTACTCCTCCGTGTCACATGCAAATCTTGAGTTTTTGAAATGATCTTCCAATGCCATCCGTCCCTGCAGACGTGCAAAGGTGATCTCACAGATCGTCCTTGAATTAAATCCTTCCCAAGCTTTTGAATGGAAAGCCTTGTAGAATCCATGTGTTGCTTGAGGGCTGGTGAAATTGACAACACATATCCGAGGTTGCACTTGTTTTTGAAATCAATTGGAAGGTACATGAAGTCAAAGGCTGCTTCTGGATCCCCCACACCCAGGTTGTTTTTTTGACCTCCAAACAATACTGATCTAACGTTGATAGTAGCCTCTTCTGGCTGTACTTATTCGGAATGTTCTAGATCATCAAAGTGGTCCTCGGCTTGTTTTGATCATGTACATGTCGACCTCGTTGAATTGAAAATTAGTGTGAGACTTGGAGAACCTTGGAGCCCCAACATTTCTATCCCTTACAAGAACCACCAGAGCAGTATGATTGCGGAACTGCAACCCCATGACTATATGTCTGGAGTGGTCTTATTCCTGATGTGACACCCTCTCTATTGGCAACGTAGGTGCAGAACTTGACAGAGCGCCAATAGTTCTTCAGCATGACGGGGGGCCTGAGTGCCACATGATCTCGAGTAGAGAGGCCTGTGTCATTGTTATTAAGATCTGCAAGAGGAGGAACCCACAGGACTGATTTGACACTAATGAGAAGGGTAGGAGGGAGATAAACAAACTTGTCGACCTGCTGCGGACAAGCAAAAAATACGAAGCTTCCTCTGTAGCTCCACCTTCGTCAGATTACACAAAATGGGAGAGCTCGAAAAGGAGCACAATACCAAGGTTGGAAGCGTGACACAGAGCACAATAAAGGTTAAAAACGGGGAGCCCAAGGGGTACCACAAAGAAAAACCAAAGAGGCTACGGAACTCCAGGGCATTGGACTTCAACAAGAAGAGGGCGAGCAGTGGGAGCAAACTTTCTCTGCAGCTTTAGAAGACCTCCTGAATGCTACATGGAGCTGAGCTCGGCACAGCAGGGAGGCTTCTGCCTTACATCGCCGACGGAAGGGAAAGCACAGTCGTGCTCATCCCCAAAAGTTTCTAGAGGGAGAGGTTACATTCCCCTCCTGCAATGACTGGCAGGGCCTGTATCAACGGGTGGAGCATTAACTTTCCACAAATTTTGCCTATGGCTGCCTTGGCGCGCCTATCACAAGCTTCGAAAGAGGGAATGAACGCATGCCAACAATGCATATGCACGTGGGATTTCAAACGTAAAAAACAGAGAGAGGAATTTGCGGAACATATTACTTTATTAAACAACTAAAATTTTCAAATTTTTGATGTTTTCTTAGAGAATTGAAGAGAGGGAACTTGGGCCGGAAAGCAATGTACTACCCCTCCCGCTTTTCAAGACCATCATTATCATTAAAAAAAAATAGCAAAAAAATAAAAGGTTATGCATGTCTGAGAGAATAAGAGAGCAGGGATTTCGGGGACGTTCTTATGCAAGCAACAAAAAAATGAACTAAAACTACTCGGAAAAAATAACAAAGGAGAGGTACCCTAGGCCAATTGAAGGTCACACGTATTCATCCTTTTCCAAGTGTCAAGGTGCATCTCACGAAATATGGACACGCAAACTTGGAAAAACCAACGGCTAAAGGCCGACGTCCCCGGCAACGGTGCCAAATTGTTGAGAAAAGGGGAATAACAGACCCTAACCGCCTCGCATGGAAGCGAGAAGCTTCTCCAAGTGAAGTTGCAAGAAGTGCAAGCAACACATCCACACCCATGCCCATGAACAATGGCACCATGGCCAACGTAAAAAAGGAGCAAGGGAGGGCAATGCTCACACAAAAGCCAACTCCAAATGCCAAGTTCACACACATAGATCATCGCCTTGCACACAAGGAAGAAGGAGAATAACAAATGACACCTTCTTCCATTACCAAAATGGAGGCCAAGGCCATGGCCAAGGGACCTCTCTACAAAATGAGCTTCTTCTCCTTATATAAGAGAGTAGAAGAATTCGTTGAGTACAAGTGGCCAAGCTTCATTAACTAGAGACATTCTAAAAAAGGTAGGTAGTTGGGAAAATAAAAAAGGGAATCTTCTTAGAGAGAGAGAGAGCTCTTGTACGTATCCAAAAGAGAGCTCTTATCTCTAAAATAAGGGAAAAACTAAAAAAAAAGCCTTTTACAAAAAAGAAGGGTAAGGTAGAGTTTTTATGGGTTTTCTTACAAAAATAGGTAAGAGGGAGTTTCTATGAAGGAACTTGTACAACAATGAAAAATTGAGCACTCCATAAGGTCTTCATGCCTTCTTGCAATTATGGTTCCGCAACACTCATTATGAATCCTTGGTCTAGAAGGTAGGTTGTCAACCTGTAATTCCATGCTCTAGGTGCCTGCTTCAATCCATACAGAGCCTTCTTCAATTTACAAACATGATTTACCTTCTTGGGATCTTCATAACCAGGTGGTTGTTACATGTAGACTTTTTCAGATATCCATCCATTCAAGAATGCATTATTCACATCCAATTGGTACATGTTCCAATTCTTGGATGCAGCTACACTCACCATAACTCTGATAGTTGGCATCTTGGCCACAGGAGAAAAAGTCTCCTCATAATCAATGCCTTGGGTTTGTGCAAAACCCTTGGCTACCAACCTAGCTTTATACCTGTTTATTGTACCATCTGAGTTCCTCTTGAGTTTGTAGATCCATCTGGATCCTATCACCTTCATGGAGTCCTTCTTGGGTACCAAGTCCCAAGTATCACTTTCCTTGAGAGCCTCCATTTCTTCATCCATTGCTTCCTTCCATTCTGGTTTAGTGATTGCTTCTTCAAATGTACCTGGTTCTTCATTCAAGAGATCCTTTGCAAGATATACAGAGTGCTTGGTTACAAGTGAAGTATCATACCCATACCTAATAGGTTTTTTCTTTTCTCTCTGAGATCTCCTCATAGCTTGAGTTGAGGATTCTAGATTATCTTCTAGTTGCTTCATCTTCATCTTCCCTTTGGATTTCCAAGCCTTGAATTCTTCAATGTTGATGGTGTCTTCATCATCTGAGCTTGTGTCTTCTTTCTGAATTGGTTCTTGCCTGATAAGCTTGGGGAAGTCTTCTTCCATGTCATAAGGTAGACTAACCTTTCTGCATTCATTTTCATACCATGAATCATTCTCATCAAAGATGACATCTCTGCTTACCTTGAAGCCTTTGTTTGAGGGGTTGTAGAATCTGTATCCCTTCTGATTCAAATCATAACCAATGAAGATACATTTTTCAGCTTTAGGGTCTAGCTTTCCCCTTACCTTTGAGGGAATATGCACATATGCAACACAACCAAAGATTTTGCAATGATCCAGAGATGGTCTCTTACCATGCCAAGCCTCATAGGGTGTCATTCCATCAAGTGTCTTTGATGGCAACCTGTTAATTAAATATGTGGCAGTAGATACACTCTCTGCCCAAAGATAATTTGGCAATTTCTTTTCATTTAGCATAGACCTAGCTGTCTCTACAATGAGTCTATTCCTCCTTTCAGCTACCCCATTTTGTTCAGGTGAGTACCTTGTAGTAATCTCCCTCTTGATGCCTCTTTCCTGCAAGAAATCTTCAAAGTCATTGGAGAAGTATTCTCCACCACCATCTGACCTTAGCTTCTTCAAATGTCTACCTGTTTGATTTTCAACTAGTGCAAGATACTTTTTGAAACAATTAAATACTTCATCTTTATGTTTCATGAAGTATAAGATAGTCCACGTGCTATAGTCATCAATGAAGGACACATAGTACCTTGATCCAGATATGGATGGCTCCTTGCTAGGTCCCCAAACATCTGTATGTACCAATTCCAGATAATCTTCATGCATAATACCTTTCTTGGTATAGGGCAATCTGTGTGACTTACCAAATTGACAAGCCCCACACTTGTATATCATGTGTTGCTTGGATACATTAGGTATCCCAAGTACACATTGATCCCTACTCATTTGTTTTAAGGTCCTCTCTCCAATGTGACCTAATCTCTTGTGCCAAATCTCCAATTCTGATAGGGTTTGATCTTTATAGTTGTACAAAGCAATATTCTTAGTGTCTTCAAGTTCAAAGGTAAACAATCTACCTGATTTTTCTCCCTTGGCTATCCTTCTGAATCCATGTCTTGGATCCTCCACATATGCACCATGTTGAGTGAACCTGACCTGTAGACCTTTTTCCACAATCTGACCTACACTCATCAGATTCTTGGTGATTGTTGGAACATACAACACTCTGCTCAATAAATTCTGATTACCATCACTAGTTTTGACATTGCCTACTTTAACAACTGAATGTTTAGTGTCATCACCTGTCTGCACTTGATGCTTGCCTTTGGGTTCTTCCAAATCAGAGAGTAATGCAACATTTCCAGCTACATGATTAGAGCAACCTGAATCAATATAGAATAAGTGATCATCGTTGATACCTGACTTAGATGTCATGTTCATGATCAATAAGGAATCATCTTTCTCCTCTGCATAATTGTTGTAGTCTTTCCTATTTCTGTATCCACCTTGATAGTTGCCATTGTGATTGTAGCTATTGTTATAATTATTGTTGTAGCCATGGTAGCCTTGAGATTGGTTGAATCTGCCTCTGCCTTGAGAGTATCCTCCTCTTTGGTGACCTCTTCCTCTTTGGTTCTTGTAGTTTTTGTAGCATTCATCTGTGGTATGGTTAGACAAGCCACAAATATTGCATGGAGATTGGTTGTAGGGTCTCCCCCTACCTGACTTACCTCCTCTGCCTCTACCTCTTGAAGATCTACCTCTCCCTGCATAGTTTGCTTGGGAGGTAGAGCCTTCTTCATCAACCTTCTTGCTTTTACCTTTATCTTTTACCTTCTTATCAGTATAAAGGGCAGAGGGATTGTTACCTCTTGATTGCTCTCCATTCTTTGTGATCTTTGCTTCATGTGTAAAGAGTTGTCCAATCAGAGTTGTTAGATCAGGTGCTTGGATGTCCATGTATAAGTCCATTGCTGTGGTAAAGCTCTCCCACTTGTCATATGCCTTTAGTCCATTGATTACTTGTCTGACTATTTGCTCTTCCTCAATCTCTTCTCCAACACTTGCAAGTTGGTCTGCAATGTCCTTGACTTTGGTAACAAAATCTGAGACTGATTACTTTGATTGCTTCCTAAGGGTTGTAAACTCAATCCATAGCTGATTCTTTCTGGCCCTTGTGCTTGATGAAAAGTAAGTTGACAAGGTTTCCCAAGTCTCTTGGGAAGTTTTGCAATTCCTTATGTGTGGTAGAAGGAAATCAGAAATAGAGTTTAGAAGATATGACCTTGCCAAAGCATCTTTTGCACACCATTGATTGAGTCTCTCTTGCTCTTCCTTGGTGGGTAGGCCTCTAGCTTTGAATGAGGGCAATTCCTCATCTCCTGATATGAATCCAAACAAGCTCCTTCCTTGTAGATAGGTCTTCATCCTTAGAGACCAAGCTTGGTAGTTGTTCCTGTCTAATTTGTCAATGAAGGAAGGGAAACCATCACCCATGTTACCTTATATGCTCTGATACCACTGTTGGGAGTGATGGTTGGATGCACTTAGGAGATTGAGTTGATGCTGCAAAACCTGCTTCACACCTGCCCTCCTTTGACTCCAGATATGCTTAGTAGACTCCTTGAGCTTCCAAATGACACCAAAATATGCTATATGTACTTTGGAAATGAGTTGAGTAATGATTAGATCAAAACAGACTACTTGTGACTTCAAAATCCTCAAAAACTTGCTATTTTGGTATTGACACCTGCTCAGTGTTATGCTCAGTGTGACCAGTGTAGTTACAATTAGCAAAATTCCTTCTAGAGATATTCTATTAGCTTAGTAAGCTCCCATTTGCAAGTGGAATGAAAGGAAATGATAAACTACACTCAGAGAAATCACTTTAGCAAAGTAAGGTATACCCCCGACTTTTTAGGAAACTTACAGTCACAGACCAGTGAGCACCTCGACTGAGATTTCTCTGTAATGGTTGATCCAATGGCCTTGAAATTTTGTAGGTGTATAGTAGACTTTGAGCTGAATCCAATTCACTTTGAATCATCCAATTTGGTTCAGTAGATCTTGAGATATGCCTCTTGGAAGTTGACAGAGTTGAAGATAGTCACTCAGAGAAACCAGAGATTATGAATGTAATGCTATGTATTAATTCTATTGATTGTACATTCCCATTGGCATAGAATGTGATGCTCAATGGTACTCAGATGTGTAGGCTATGGTGTAGCACTTACACACTCAAAGATTTACTCAGAAATGCCTCGGGAAGAGTGTCACCTACCCGCGACTTTTTCCTTCACATATATATGGTGAGGATTTGAATTTGAACTTTTTCAAATCTCCTAGAATCTTGTACCTAAAAGTGAATGAGATATTCTCTCAATCATTCACCCACTCAATCAATCAAATTTTCCACGACTTAATCAAGTAGGTGTGATTACATGAGTTGTTAGAGTCATATTGACTTTTACAAGAGATAAAAGGTAATAACCAATAAGCATTGGTTCCTATGATCATTGTTCCATGTAGATATATCCTTCAAAGGTCCAAGCTTTATGTGTAGTCTTCAAGATTGATATCCAAGCCAAGTGTTAAGGCTTGAATTACACCAACAGATACAACCCATGTTTGGTCTGCCAAGGGCGAGCTAGAGATTATTAAGAGTGGACTAGAATTTCTGAGCATGAAAACGTTCCATGAATAGGTGAGAAGATCCTCCAACCTACCACAGCTGTTACAATTGTGATTCCCCAAATTTAATTTGCAAGCTCTGCTCCCTGTCCATAGGTCCTGGTGAATGACAAGTCACAATAAGATGGAGTGCTTATTCATAGGAGGAAGGGCCCAAATGAGGTGTTATAAGAAAGGTGAAATTTGAACTAAATAGTGAAATTTGTTTCCTCACTTTGAAACTATTTAGTACTATCCAAATCATATCATTGTAAAAAGGAATCATGAGAGGAACGATTGTAAAATTCATACAAATGCATTCCTAATGTTGATGATGGCATTAAGACTTCAAATTATTTCCAAATTTGCACTTAGGTTATGGACAAATGCCATTTTGACCATATAATACCAAAAGAAGAATCGTTTACATCATAACAATCAATGACACAACTGAGCTATCAAATATGTACAAGGTATATAATACGAGGCAAAGACAACAAAATATTTTAATAACATCAATACAAAATAGGTTGATCACAAACTATGATGATAGCTTATAGATTTGGACGATGCCACACATGGGGATAATAACCATTACGAAGGACAACGATGTAAGAGGGTGAACACTCGTACTATTCTTTCAAAAGATCCTCTATATTAGGTACAATACCTATATTCAAGTGTGACCAAGTAGTCTGCCACCTTGTAATTGGGTGCAAATGGCTTGGTTTCTTTTTTCCTTTCACAGGTGCTTGCAAATTTCCTTTTGCATTCACCATAAACTACGCTAGAGTGTCATCGTCTTGTACATGAACACCTAGAGCCTTTGTTGGGGATCCATACATGTTAGAAATTGAGGCTAGGTTACAATAGTTTTGCTTCCAAGAGGTTTCATTTGTAGCATTAGTTTGAATAACATCTCTATTTGGACTCTGATTGGGATCCGAAGTTGGATTCTGTAGATGAACTTTGTTTGAACAAACAACAGGATCATTATCAACTACAAAGTTGTGACTAGCTAGATAAATATCTGAGCTGCTAATAGGATCAAGAACATTCTGAATCATTCCGTCTAGACCACTATGGAAGTCAATGCGTGTGGACTCCGCATCATGCATGTTGTCAATTGGACAAGGATTGACACTATCATCCATTGTAGGCAGTGTTTGGAGGAAGGATGGAATATTTTCTTTCTCTTTCGATGATGAATATTGGGCATAAGTCTTATTTCAGGAAATGGTGTACGTCCAATAGTCTCACTTGTCCCAAGCTCCCTATCGTACGTAGCATCAACATTGTTGGTAGTTGTTCCTATTGAGGCGCGAGCAACTGCTTAGCAAAATGAACCAGCTATATTAGTGTTCCCCTAGAGGGTTAAAGAGTAAGAAAGAGATAGTTGATGGATGACTTATTGCAAACAACTAACAAAAAACTAGATCCTTAGTAATCGCGAATTAGTAACAAGCTAATTAGTAATAGCTAATTACTAAAAACTATCAAACTATTAGCTAATTAGTAATAGTTAATTAGTGACAAGCTAATTAGTAAATGCTAATTACGAACAAATAACCAAGAACTAGTTACTTCGTAATAGCTACTTAGTAACAAGCTAATTAGTAATGGCTAATTCATAATAGCGAGTTAATAATACCTAATTAGTAATACCTAACTAGTAATAGGTAATTAGTAATAGCTAATTCGTAATAGCTAATTTATAATAGCTAATTCCTAATAGCTAGTTTGTAATAGCTAGTTCGCAATAGCTAATTCGTAATAGCTAATTTACAATATCTAATTCGTAATAGCTAATTTACAATAGCTAATTCGTAATAGCTAGTTTGTAATAGATAATTCGTAATAGCTAATCAGTAATAGCTAATCAGTAATAGCTAATCAATAATACCTAATGAGTAATAGCTAATTAGTAACAAGCTAATTAGTAGTAGATAATGAGTAATAGCCAATTAGTAATAGCTAAAAATTAGTAATAGCTACTTATTAATAGCTAAATCGTAATAGCTAATTCATAATAGCTAATTCACAATAGATAATTCGTAATAGCTAATCATTAATAGCTATTCAGTAATAACTAATCAGTAATAGCTAATTAGTAACAAGCTAATTAGTAATAGCTTATCAATAATAGATAATTAGTAATAGCTAAGTCATAATAGGTAATTCGTAAAAGCTAATTTGTAATAGCTAATCTGTAATAGCTAATTCGTAATGGCTAATCAGTAATAGCTAATCAGTAATAGCTAATCTGTAATAGCTAATTAAAAATCACGAATTACCAACAAGCTAATTAGTAATAGCTAACTACTAACAACTATCGATCAATTAGCTACTTAGTAATAGCTAATTAGTAAGAAGCTAATTAGTAATAACTAATTACGAACAACTAACCAAGAATTAGTTACTTCATAATAGCTACTTAGTAACAAGAAAATTAGTAATGGCAAATTTGTAATAGTGAATTAATAATACCTAACTAGTAATAGCTAATTAGTAATAGCTAATTTGTAATAACTAATTTGTCATAGCTAATTCCTACTAGCTAATTGGTAATAGCTAATCAACAATAGCTAATCAACAATAGCTAATCAGTAATAGCTAACCAGTAATAGCTAATTAGTAATAGATAATAAATAATAGGTAATTAGTAACAAGCTAATCAGTAATAGCTAATCAATAATAGCTAATTAGTAAGAGCTAATTCATAATAGCTAATTAGTAATAGCTACTTAGTAATAGCTACTTAGTAATAGCTACTTAGTAATAGCTCATTACTAACAAACTAAATATTAATTCATAATAGCTAATTCTTAATAGCTAATTAATAATAGGTGATTAGTAAGAAGCTCATTAATAATAACTAACTAATAGGCTAATTAGGAACCAGCTAACTAGTAATAGCTAATTAGTAATAACTATGAGGAATTAGCTGCTTAGTAATAGCTACGTAGTAATAGCTACTTAGCAGTAGTTATTTAATAATAGATACTTAGTAATAGCTAATTATTAATAGCTAATTGGTAACAAACTAATATATGAATAACTAATTTCTAACAACTAACTAATGATTAGCTACTTAGTAATATCTAATTGGTAACAATTTAATTATTAATAGCTAATTACTAACAAGTAACCCATAGTTAGCAACTTAGTAATAGCTAACTAGTAACACGCTAATTAGTTACAAACAAGTAACCATAACCATATACTTAGTAATAGCTAATTACTAACTAGCTTATTAGTAATAGCTAATTAGTAAGTAGCTTAGAAGTAATAGCTAATTACTAACAACTAACTAAGAGCCAGCTACTTTGCAATAGCTAACTAGTAACAAGCTAATTAGTAATAGTTAATTACAAACAACTAACCAAGGACTAGCTATTTAGTAATAACTAATTGGTAACAAGCTAAATAGTAATAGCTAATTACTAATAGCTAACTAGTAAACAACTACTTAGTAATAGCTAATTGTTAACAAGATAATTAGTAATAACTTAGTTACCTAGTAATAGCTAACTAGTAAAAATCTAATCAGTAATAGATACTAACAAGTTACCGAGAATCAGCAACTCAATAACTAGTAATAATCTAATTAGTAATAGATACTTAGTAACAAGTAACTAAGAACCAGCTACTTAGTAATAGGTAACAAGTAGCAACCTAATTAGTAATATCTAGTTACAAACAACTAACCAAGAACCCACAACTAGGGATAAAAAGTATATTATTAATATTAATCAACACGACAAGCTTACCTTTGTGAAAGTTGAATCCACCATCAAGGAATCGAGAGATTTTTTGCCACACATGTTGTGGTATTGCAGCACCATATTTAGGTCCTAAACAATTGATTGACACATGACAATGTGCTGTAAAACAAATATAGTGATATGCATGCTTGCATGGCATAAGTTGCACTATAAAACTCACCCTCTCCTCAATATTCAAACCACATGCTATCCATATGGATGAAACACTGAGTAAGAGGGCTGATGGTAACTGTGAGGGAGGTAATGGCAATAATGGTGAAAATTCATCTGAATCCATCATGCTTAGCATAATCTTTACAAAGGATAGATGTCAATTTGCACTCTTGAGACGATTCTCATGCAACTTATATTCAGCCTCTGTATGTAACAATCCAATTGATCAATATTGAACCTTAGAGAAATGTTCCAACCAATGTCAATAAAGCTAAATATTACCTCCACTTCAAGCACCTTGTGAGTCTCATCTGGCTCAACCCCTAACAGCTCCAGATTAACTGTATATATGTGAATTCATGTCTCCAACTGAATCCTCCTCTCAAGAGACATTCCCACATCACATTTGAATTCATTATGGATACCTGTAACTTTTTTCTCATCTCAATGACTGCTATAGTTACTTTAGACTCAGTAGCCTTTGATAGCTTGGCTTGATCCAAATCAAGCTTGACCCTATCCAACTTATTATGTTCACTATCAATTAAGAATTCTAAAGTACGTATAACCTTAGTACCCTCCACTCGCCTTATGGCAGTTCCGTACCTTGTCGAGCATATAATTCAACATCTTCCTTTTGTTCCTACAAGCTCGCATCCAAAGGCTCTAAAAGCGGTGAAGCATCATCGTTCAAACAACTATAAAACCTTTGCATCTTCGACTGCAATGTACCCATCTTTCTGCATCTTTCAATAGAAGCTTCTACAGCTACAGGCCATGCCACTTGGTACATAGATGGATTTTTTGATGTTTGATTAGTGGTAGAGTTTTCAAATGCAAAGGCTCTAGTGAATTGTACAGACAATTCGTAGTTTGTTGGTACCTCCTGGTAAAATTTCTTATGTAACAACATCAGTGCATCATAAAACTATTGCGTGACATATTTAACTTTCATCCTCCCCTTGAGTCGAGTTACCTTGAAGAAAGGCAACCAATTTGCCTCACTAACCCATTTTTTCGATATAGTACCTAGATTTATACCAACGATAGACAGGTCATAAATGGTGTGGAAATCTTCTATTTTTTGGTAGAATATGTTGTGGTCTAACACTTTTGGATGTGCTAGATATATCCACTTGCATCAACAAGGCAAATTGTTTCATAAATGCATGCCCATTACTCCACTCGTAGCACCAAAGATTAAGAGTAGAGTCCCTATATCTTTGTGGTTCGTGGATGCAAAAAAGAAGGGTCCTACACAGGCCCATAGATAATGCAGAGATACACACAACAAATTCTCTATGTATTAATGATTCGACATAGCAGTTACATAGAAGCAAATCGTTACATCATGTGACACATGAGTGAGTCACGACTGTAAAGCCATTATTTCTGGGACATGGCATTTGGCCACATGGTTCATACGTGGCACATCCACATGATCGTAGTTAAGTCGCTTCAACACTCCCCTATAACTAGAGTACTGGAATGTGACATAGATGCCTTGATTTCAACAATTCCAAGATGTTTCGTGCAAAGGATGAACTTATCTGCTCCCACAGGCATCGTAAGCATATTAGATGAGTTGATACATATGCGATATGAAGTTTTTTCCGCTCTACAAGATCATGTATAAAATGAAACTTTAAATCAATATTTTTTGTTTTCTCTGAGTGTTTGGGATTGCTAGCCAAATGTATGCATGATTGGTTGTCACACGTAATCTGCAAGGGAACTGATGTCATCGCTAAGAGCTCTTGCATATCCATTTGGATCCAGAGGCCTTCTTTTGTCATGAGAGCTAAGGTCACAAATTCAGCCTATAGTGATGACAATGCAACTGCTATTTGCTTTATGGAGAACCAGGTGCTACTTTCCATTTAACTGGCCTTACTCTAGTGCTGGCTAGAGGTTCTTTCCTCATGTTACAAATTACATGATTCACTCATATGTGGTGGTACTTTGTACTTAGCAATATTTATTCAGCTCTTACTTCAGTTTAGATCATTCTCATTAGAGAGAGCTATTAGAGCCATCGTCTTCTCTGTGTCTTGTTGTGTTTGTGCTCCTTGTGTGTGCTTCTTGTGTGTCTCTCACACTTCTACACACATCCAACAGACTTCTCACCAAGGATGAGCATCAGGATTTTTATAAACAAATGCTTGTTCAATATGCCTAGGAAGAATGTATGGTTCTCTAGTAGATTGCATTACCTTGGAAGAATCAATTGCCCAAAACCTAGATAATTCTTTTCTCAATATGGAGTTACTACCTTTATACTCGGCTCAAAACCACTCAACCTTCAAAATGACCTATCAAAATATATAAAAACAGAAAACCATTATTAGGTGCTTAAAAAACAATAAACTCTATCATACAAAATATAAACTTTTTTTATCTGTTTGAATGTACGAAACGATATTTTGTAGATACCAACAACAGTTCCCACAGAATTTAGTTCGCCGTCTAGAAGGTTTGTGTCTTTTGAGCTAGAATGTGATAGTTGCTTGAAAGAAGCAACAATGCTAGAATCCTCTGTTTTTCATAAAGAATCAATAGCTTTGATTCTAATATGATGTCCAAAAGCCCACATAGTGAACATTCGAGCCTACAAAAGAAATTAAACTAGTAAAGAAAAACTAATATACATCTATATAAAAAATAGAATATTATTAAAATAAAATTACCTTTCATTTGCAACCTATCATTAACTCTCTCTACTCATCTGATATTTCTTCATTATTTGCATTGGCTTATTGGAACGAGTATATAGCCAATCCGTGAAAGAAGATATATTTGTAATGTCATTATTATCGAGATTTTCTATATCTTTTGTTTTTCCATCTTTTACTTTGGAGATTTTGAAGTCCCTTTTTGTACTCGCTAATGAATGCTTGCATGCATTTGCCATTATATGCTACAAAAGTAGAAACATCATTTTTTTCTTAAAATGTAAATAAAAATGGAACTCCCTTACCTGATAATACCTTGCCTATTATTTTTGAAGAAGAATCATTGGTCCATGCACATGGAGCTTCTTCATGAACTCTTTCCAGGTAGTCACTAACATAGTACATGCACTCCTCAAGCATCCAACCCTTTCCCATGGATCCTTCTGGTTTCGCTCTTTGCCACACATAACCTTTTAATATTCCAATAAATCGCTCAACCCAAAGCATCCATCAAGTGTCGACAACACGTGCAATCTCTATTTCCCCCACAAGATAGACTAATAAATGAACCGAATGAAGTAGGAAGCTCTTTCTCCATCAAACATAGCACCGCCTTGCTTTCACATTTCTTTTGAGGGATCAAGTTTTTTTCAATCTCTTTTGATGTAATCCAAGTATACATATCATTAAAAAAATTATAAAGAAATTAATTCAAAAATAAAAGATATCAAATATTCATATATGTTAGAAATAAAAGTATCATAACTACCTTATAAGTGATCCAAGATGATAGATCACATCTCCTACTCCTTCATTGTACATCCATCGATAACCGAAGATAAAATGCGCTCCAAAAAGTTATGCCAATCATGGGTTTTAATCTAGATAAGCTCTTGGGTGAAAGCATGTTAATGTGAACACTTTTTAGGAGTATTTATCCCTTTTAAGCCCGTCACTTTTTAGCTATTTCAAAAGCTTTTTAAAGAACGAAAAAATAAATTCATAATATCAATATGCTAGACGTACGATCACTACTCATGTGGCGGCCCACTGGGTATCATGCCTAGAACATCGATAGTAAATGTCATTATTCCTCACATACTCCACAAGGTGGCGAGTTTATGGAGTCTGCACTAGTGGAGCATAGAAGGTCCGCATGACTTCATCAGTCGCGAGAGAAAGCTACCATCAACGAAGTTGTTCCATCAAAGGACAAAGGTGAAATGCAATCTTTGGGAACGAGTATGAGCAGGTATGGGGTCTAGCATCCATGCATGCAGCGTTTAGATGCCCGCATGGCTAGGAGTAATTTTTATGGTTCTAATGTAAGAGCCATTATTTTTGGCAGAGGAGAGGTGCCATCCGTTAAGAGTCCATCATTGAAGCGGAACCAATGGACCAGGTAAGATCTTCATTGATTCGATTTATTCAGATCATTAGTAAGCATGCAGACTCATTCCACCCTACCTAATGAATGCGGGGAGCCGCCTGACCATCAGATAGTTCGATGGAGGCTGTTCCCATACCTAGTGTAGACTTTATACAGTTATTTCCAAATTTGATATCAATCGATGTGTCTAATGTTGTGTAATTTAATAGGCTATGCATGAGTCTCCAAGGAAAACACAATTACCACTTGTGGACACACGAGTATCATAACAACCAGCCCAATCACTATCTGTAAAAGCATGCAAGCATGGCTGAACATGTCTGCCATAAAAGAGACCTAAGCTCAAAGTGCCTCGGAGATATCTAAACACATGTTTTACTGCTTGGCAATGCTTAGTGCCAGGACTATGCATGAATCGACTCAACTAGGAAACTGCATATTGTATATCCAGCCTTGTGTTGCATGCATATATAGTACATCCCACAGCTTGCTCATAAAGAGAAGTGTCAAATGCATAACTAGAATCCTCAACTGAGAACATGAATCTTGTCTCACCTGGTATGGAAACTGGCTTGCAATCTTCAAAGTCAAAATGCTGAAGTAATTTTTCACCATACTTGGCTTGATGCATAAAAATTTCCCCCTCAACGGATACAAAATGGATGCCAAGATAGTAGGTCAAAAGACCAAGATAAGTGACATCAAAAGTATGCTTCAAATCAGCCATAAGAATGTCAAGTTTTGCATCACATGACCCACTCAAGAGTATGTCATTGACATAAAGCACTATAAGATCAGCCCCATTTTTGTGTACATAGAGTGTGTTTTCAATCGGACTACATGTGAAGCCAACAGCAACCAAGAGCTTATGGATTTTGTCATACCATGCACATGGAGCTTGCTTGAGACCATACAAGGCTTTACGCAAGCAACAAACCATATGCTCTTTCCCTTTTATAGCAAATCTAGGAGGTTGCTTCACATAAAACTCTTCTTGCAAATCACCATTCAAGAAGGATATTTTTATGTTCAAGTGATGCATCTTCCAACTTCGATGGGCAGTCGATGCAACCACGATACGAATGGTAGTCATGCGTGAAGTAGTTGCAAATATTGCATCATAATCAATGCCATATTGTTGCTCATATCCTTTGGCAACCAATCTAGCTTTGTACTGATCAATGCTACCATCAGATTTTCTTTTAATCTTATAAACCCACTTTGTACCAATGGCATTCTTTCCTCTTGGCAATTCACATAACTCCCAAGTACCATTCCTATGTATGGAATCCATTTTTGATTGCATAGCAGTCATCCATTGTGGATCCTCACATGCATCATCAAAAGAAAGTGGCTCTTCATTACATGATATAGCAATAAGAGAAAAATCCACATTCTTACTTGATGCATGGTAAGAGCTTGATCTTGTTCTATCAAGTAAAGGTGCACTCAGTTTGCTGTCCTGCAAAGTTTGTTTCAGCCACTTTGGCATAGTTTGTGCACTCTTGATAGACATGCCTTCATTATGTTTACATCTTCAGATATATACATCATGCGTGGGCTGAATTTAATGCTCATTTTCAGCCATCTTTTGATGCAAATGTTCAGCCATATGTGACTAGAATTTCGAGCAGTTTTGACAATTTTTTGTTGAAACATTTCAGCCATGTTTGGCCAGAAATTCTGTGCATTTTCAAAACTATTTTGTTGGAATTTTTCAACCCTTTGAGCCTCAGTTGGCTGGCCTACATGGCCATATTCAAATGCACCATTTTGGAACAAAGGCATGAGTGTATCGAACACATCTTGTGAGTTACCAGTTGGATGTTTTTTGCATTCAAGTAGAGGGAAAACTGAATTTTTAGCAAATACCACATCTCGACTCACAATAATTGTATTTGTCAATGGATGGTACAAAGGATATCCCTTACTTTCAACACTATAACCAACAAATATACATTTCTTTGCCTTGTCATCAAGTTTGTGACGTTGTTGTGATGGCACAAGAGCATATGCCAAACAACCAAACACACACATATGACTAACCATAGGCTTATGACCATTCCCAGCCTCGTAAGGAGTAATGACTCTCAGTGCTTTTGTAGGGCAGCGATTCAACACATAGTTTGCACACATGATTGCTTCCATCCCAAACTTATCATGAAGATGCTTTCCTTTAATCATACATCGTGCCATTTCAAGTAGAGTTCTATTTTTACACTCGGCAACACCATTTTGTTGAGGTGTATATGACACCGTGCATTGGTGTGAAATACCTCTTTAACAAAGAAAAGCATTAAAATTATGTGACATGTATTCACCACCACGATCCGTGCGTAGAGCCAAAAGCTTTTGTGAAGAAAAATTTTCAGCCATATCTAAAAATTCTTTGAAGCAAGAAAATACCTCATTCTTTGCTTTCATAGGGTACAACCATGTATGGTGAGTAGCATCATCAATGAAGGTAATAAAATATACATGTTTCCCAAAAGATGGAGTCTTGACCGGAGCACATACATCACTATGAACAAGCTCCAATTTTCTTATAGTGTGTGTATGAATATCTTTTGGAAAAGAAGCACGATGCATTTGTCCAAGAATGCAACCTTCACAAGCATGCTTCTCAATGGACTCAAGTATAGGCAAGCCAATAACCATGTCCTTCTTTCGCAAGTAAAGCAAACTATTGAAGTTTAAGTGAACAAAATGAGCATGCAAAAGCTCCATTTCAGCCATGGAAGAAGTATGAGCAACCAAGGCATTTGAGGCAGCCCTCTTATATGTATCCATGTGATACAAACCATTAAATAATGTACCAGACATCACGATAACATCACCGTTGTTGAAATCATGAACCATACGCTTATCATCAAGAAAGTGTACATGAAGTCTAGCTTTGGTAATCAACGGAATTGAAATTAAGTTCTTCTTGATATCGAGTTTTGAAAAGATTCTGGTAATCCTTTCAACAATGTAGAAATGAGTGATGCATCTGTAATGATCTCATCTATGTTTGTCAATCGCTCTTTCAAGTCCTTGATGCATGTCACATACACATCCATCAACTCATTTTTAGCCATACATACTTCCTCAAATTGCTTCCTCAAGTATGCAACATGTGCTTCATTATGCACGACATACAAAGAAGCAAGAGTGTCCCATGCCTATCGTGATGTAGAACATGACTGAATGTGTGGAACTATATGGTGCTTCATAGAAAGCGCAATCAAAGCATGAGCTTGAGCATCTTTTCCAGCCCATCTAAGCTGCTCCTGTGTAGGTGGAGAAGGAGAAACCACTGTACTCAAAGAAGAAGCTCCATCTGTGATACTAGACTATGAAGTAGAAGCACCTCCGGGTCTTCGATCTACATCTAGCACTATGTTCCAAAGTTGTTTATGTTAATCTAAATTGTTAATCTAGTGTTACGAGGTATGTACATGGGTTCTTGGGATGGTCAGGGGTCTGTACTACAGAGGCCCTTTATGTATTTTCCCAGTCACTTCCTTACCTCTAACAATTACAACAGATTTGATTACCAATCTCCAACGCAAAACAACTTCTGAGAATTATCATATCCACATGTGCACAAACTTCTACTGTTCACTTAACATCACTGTTATTCTCGCACTTCATCAATAACGCAATCAGATATTAACACAATACCTTAGTTACTTCAATATTGAATAATGACCATACAGACAACACCGCACTTTGACAAACTTGTGATAGAAACAAACTTCAACCGATCGCCCAGACAAGACAGTCCGATGCCACGTCTCTCGCTCTCTTCCAATCACTGCTATATTAATAAAAAAAGAGTTACAACATTTTGCGCATCACCCTTTCAGTGTGTGTGTTTTCCTAATTACAATTCTACTAAATAATATTCCGACGGCCTAACACTCGCATGCACAGTGGACTGAAACTTAGCAGCTAAGGTTACAAGATTAAGAATAATCAATGATTCCTTGTATGTACATGGTTTTGGCCAATTTAAATGTACGGGATATTTTATGCTTTAAAGATTGTAATATATCTTGCAAAATTTGCGGTTCTACAAGGTGCGCATCTATCCGCATAGAGCTTGAAGCTATGACTTGAGATAACAAAACTTTAGCCTAATTTTGTAGAAATGCTTCTTGCAGATAGAAATCGTTCGCCATCGCAGCATCCCGGTGTAACTTTGCTTCTTGAATCTCTGCATCGATGCGAGAGATGTGCTCCTACTAGATACCGAGTTGCTTTTCTCGGCATTCTAATTCTTGGGACTGGAACTGCATAGTTCTAAAGAAATCTTATCTTTCTTTCTGGATAGCTTAAATTTCTTTCTTTAGTTTGAGGGTCCGTCCTATTTCATCTTCTAGTGACCTGCATTTCTGGAATAGTTCTTCAGTTACCTTCTTTAGCTCCGTCTTTTCTTGTAATGCTTTCTAGGCTAGCACTTGACAATCCTGCTCTATCGTAATGAATTGACTTTGAGTCGTATCTAAAAGGTTACCCAGAGCGTGCAGAGCATCCTCCTTGTCAGTCACTATTTGTTTGAGTTGACTGATTGCATCATCATGAGCTACTATGATGGCACCCTTTTCTATCAATTGCCCCTATAAAATCTCAATCTACACCTGCAATAGACTTGCATCGGCTTTTGTAGCTAAGACCTCATCCTAGAGGGGTGCGATATCAGCTTCGAGTAAATCTTCTTTTGACTGGTGTTCCGTTCGTAGGGACTGGTGGGCATCTTGTAATTGGTGAGGGAGTTGCTTAGAGAGGTGAATAAGGAAGTTCCCAATTTGGGCTAATTGAGCAAAGGAGTCAAGGACGATAGAGGTAGATATGGGTCTAGAGGGATTAACCAAAAGGGTTGCAGAAGAGGAAGGGGGGGAGTAATCGGGAGAGGAAGGGATGGGTTGGGAATGGCAAATGGCGACCGAATGATGAGGCGAAGGAGGAGGGCTAGGAGATAAGGGCACTTTGGAAGGAGAAAGAGGTGGTGGTGTATCTTTGGGTGAAGAAGGAGGGATAAGGGGGGTTACCGTAACAAGCTGTGCATCCGCCTGAACCAGCACTTCCTCGATTTATGTTTGATCTGTGAGATTCACAGCCTTCGTGACTGTGTCGGGTGCTTTCTCAATAGAGTGTGTCTATGACTGAATAGCTGTATCAATGGATTGAACATCTTCCGTAACCGTATCTATAGTAGCTTGATCCTTAGGAGAAGGTGGGGCGGAAATGATAGGTGCAGAAGAGCCGATGTCTTGCAGATTGATAGCTGATGATTTTTGTGCTTGACTCTGCCAAGGGCTGAGTTTCCTACGCTATCCCTGAAAGAACTACAGGAGATCATTGTTGTCTTCAACCTCCATAACCTACACGGATTCTTCGTGGAACAAGAGGGTATTCATCAGAGGAGGCTACACAGGGTGAATCGTCGGAAGAAGGAAGGAAAGAAGATGGGGGAATCGAGTTCAAGGAATATCACGCTTTGCAAGCTGCTGGGAGATCGCTTGAAATTCCCGATGAATACGCTGAAAAAAGAACAATGACCAGTTAACTACTTCACGGGCAGTAGTGTCGATCATAGAGTAGAACGGATGAGAAATACCATAGGTGCATTTTTGGAGGTTGAGTGCAGCCACCAGGAATTGCAAAGTAGAACATTCCGGTTTAGTGCGACATAGAATGGCCAATTCATTAGACGATTGGCATGGGAATAGTTGCTTCATGGTCGTCATCAGCAAGAGGGGCACGTCGACACTACCCTCTTGAGGGAGATGGAATCCCTCGTCTACGGTGTTCAGTGTCACTACAATGTGCAGGTTGAGATAGGTAATCGGCCAACACATGTCTATCTAGGGAATGTCGGCTATAGTAGAGATGATTTGAGCAAAAAGCAGTGAGATTCGATCGAATGCCATGGTAATTCGCCGAATGCTATGGCAATTTGGCGAATGCTAAAAGCCCCCGTGCACGCAAAAACTCACTCAAATCACGAGCTAGGCCAGCCCGAAAGGTATTGATGTTTGCTAAAGCTTCCATGGCGAGCAACAAAATGCGAATGCAGAAGACAACAAAGAACACATAGAGCGCAAGAACACAATAGCGGAAAAGAGGGTGAAGAACTTGATTAAGTAAAAATGCCGAATGGAAGCACGGGAAGAAAACACAATCATCACTAGTGGTTGGGAACATGCATGCATAATGATGACATTCATGCAACATAAACCGGACGAAGAATAAAAAATACCAACAAGTAATTAAGATGAGGAAGGCATGTCATAATATGGATGAAGTTTCAACCCATTAATGGGTTTATGAAGAAGAGTACCATTTAAAGTGGATAACCAAAAAGTAGCGGGTCTGACTTGATTTATAATATGGTAAGGACCAAACCACTGAAGTTTGAACTTGCCCACTGAACGATTAGACTTAGCATTATAGAGTAGAACTAATTGTCCTTTGGTAAAACGGGAGTGCGGAGAAATCAATCATGTGTCTTAGCTTGCCTCAGTTGCACTTCTTGCAGCATCAGAAAACTTTCCAGGCATTGCTCGTCTAAGGACCGCAACACATCCAACTAGAAAGGAAAGGACTCTTCCAGTAATAGCTTATGATCCAATGCCACCCTTAGACTAGGTACCACCAACTCCATGGGTGCAATGGCGTCCAGCCCATATGTTAATTTAAAAGTCATATTTCCTGTAGCCACTTTATAAGTAGTAGAGTAAGCCCATAGGACCGAAGGAAGGAATTGATTCCAATGCTCCAGACATTCCAAAACTAGTTTCCTGAGCATGTTAAGAAGGGTTTTATTGGTACTTTTCGCAAGTCCATTGGCATGAGGATAATACGGGGAGCTAAATTTATGGACAATCTTTAGGGTGCGGGTAAGCGCTTCCATTAAAGAATTGACAAAATGTGTGCCTTGATCCAAAACAATCTCTAAGGAAAGACCGAAACGAGGAAAAACATCAGTCATCAAACATTTGACCACCACTGACACAGTTGCGGACCATAAAGCCCAAGCTTCAGCCCACCGAGTAGCATAATCAGTACAAGTAAGTATATACCGATGATTAGTAACCGTAGCAGGAGGTGTAATGGGACCATTCAAATCCAAGCCCCACTTTTGAAAAGGCTCAAGGGGAGAGACAGACTGCAGTGGAAAATGATGCCGTTGTAAAAGCTGCCCCGATTGTTGGCAAGCATCACAGTGTTTGACATAAGCAGCAATGTCATGCTGCATAGTGGGCCACCATAAGCCACTATGTAGAACTTTTTGATAAGTAAGATCTACCGAAAAATGACCACCAGAAGGAATATCATGGGCCATATCAATAACCAAAGGAATTTCATGGGGAGGGATACAACGTAAGAGTGCACCAGATGGATCCATGTAATACACCTGTCCTATAATGATTCAAAATCGTCGACTATAAATTGCGAGTTCATGGCGAGCAGAAGTAGAAGTATTAGTCGGAGAGCTTCCACTCGTGAGGAATATCATAAGCATATCATAATACATAGGTGCCACACAGAGCTCTTGACAATCATCTTGGACAGAATTAGTCATGTAGATAGCAGGGGTAGTATAATCAATTCCATCGGGAAGTTCACCGGAATCAAGCCTAGATAAGAAATCAGCCAGCGCATGCGCTGACCCCAGATGATGTACAACCTCATAATCAGATTCTTGCAGCAATAGCACCCATCTTGCTAATCTGCCTCCTAAATGTTGTTGGCGGACAAGATAAACCAGAGCCGCATGGTGCACATGAAAGGTAAATGGTCGTCCTAGTAAATAATGGCAGAATTTCTTCACCGAATAAACCAAACCCAGACATTCTCGCTAAGTGATGGAATAATTCCGTTTAGCAACAGCTAATAGTCGACTAGCATAATAAACTAGGCAGAACCACTTATCCTGTTGTTGCATGAGCACAGTACCGATTGCGCTTTCCGATGCATCCAGAAAAACATGGAACGGAAGCTACGAGTTTGGTGGTTGCAGTATAGGAGCCTGAGTTAAGAGTATTTTCAGTCGATCAAATGCAATTTGGCACTCCTTAGTCCACACAAACTATCAAGGATTGCTAGTAATCAACGGATTCAGGGGTATAGCTAAATGCGCCAGCCACCACATATGCATGGACCGATTCAGGGGTATAGCTAAATGCGCGAGCCACCACATATGCCATTCATGCCAGCGTATCTATCCAAGGAATCACATAACTTCTTTTGGTGTCTTCAGGGAAGGAGCCTTCAACACGGCCTGCACTTTATCTAGGTCCACTTGAATGGCTTGCTGTGAAATAATATGACCAAGAAATTTGCCACAGGAAACTGAAAAAACAGACTTGTTGGGATTTAAGTACAAACGAGACTCCCTACACTTAGAGAAGTGGCACCGGAAGTGATAGAGGTGAGCCGATGCATCACCAGATAACGAAAAATCATCCAGATATGCTCGCATAAAGGTGGTTAACTAGGGGGAAGAAAATTCTTGCATGCATCATTGGAAGGTACTAGGAGCATTGCGGAGACCGAACCACATCACCGTACATGCATATATGCCCCAATTTGTAATAAACGCAGTCTTTGGTATATCCATTTTGGCCATGCGCACTTGATTATAGCCATTATAACCATCCAAAAAGGAATACATTTCTCGTCCGGCAACATCATCCAGCATCGTATCCAAAAAGGGAAGTGGGAAAGGATCAAGCACTGTCGTCGCATTTAATTTCGGTAATCCACACAGATATGCAATTGCTTGTTTTTCTTTGGGACAATGACAATCAGCCAGATCCATTCTGCATGCTCAATGAGGGGACAATGAAACCTACTTTCAGCAAACGATCATATTCAGCTTTCACTTGAGCAGCATAATTGGGATTCATGTGATAACTAGGTTGTTTGATTGGATGCACATCCGGTTTCAACATCACATGATGGTGATAGATGTGAGGGTCCAACCCTTTCATATCTCGATAATCCCACGTGAATTCATCTTGAAACTCGGTCAGCAACTGTAGTAGATCATTTTGAAAAGTTTTCGGTAACCCAGCCTTAAGCTTGACTGGTCGCAGTGGAACCTCATTTCTCAAATTGCAGGTGATTAGCTTATCTTCCGGTACATAAAACTGTCGGGGCATGGATATATCCTCTGGTAATTGTAATAATTGGTGTAAATTTGCGGCATTCAAAACTTGATCCAGAATTGGGTCCACTTCTTTGGTAAGTGGAACTACCATACAAACGGCCAGATTCCAATTATCTGCAATCGCTTGTAAGTCGATTGTACCTAGGGCTAGCAGATCCTCGTTAGCATTGAGAAAAGCTTCTCCTTCATCATCTGAAAGTCCATCCAGCATATGCACAGGTTCGGCCACGTAAGGTCTAGCATGAAGGTTGCAAGGTTTCATCTCGTCCAAGCGTACTACATATTTTTGATGATTTCTTTTGAAAATAAGTTCGTGTGCAGACCAGCCCTATAGCACTTTGGCTTGTTTTAGCTAGGGCCTGTCGAGCAGTAAGTTGTAATCGAGACTTGAGTCAGATAATTCCAAAACAACAAAAGTCATTTTGAACATCGCTCCTTGAAGAGTAATGGGTATATCACGTACCAAACCCACTGGATGGACCCTAGATTGATCTGCCATTCTCACAAAAAACTGAACAGGTTCGATTTGAGTCCATCCTAACCATTGACAAAGTGCAGATGTAGCAATATTCACACCAGAGCACCCGTCAATTAACACTTGAGTAATTTTTTGGTTTTTAAACCATACCGTAATTAAATGAAAAGCATGGTCCACTGTAGAATCAATTTTTGGATTGATAGTTGCCATAGCAGGTGTACACAAAGATCCTAGACTAATTTGTTACTAGAATTCTTGTCGTACACTTGGAACCAAGGCAAATACTTGCCCCAACGGCATTGTAATAGATGCCTACAATAGAATATTCCACACAGAGTCCACATTCGACGTACTTGATACAAAATTCGGTGGACTCTCCGGCGACACTTTCATCGGACTCGATTCTTCCAGTGGTAGATTCAGTACTGTCTGCTGGACCACAGGCACCATATCGGGGAAGACAGTTGGTTCTTGACTTGCCCATATACTAACTTTGGTAAAACTCTCTGTTGTTCTCGAATGCTAGGCTCAAAAATCTCAGCAGCTGGTTGTAACTTCTTGCTAGACCGTGTTTGAATTGTTGTCGCTTGGGTATCTACTGCCGAAATATATACCATATTTGCCATTGGATCCTATCATTCTTTTCGTTGTTTTTCATACTCAAACGCCTCTTTGCAATATCTACGGATATGTTTCATCTCGCCACAGAAATGGCATCTTGGTGGTGGAAGTGATATGCCTTCACCCGATTGACCTGAGTTCCACTGGGTCTGGCCGAAATTGTTTGCTCGAGGTCCCCTATAGGTTTTGTAATTTTGGTAATAAGTATTCCTCAAATGCGGTGGTACATAGTGGGAAGCCTATTGTCCCTGCTCCTATATTATAGCATTTACGATTGGTCTAGTTTGTACTTGAAATTATATGGACACGATTCGGTAGAATGACTTGCCGTATTACAAATAGCGTAGTACATTTGGTTTAGTGCACATGCAGAAGTAGTGTGTCCCGAGTTCTTACATTTTGTGCAGTACACATGTTTCAATGGATCCTCGCTCGTACACTTGATGCCTTTAACCAATCCAGATATTTGGTGAACCTTCCAACTTTATGCTCCAACTGTAATGCCATGGCTATTATCGCATCCAAGGTCATACCGCCCACACATCGTATAATCATTACTTGTTTGAGCTGGGGGTTTAATCCATTAATAAACCACTGAGTAATCACATCATCTGGTGGGTTAGCATGCACCGTCAGCAGTTGCCGTAGATGAGTATGAAATAAAGTTGCATACTCCTACACATTCTGATGTGGTTTCTGTCTATTGTTTTGCAGATAGTCAAAGATCTCAACTGCATTTTTCTTCAATCGAAAACGTTGTAAGAAGGCATCCTTAACATCATCATATTGACCGAAATGATTAATGTCATACTCGTTCAACCATCGGACAACTTTATTAACCAGAGTAGATTGGAACACTATAGCCTATATGCCAGATCCGCTGGATAGTTGAGTACAGCATAGTTGATTTCAAAAGTACGCACATGGGTATCAGGATCATCACCGAGAAATCCTCCAAATTTTGTATGCATAACTCCAACAGGTATCGATCATGGCGGTATGACCTAGTGCTGCTGTTATTGTTGTTGTTGTTGTTGTTGTTGCTAATGGTGGTGTTGTTGCTATTGTTGTTGGTGTTGTTGCTGTTGTGAACCACTCATGTTGTTTAAATCAAGAGGAATTATCATTGTTGAATGATTTGAACCAATTAAGCCTAATTGTTGCTGTGTCGTCTCACCACCTTGCAGGTTCTCCAGTAATCTGATATTGTTAAGTCGATCACACATGTCTACACCTAACTGCCATTCCTCATAGTTAGCTTCTCAGGTAAACTTTTCACCAAAACGTTTGTCCAACAATACACTAGTTTCCTCAAAATTAGAACCCAAAGTAGAGCTATCACCGAAATTCTACAAGCCGACCTCAGAATTATCCGAACTACCATCAAAATTCCACAAATAGCTATTGGAATTTTCCACACTGTTATAGGAACCAGCGATTACTTCCCCAACCTTACTTTCCACGGATGGAGTTGGTTGCACTTCTGGTATACCCTGTAATCCTTGCACAAGAAAATGCTCAGGTGGCACTCCACTAGCCCATATTTCCCGCTTTCCTTCTGATGATTGTCCATCACCACTACCACCAAGAGGTGTTCCCAATGCGCTAAGAACTTTCCAGGGATGCTGATCCCTTCTGTACTTTGGGTACGATTCCTCGAAACACGTTACAAGCATATTTTATAGGATTCTTTCTCAAATCCTAATCTAATCGCCGATTGGCTACTCCATGCCCCATGGACGGTCCCAGTGTTAATCTAAATTGTTAATCTGGTGTTAACAGGTCTGTACGTGGGTTCTTGGGGTGTTCAGGGGTCTGTAAAATAGAGGCCCTTTATGTATTTTCCAAATCACTTCCTTACCTCTGATAATTACAATAGATTTAACTACCACTCTCTAGCGCATAACAACTTCTAACAATTATCATATCCACATGCACATAAACTTCTACTGTTCACTTAACATCAGTGTTATACTCACACTTCATCAATAACGCAATTAGAGATTAACACAGTACCTTAGTTACTTCAATAATGAATAATGACCATATAGACAAGAC
>CM035434.1:21217082-21339582 GCA_020310875.1 Ceratopteris richardii | reverse complement strand
TAAAGGTGAATTACGGAAATCTTCCATGGTGCTCTTGGATCCTTGCTCTCAACCTTGCTTGGTATCTTGAACACTCAATCAAGTGCCACCCAAGGATTTTGAAGGAATTCTCACTTCCAAGCTAGCTCATTGGAAATTTGTTCCGAGAGCTTTCCAACGGTATATTACACGCCTCAATCCGACCTACGGATTGAAAGTTATACTTGATTCTTTGTTGGGTCCATCCTTGAAATTGCCGCGAGCGCCTTGCAGAAGTACCAAAGAAAGAGAACTTGAATGGAGTGGTCAAAGTACTTCCCTTGAAAGTAGGAGGTTGTGGGTTCAAATCCTCCTACCTTAGGGACTCTAAACCTCTCTATTACCACTCAAAAATTACTTCCTCATGGAAGATTGATACTTCTACGTGGGTTTATTTACAAGCTAAATAATAATTATTCCGATTATTGATGTTCGCCTTTTCACGCCTTGCACGGTCCTCACGAACCTTCAGCTGCTATATCAAAAAAATCAAAAACATATTAATACATTAATAATATAATACTTTAACAATGCATTGTTCAATAATATACAACAGACTCCATCCATATGACTTCCTTAGATACTTCTACAAGTCCTTTGCACTTAGCTTCAGTTGATGATAATGCTATTGTATGTTGTTTCTTTGAACACCAACTTACAAGCTTATCACCAATGTATATCATGTATCCATGTGTTGATCTTCTATCATCTTGATTACATGCCCAGTTTGAGTCACAATAGGCTCTCAACCTCAAATCTAAAGTAAAAGGATAATATAATCCTTCCTTTATGGTTCCTTTGATATACCTGAGAACTCTTTGACCTGCAATCCAATGTGGATCCTTTGGACAATGCATGAATTGTGATAGAACTCCCACTGCATAACTAAGATCAGGTCTTGTTAGTGTAGCATAAATCAAACTACCCACAAGAGATTGATACTTCCTCATATCTTTGTATTCTGCACTATCATATTTACTGATCTTGTGATTAACTTCAAGTGGATTGGAAGCTTCTTTGCAATTTTCCATACCAAACTTCTTCAATAGATTCAGAGGATATCTTTCTTGTGATACACATATGCCATGATCTGTATAGGTGACTTGCATACCAAGAAAGTATGATAACTTTCCTAGGTCACTGATCTTGAACCCTTTCTCAAGTAAAATGTCATCTACATAAATACAAATGTAGATTGTATCTTCCTCTGTTCTTTTGATGAGTAGACTTGGATCTGCTTTTGAACTTTGATATCCAAGATCATTGAGATACTTCACCAGTCTATAGTTCCATGCTCTTGGAGCTTGCTTCAATCCATAGAGTGCTCTTCTCAACCTGCAAACAAAATTTGGATTCCTGGAATCTATAAACCCTTGAGGTTGTTCCAAATATACCTCATCTGATATGTATCCATTCAAGAATCTTTATATCCAGTTGACTCAAAGTCCATCCTTTTGAAGCTGATATAGCAATAATTATCCTTATAGCTGACATCTTAGCTACAAGACTGAATGTCTCATCATAATCTATGCCATATGTTTGGGCATAGCCTTTCACCACCAATCTAGCTTTGTATCTCGCTATACTTCCACCTGCAAGCTTCTTCACTTGATAAACCCATTTATTTCCAATTACCTTCTTACCATTTGGTTTAGGAATAAGTTCCCAAGTCCTGTTCTCCTCTAGTGCATTGAAATCTTCCTTCATTGCTTCTTCCCGTTGTTTCTTACCTTTTGCTTCATCATAGTTCTGAGGTTCTTCATCATCTTTGCCCATT
The DNA here is from genome assembly GCA_020310875.1 of Ceratopteris richardii. NCBI lineage: Eukaryota > Viridiplantae > Streptophyta > Polypodiopsida > Polypodiales > Pteridaceae > Ceratopteris > Ceratopteris richardii. The sequence continues at coordinate 21,337,787 of CM035434.1, read as the reverse complement.
TATGCATACTTGTTCTGAGTTATGTAAGAAGTATCATAAGAATACCTTTCTGGTTGTCTCTTTGTCCTACTTGACCTCCTTGGTTCCATTCTTCATATGTGTTGGATATACCTCTTCATCAAATATAGGAGCTTCTTCATTTCTTCTAGTTAATCCACTTCTAGATGTGCTTGCTTGCATATAGTCTTTATCTTCATTCACCTGCACAATTGATTGTCCTTTTTCACATCTTCTTACCTCTTCTTCCAATTCTTCAACTGTATGACTTTGATCTGCATATGAACTTTTTTGTTCATCAAATGTAAGATCTCTACAAACAAGAAATTCTTTGGTTAGAGGATTCCACAACCTGTAACCCATGTTCTTTTCATCATAACCAATTGTAGCTCAGTGATGAGTAGCACCTCCTTTAATGTCAATCCGGGAAGACGTGAGGATGGTATGAAGACCTCGAGCAAGTGGCGGCACAAGTGCATGAGTGAGAAGCACACAAACATGCACACACATACACACACACGCGCACACACGGCAAGACAAAGAGTGAGAAGCAATGGAGTTCTTAGATTACTTTCAAAAAGCTCTTACAAGTTCATTCCAATTACAATCTAACCTCAAAAATGAGCTCTCTAGCTCTTTTTATAGTTTTTGACTAGGTTTTGGCCCTGTCCAGACCTAGTGTCCGGCCTAGTTAAAAATTAGGTTCCAGGGCCAATTCGAGGGCTTAAACGGAGTCTAAAAAATACGAAAATTGATATGTAGGTACTTCTAAGGCTCCTCAAGCTCAAGGACTCCTTGGCTTGCACAAAATGGAGCTACAAAAAGATGAAATGGTATTTACAATGATTGTTAGTGATAAGAATCACTATTATAAAGATGTTGATTTGGAAAAATTTACAGGGCCTATCTGCTAGATTTGCGTCGACTGCTTTGTCTACTTACTCCTTCACCTCGCTCTGACTCTCTCCGCTGGCTTCCTTGTCTAGTCAGTCCTTGGGTGCCCATACTGCTCTCAACAACCCCCCTCTCTCGCGTCTGTCGTCCCTGACAGACCCTTGTTGCTGGGAGTGTTGGATGTAATATTCCACAACCTGAGTGGCAAGCTGATGTTCTCGTACGCGTAGTCCTCTGGCCAAATCTGTCATCATACGATCCCAATCAATTGGTCCTGGAATGTCCGGATATGGCAGACGTAACTGATCTGCATGGATCGCTTGTTCTACTGCGAATAGGTGTAGCAATTGTGTGGGTCTGGGAATGAAAATTTCATAATGATATTCCCAGAATCCCGTAGAGAACATTTCCTCAAATGTCTGCTTGAAGCATGCGGGTAAGTACTTTATTCGTGCATGCCAGGCAAAGATTATAGTGACCGAGGGGGTCTGGCTCATGTCGTAGACTAAATCCTTGTTACCTTGAGAGAATCCAGGGGCAGAGATGTATGGAGCTTGTACATTCCGAAAGGTTTTGAAGACAATGGTCATGAGCTCGAATATCTTCATACACATTTTCGCTGCTATGTCGGGTACATTATTTAGACGTGTAGACCAGTGCCGAATTGTTGATATCATGTAGGCTACGGTTGGGGTCCCTCGAGGTGGAGCAAAATATGGATAGTTAACCCAAGCCGAGCATTCTTTATTGTTGCATACCTTGATTGCAAATGCTTGCCAGGATCTGTGACGTACCACTGGGCAATAGCATGGATTATACTTGATATATAGTGGCATGGTTGCCCAGGTGCTCATCATCTCTGGGTAATCGGTTAGTAGACGTGCACGCCAATTAGGTTGGAAGATCAAGCCAGCACGTGCATCTGTCGGTAAATCCCCTAGCTCAAATTGAGTGGCGAATGTGGGCTCCTTCCCTGTATGTCTCTTGACTTCTGCATTATAATCATGTAGCAAGACAAAATACGGCATGTATTGCGACTCTGATGTTGTGATTAACCGTTGATGGGATAGATTTTGAAAGTAAGAAGACCGAAGGACAGTTTCTTCCAGATTTGTGAGAGATTGCATTTGCACGGCCACACGATCATCATGTGTCTTACCCACTTTCTCGACCCTTTTGACCCAATCTGGAACTTGAATTTCTAAAGTGTCTTGTCCTTCCTCTGTAGTTCGACCACCGGGTGTCGGCATCGGCTCATATGGCTCTTCATAGCTGTCATCGACGGGGATTTCCACTACTGTTTCAGGTTCTGGTTCTTCAATGGGCGAGGGTGGCCTTTCATATGGTAAGAGGCGTGCTTGGAGTTCTGCCACCTCTTTCCGGAGGGTCTCTACTTCTTCTGTAGAGTGTTGCAAGATTGCCGGCTCCTGTTGAGCTGTGGGGACACTGGCTATCTGTTTCTTTAGATCTGCACATTCAGTCTCTAACTTTTCATATGACTCCAAGAAATTTGCATGCTCCTCAAGTAAGATGCGAATGTCTTCCGATGGGACTGCTCTATATCTGGTAGGGCTAATGGTTGCTCCTATAGTTCCTTCCATAGCCGCTTCAAAGTTGTCTTGGTTTTGTTGTTGAAGTCTCTTGTTCTCTTCTAGTGCTGCTGCCATATGCTTCCTTAATAGCCCAATGTTGCGTCTGAGTGTAGCATTAGATATCATTTGCGCTTGGAGCACTGTTTCTAATTCCTTGACTACTTGGTCATCCACTGTTGATGTCTTTGATTCCAGTTCAGAGTGAGCCTGCTGTAAGGTGGTATGCTCGGTTAGGAGCGTTTGGTAGTCAGCTTCAAGAGTGGTGACCCTAGCTTGCAGACGTTGAGATTCTGCCTGGAGGGCCGTAGTGCGTTCTTCCAATTGATGGTATTCTTGTTGTAGTTGATGTGCACACTGAAGTAAGGTGTTGAACGTGCTATTTACATTATGAGATGCAAGGGGAAAAGTTTGAAGTGCAGGGGAGGTGGGATTGGGTAGGGGGGTAGTGAATGCTGTGTGTGCCAATGATGTGAGTGGTGAGGTGGGGGGTAAGGGAGGGGGAGATGGTGGAATCGTGGGGAGAGGTGCTGTGGTTGGTGAAATGTCCATTGGGTCAGACAAAGTGGTGTGTACAGGGGCTACCATGTAGGTGGGTATGGTAGGTGAAGTGAGTGTGGTGTTCGTGTAAATTGATGTCGTTGCGAACATCGGGGAAATGTGCCTCTGAAACATTGGAGAGCGGATGAACTGCTCCACAAAGGACGGGTATTGGGGTGGTGAGGTCAAGTTGAAAGAGGGGTAGGGGCCAGATGGGAAGTGAGGGTCATGGAATGGAGGTGCCCGTAGTGGGGAATAGGCGGGGAAACATAGGGTGCCTTCGGTGGGTGCTGGGTTTCCAACTACACTTGGAATTATGGGATGGCCAGTCATGGGTTCGGAGGATAGAAGGGATGAAGTGTACAAGGGATTGGTGACGAAGGAGAAGAGGGTGTCTTGTGAGGTGGGTTCTCGAAATGAGAATGATTTGAATGAGGATGGGTTATAAGTGAAGGTAGAGGTGATGACTGTCGTTTCTTCCATGGTGGGAGGTGGTGGTGGGGGTGGAGAAGGTGGTGATGGAGGATGCTGGGGTGAGATGGGTGATGTCTGAACGAAGGTTTCGGCAGAGAGGTCAGTGGTGGTTGCGGGAGTAGCTGTTGTTTCAATGGGTACTTCTTGTTCTGTGACAGGTATCCTGATAGTCTTACCTGCTCGTGGTAATGTATCAACTCTGCGTTTGTCATACCTCACGGACTGGCGGACTGCAGTGTGGACAGCCTCCGGAACTCCTAAAGATTCTGACACTAATTTGAGGGTGTCAATGAAATGTTGGTCCACCCCCTCATCTGATAGCATTTCTTGCATCAAAGCTTGACCTGATACAAGAGAGAGTTGATGCCTTTCTTGTACTGCTTTGATTGTGTCGTATAACCTTCGTAGTTGAGCTGTATATGCTGGTGCACCTACAAGTTCTGGCACTTCTTGTTGCTCCTCTTGATGCTCTTGATCATAATCCTCCTCATCTTCCTCCTGTTCTTCATCTCCGTCATCCTCTTCATCCACTTCAACTGGGGTGACAGTGCGTTTGCACGTTTTCCGCTTGTTGTGCCTCTTCTGCCTCCAGCTCTACATCTTGTAATAATTGTTCGAAATCTTCATTAGTGAGTTCTTCCAAAGGTGCACCACTGGGAAATTCAAGATCGGTTGGGATGGGAGGGAATATCAAGGTAGAACCATCGGTGCTGCGTCTTGGAAGTCGGAGTGTGAATGGTCGGACTCTTCGGGGGGGAGGGGTAACATCTGGTGTTAGGGTGGCTCCACGTGGTTGAGCACATGGGACTTGGACAGTGCCTCTCATCTTCTTAGAAGGGGGTCCAGTGGATGTCCTGCCTCTGAACTGCTCTACACGATTCCACATTAGGGCCCGTTGAATAGGAATGTCATAAGCCAAACACCTATAAATGATTCTCGTCAGAGCACAACAACCATATAAAACCTGTTTCCGCGGCCATCGTTTGTGAGCTAGGTGTATTTGATCAATTATCCAGTGGGGTAAGTTGATGGTGAGGCTCTGTGTCTCTGCCAGATACAAACTAAACCAAATCTTTTTGGGAGGCATGGTGAATCTATCTTGTGCAGGAAAAGCAAAGTGTTGCATGCACATGCGAAGGTGTATTGCAATATTAGGTGTCATGGATACCATGTCCTTGAGTTTGGTGAGACTTCGATTCTTCATGTAATCCGGTACTAGGGTTTCCTTTTCTGTAGGAATATGCATTCCGCGCATATCTAGAGCCTCTCTCACCAAGTTGTTTGATAGCCTGAACCTCTTGAGCTCATTCCCCTTTGTCAGAGATGGAATCACAAATGAGCTTGCACCTTTTGGGTTCTGGTTTGGAGTCAAGGTGTTGATGAGATAGTAGCATCGCATGAAGTCAGGCTTTGGGAGCCGTGCACTGAAATATGCATTCAAGCGTGCCTTTTCCCATATCGAACGTAGACCTTCTGCATTTTGTAATTTCTCGAATTCTCTTGTAAAGAAATGGTATCTGCCTTGCTTCCCATTGAAGTCCATCTCTGATTCCCATAGGTATGTTCCTTCACCCAAGGGTCCTGCCACCTCAGTAAACCAGTGGGAAGTCTTTCCTACGGGCATGGTGTGGCCACGCGGAGGGTCCGCAATAGGTATGATTTTGATGGCCTGCAATTCTTCTGGTCTTTCATTTGTCTCAGGCAAAACGGGTAAACTGTCTAAGTCCACCACTTGCGGGCTTGTTTCTGTGTGAGAGCTAGTTCCTGCTGCCTCAGCCATGTTGAAAACTTCGCAGCTGGTTCTGTGAGAATATATGAATAAATGTTAACATTGCAATGGACACAAAAATGACACGGTGTCCCCTGTTACAACATTAACCTAAAGTTCGGGAGAGGTTAGGGGTTAATAAGTGCTCGGTGCTAGTGTGTGTAGTTAGAAATTGGGTAGACCTACGAGCTAAGCGGAATGATGTGATGTGACAGTGAAGTAGTTAGTAGGTGGACATGGATTTACAATTGGGGTCCGGGGGTTTATTACAAATTTTAGGTTGCCAAATGCAACGGATAGGTTTTGAGTTTGACTTTGTGGAGGCTGTGGAAAGTGTGATAGGGTATTTACTTGAAAAAAGGGGGCTGTTTAAGGACCCATCTACGAGTGAGTCTGTGCGTGCTTCTAGGTGGTAGTGTGTTCGAGTATATCAGACAAGGGTGGGTGGCGGCTGCTTGAGCGAGTGAACCCTGTTGTGTATGATGTGAATTGTGTGGGGTTATTTGAGCCCTCAAGCAAGCCTTAGGCACCCAAATTTGTCTTGATTGTGGGTCAGCCTTCATCGACTTCTTGGGTACCCAAATGGACTGCACTTTCTCAACAGAGGTTTTAGGAGTCCTCTTATTAGCATCAAGTCGTTGATTACTAATAGGAAGTTGAGACCGTTGTTGCGACTTAGTTACGGTCGGCAGCTCGTCTTTCAGCACCCACATTTGTTTCATCGGCTGAGTTGTTCTGCTTCGTGCGTTCTTTTGGTCTCTTGCCTGGAGAGTCTTCAGTGATTGATCGGCCCTTAGTTGCTGCCTCCTTCTGGCCTTTGGAAAAGAAGGGAGTTCCATTGTGGTTCTGACTCCTTCTTTGAGATCTTCATTCTTCTGCATCACATAGCCTTGGACAAGAACAGCATGGTCAACTTCATGTGCACCCCTGGAGGGACCAGGAGTCCGTGTCTTTTCTAGTTCCTTGAGTGCTCCATTATTTAACTCAATTGTAATTCTAGTCTGATTCACCCATACCTGAAGAAGTCCACTTCTTAGGTTTAGATTGACTGCTTGGTCATAGATCCAGTCTTGACCCAAGACAAGGGGTTCAGTGAGGTCCTCATCTTGACACACTAGTACTTTAACTGTCATTGCCTCATCATGAATATAGAGGGGAAGTTCCACCTCGCCCATGCAAGGGGTTTCCACGCCTCCCAATCCTATGAGATATGCTTCCACAGGATTGACAGTTAACTGCAACTCTTGACAGTAAGACAATTTAACAGCACTAGTGGCTACGCCTGAGTCAATCAAGGCTCTTACAGTCCTTGCACTCTTTCCTTGTCCTATATCTAAGGTTATGAAGGGACGTCGATCAGTGATCCTATGTGAGCTAACACCTGAAACTTCACACATAGCTACGTCATATCCTTGATCTGCATATGCATCTTGCCTAGGGTGCTCTCTACCTTGTCTTCTTAATTTCATTCTCCGTATTCGCTCTAGGGCTTCTGCTTGAGCTTCTTCTCGAATTCGTTTTTCCTCCTCTTTACGTTGCTTAGCAGTATTAAGTCGACTTAGCATTTCCTCTGTGAGAGGTTCCTGATACAACTTGACTCTGCATCCGCTAATATAGTTTGGGAGAACATCACCCTCTAAAGTGGCTAGTTGTACTGCTCCACTCGTGGAGATCCTATTGATGATCATAGGTCCGTAGCCTCTCTTCTCCAGTTTCCTCGCATGTTGCTTCAATGTGTAGACTAAAACTAAGTCGCCTGCCTTTAAACCTTTATCCTTAACGTGGGCATCAAAGTATGCCTTCTGTCGTTTCTTAGCTGCATATATCCCTACAGCTGCTCTCAGTCTTGTTTCTCCTAATTGTTCAAGGTCAAAAAGTCTAGAGGAGAGTTCATGACCCGTCCATTCATGCTCTTGTGCCACTTTCAATGTAGGTATCAAAAAGTCTAAAGGTAGCACAACATTTTGACCAAACACCATTTGAAAGGGAGTGGCTTGGAGTACCGTTTTGTAGGCAACTCGGTATGCCCAAACAGCATGGTGTAGCTGTTTGTCCCAATCAGAGCGTTTATTGTTCACTAATTTCGTCAATACATTGCATAAGATTTTGTTGGTGCTCTCAGCCTGGCCATTTGCTTGAGGGTGATAGGGGGCAGACTTCTTATGTATTACCAAGAATTCTTGGAGCAGATTTTCAATCACTTCATTCAAGAAGTGAGTGCCTCTATCACTAACTAGCTCTATGGGTAGCCCGTATCTAGTGAACACATTCTCAAATAAAAACTTAGTTGTTGTTTGAGCATCGTTCTTCGTTGTGGCTTTTACCTCTACCCACTTAGTTAGATAGTCTGTTGCAACAATGATGTATTCTGCATGAGAACCCTTAGCTGGGGGATTAATAGGACCTACGAAGTCTATTCCCCACTTAGAGAATGCACGTCCACCCATCATGGGTTTCAGTCGCATCTCGTCTTTACGTATAGGATACTGAGTTCTCTGACAGACTTCACACCGTTTCACATAGGTATGTGCATCCATGTGAAGGGTCGGCCACCAGAAGCCCGCAAATAGTATTGCCTTGATCACCCGATCTGGTCCAAAGTGTCCTCCTGCTACACCTTGGTGAGCAGTTTCCAAGATCTTGAGATATTCACTTTCATGGACACATAGTCTCAGGTAACCATCTTTACCACGTTTGTATAGATTATCGCCAATGAGAGAGTAATCCTGGGCTTCTTGTTCTAAACTCCTTTTCCTAGCCAGAGTCATGTCTGGAGGGAATGTTTTCGTCCTCAGGAAGGATACTAGTGGTTCACTCCAATCTGGCACTATGGACACTTGATAAAGAGTGGCATGTTCCACAGGTGGTTTAGTGCGGCAGATTGGGCATTCCTTGCACAAATTTTGGACATCAGCCTCCATAGTAGGCCAATGCACTCCGAGTCTCCTTAGTGTCTGTAGGGTTCGTTGTTTTGAGTAGTGTTGCTCTAATGCACCTACATGTGCTAATTGCAACCATTTCGCATACTCGTCCTCTTCTACACAACAAGCCAAGATCCCTTGATCTGTGTGCTTGTACATACTTCCAGCCATGATGTGGTACTTTTGGGCTTTTACTACCTCTCTATTCTGTGTGGATACTACTGGGTGGTTAGGTCCATATGTTAACACTGGTACCAATGGCTTAGCCCACTGCGGCACCACTTCCAAATTAAACAAGTAAGCATCAGGAAGGTCATCTGACACTGCTTGTGGGGCTTGTTCAGATGTGAGCCTAGAGAGATGATCCGCTCTCAAATGAGTCTTCCCTTTCCTTACCACAACCTCAAAATCATATTCCATTAGTAAGAGAAACCATCTTACTAATCTTCCTGTATTGCATGGCTTGTTTACGAGATATAACAATGCTTGGTGGTCAGTAAAAAATTTAAACTTGTTTGCAAGCAAATAGTGTCTAAATTTCTTAACTGCATATACCATGCCTAAGCCTTCTCTCTCCGTAGTGGTGTAATTTTGTTCAGCTGCATTCAATTGTCTACTGGCATAGGCAATTGGAAGATCCATGTTACCTTCACCAGTAGGTTGAGCAAGCACACACCCAATAGCATAATCGGATGCATCGACGTGAACATGGAATGGCTTATTCCAATCTGGTGTGGTCAAGATTGGTGCTGAACATAATCTTCATTTAAGCTCCTGGAAGGAATTCTCACATTCATCCGTCCACTCAAAGTTAGTCAGAAGTCCGTACATGGGCTTTGCAATGACAGCATACATGTGAATGAAGCGGCGGTAGTAACCACAATGTCCCATGAAAGCTTGTACTTCCTTGACATTCCTTGGCCTAGGTAGCTCTGCTATGGCTCTCACTTTCTCTTCATCGGTGGATATGCCATTTTTTGACACTATGTGTCCTAGAATCTTGCCTTGCCTGACCATAAAAATGCACTTTTCTGGGTTCAGGCAGACTTGATATTCTCTACATTTGTCAAAGATTTGTCTGAGTTCAGGAATATGGGTTTGTCTAATGTTGGAATGAGCACAAAGATCATCAACATAGACTTCTAAATTCTTCCTCAGGAACTCTTTAAATACATGGCACATTAGTCTCTGAAAGGTAGCTGGTGCATTGGTAAGCCCGAATGGCATTACACGAAAGGCAAATATACCCCACTCTGTGGCAAAAGCTGTCTTATGCTGATCTTCTGGAGCTATGGCTACTTGATTGTAGCCCGGAAATCCATCAAGGAAGCTATACACTTCCTTGCCTGCTACTCTTTCTAAGAGATGCTCTGTGATAGGAAGCGGATAGTTATCTCGAATTGTGGCTACATTAACCTTCTTCAAGTTAATGCATACATGCAGCTTGCCATTCTTCTTAGGCACCACTACGATGGGGGATACCCACTCAGTGTGCTCAATTTCATAGATAAATCCAGCTTCAACCAGTCTATCTATCTCCTCTTTGATCTTGGCCGCGTAATTATCGTTATATGTATAGGGCTTTTGCTTAGAGGGTTTAGCATCTGAGGTCATGGGGATAGTGTGTGAGCATATGTCAGGGTCAACACCTTTCAAATCCTTGTAACTCCAAGCGAATACATCTCTGTATTCTCTTAGCAAGGCTATTAGCGCATGCTCTTCTTCCTCTGTTAGGTCATGGCCTATGTACGTGCATCTCTCCTCTCCTTCTTCTAGGGCCACTACTATTTTCTTGGTGGTTTCTTTGTTATCATAGGCCTCTCCTGATTGTGCCTCTCGTTTAGGCATTCTTATCATGACTCTCCTGTCGTCTATCTCATACTTCTTAAAATTTTCTGGGACCTCAAACAAAGATTCTTCCCCTTCTGGTGAGACTTCTCTCTTCTTTCGTTTCTTTCCTTCTTCCTTCGGGGTCACATGTGTTGCTAATCTTACATCATTTGTAAGCTCTCCATGCCTCTGGGGTTGAAATTCTACTTCATGGAAGTATTCTTCATCTGATGCAAAAGGTGGGTCCATAATGATTGACTCTAGATCGGAGTCACTTGCATCCTCAAATGCATCAGGGCTAGGTTCACACTCTTCTAGAACTGCCTCTCCCATGATTGGCTCTATGGAGAAGACTGAAATGTCATAGCCATCCTCATCACAGTGAGGTGTCCATTGTTCCTCATTGATGGCTACATCCATGGTTGCTAGAATTTTTGCCCAGTCATGGGGTTCAAATTCTTCGTCTGGGAAAACTACAGGTGCATAGGCTGGGTCTTGGGTTGATCTATGGGTTTCTTTTGCACCTATCTCCCTGGCTTTTTCTCTCTTCTCTTCTTCTACAGCTACCTTACACATCCATAAGTGGGTGTCTTCATGCATCCACGAGGATCCGGATTCTATGGAATGCACAGACTCAGTCTCATCTTTGGCTCTATGGATGGGATTCCATTGGATGGGCGGGACATCTCTATGAGAGTAATCTTTGAGATTTACTTTGGTCGTAACACCTAGGTGCTGCAGGTACAAAGAATTGGTTCCCCAATCCTGTACCACTTGCAATTGTCGCATAAATGGTCTTCCCAAAATCATCTCATAGGCGTGATTTTTGCTGAAGTCACATATAGCAAATGTATGCTCAAACTCGACACCACAGGTGGTGAGAGGTATTCCTTCTAGCAATCCTAAGGGTCTCTCAATATGACCATCGGCCATCTGCAATTTCATTCTCGTTGGACTGAGTGCAGGCTTGCCCCAACGCTTCCATAGGGAAGTGGTGGCAATTGCAACTCCGGCACCTGAGTCCAAAATTGCCTTGGTGGTGTACTCCTGGTAGGTAATGGGAAGATAGGTGTTCCCTTCTTCACCTTCACACATATCTCCTATCTTATCCAAGGGTATCTCTGGCACTGTCCTATGTGATCCTACCTGGGAACAAGGTTTTGCTATCTCTGGTACTTGTTTGGCTACATGTTCCCATAATTCAGGTCTAACCTTGAGTAGCTCTTCCAAAGTGAGATTGCACTGCACTTTGGTGTTTTTCACTACCTCTGTGTTCCTAGGTAAGACTGAGTCCTCATTTCGTACCATGACCGTGGGTGCTCTCATACAAGTAGACTTAGCTTCCCATGGGCCTGTGAAGTGGGGTAATTCTTGTAGAGAGTTAGACTCAAAGTCTAGTCTTTCCTAAGAGTGGGTGCTCTCCTGCTCCTCATAAATGGATGGGATGTCTTGTGGGAATTGGTCATGTGCATCATCCACAAGTTCAATAGGAGGAGGGACTTCACTCTCTTTAGCCCATTTGTCTTCTTGAATCTCGCGTAGGAATTCTGGTGTGAACCGATTCATAGAAGATGATGTGTCTGGCTCTGTAGAGTTAGGCACATAGGCTTCAGGCACATAGGCTTCCTGGGTAGGAATGCTTACTCTTTCACTTGCCTTGTCCTTGTGTTATACGGCGGGTTCCTTTTCCGATTGTGCAATTAGCCTCTCTATTCTTTCTAGCAGTCCATCAAAGTGCAACTGCGTCTTTGCTGAGCTAGAGATGTTAAATAGACGACTGGCCTCAAACATGGTCTGAGCCAATTCCACCATCTTAGCACAAATTTTGGTTCGTTCTAACTCTAGTTCTGCTCTTGGGTAACACTTTTCATGATCAGTTACATTTGGCCCTTCTTGGATTCTGGCCTGATATGCTTTAAGCATCATATTAAGGTCCTCGGGAGTGGGATCTGCTAGGACTGATCCTACTCTAGGGGGTGGTGGAATTAGTTGAGGCGGGTCGGAAGGTGGCGGGTCGGATGGAGTTGGGAATGGTGGAAGTGGGGTAATGTGAGAGGGAGTTTGAGATGTGAGTTCTGTTGGTGCAGATCAATCACGAATTGAATGTTTGAAGACTAAAGAATGAAGGATGAGATCAATTCTTGAAGCTTGGAAGGAAGATACATTCAGAGTATGTGAGGAATGTACACATATGTACATAGTTCACTTAGATCTTTGATTAGTCATAGACTTGTACAAATTTATCTATAAACACCTTGAAAATGTCGAGGCGTGATATGAGAGCATATGTAAGAATAGATAGAAGTCAAGAAAGAGGTAGAGAAATGTCATGAGACATGAAAAAGTTAGTTGAGTTTTCTCTCATCACTCAACTGTAACTTTCTGAGTAAATGAAGAAATATTGCGCTCGATCTTTTCGTGTCTGCTCCGTCTGTGTTTGATCAATTGTGAAATCCTTTTGAGGATATCTAAGTTAGTAGTTAATGAGTGTGTGACCTGAGTTTCATAGTCTAATTGCAATCAGGCTAGGAGAATTGTTAGTAGGAACATTCATATGTGTTGAGTGTTCACAGTTCTCTGAAACAGGCGCAATTTTCGATCTTAATCTTTTGATCAATTCTCACTCCATAGTTTAAAGTTTTGTGCAAGCAAGCACTTAATCTTTAAGTTGGAAGATAATCTACTCGTGGCTAGAAGCATTTGCTTAAACGGGTTTTGTACTGAGAGAATTGAAGTTAAGAAGTTAGGGGTGTCTAAATCGACTTCTTAGAAGTGCAGATTCAGACATAGGTAACTTGTGAAGTTGATTTCTCAAGTTATACTAAACCTTTTGAAGAACTTTAACTTGAAGGAGGTGCGCAATCTCTAGGCGACACTCCATACAAAATTTCATAGAAAACTTTACATGTTTGATAGGTTAATGAGAAGAAATTGTGCAGCAGACTTTCTGTGTTTTACCTTCTTCACAGAATTTCTTAACTTTTTGATAATGGTGGAGATTGGACCTCTAATTTGGTGAAAGTTTTGACTTACTCTTGATATAGAGGTGTTCTAAATTCAAGAGTAAGTTGTTCTTTTGGAGATTAACACTCTCCATCAGTGGTATCAGAGCAGGAGATATCAAAATCAAGGAAAGGAGGATCCCGACTGCTGCAGATTCAAGAAATTCAACAATTGAAGAACCAAAGGTGAAAGCTTGAAGGCAAAGCTTGAGGAGGAGACCACACGACATCAAGAAGGACAAAAGGAGTCTAATTCGAAGTAAAGGTACATATATTGTTCATAAAGCTTGAAGATTTCAATACATAGGTGGACACAAGATGGGAGATTCTCTACAGATAGAGAAATTGGATAGGGAAAACTATCCTGCATGGTCAATGAGGATGGAAGCTCATCTTATGAGCAAAGATTTAATAGCCTACATCACAGGAGAAGAAGAGAAGCCACAGTTCAGAGATCCTAGTGTTCCAACTAGGGAAGAGTTAGCAGATTTGAAAAATTGGATGAAGAAAGATGCTCAAGCTAGGAGCATTATATATATGGCAGTCAATGATTACTTGTTACCTCATATTCGAGGTCTTGAAAGTGCAACTGATATTTGGAATGCTTTGGAGGAGCATTTCCAGAATACTACCAAGTCAAGGAAGGCATCTTTATGGGCAGAGTTTACAACCTTCAAGAAGAAGGCCTCTCAATCTATTTCAGACTATGTAACAAGGATGAAAGACATTGCAGATGCATTAGGAGCTGTTGATGAAGACATTGAGGAGGATAAATTGGTAAGGCAAATCCTTACAGGTTTGAGAGGTGATGACAAATGGAAGCCATTCATTTTGTCTACAGAGTTATCACTTGATCATTTCACTCCTGATTTAAATCAGTTGCTAGGTCATATGCTAACATTTGAGCAGGATGTTAAAGGAGATGGTGACAAGAGTGCAGGTCATGCAATGTACTCAAAGGACAAGAAGAAGAATAGCAAAGGAAAGCAACAAGCAGGTGAAGATGAAGGAACAACTACTCAAGCCAACTTTCTAAGAGGAAGAGGAGGTGGCAAAGGTAGAGGAAGAGGCAGAAATAACAAGGATGAAGGCAAAGCTTGCTGGATTTCTGGTAAGACAAATCACTTAGCTAATGATTGTTGGCACAATACTCAGAGTAATAATGGATATAGTCAAAACTATAATGCAAGAGGAAGAGGTGGCAGAAATCAAAGAGGTAATTTCAGAGGCAGAGGTGGTAGGAGTTACTTTGGAAGAAATGCAGGTAGAGGTTTCCAAAGTCAACAATACAACAACACCTACTACAATTATGCTTCAGATCAAAAGGAGGATTCAACATTGATAATGAATGCAACTTGTGAAAGGCAGAGTGAAGATCAGAGAGTCTTCTACATTGACTCAGGGTGTAGCAATCACCTGAGTGGTAATATATCTTTGATGACTGATTTGGAGAATAAGGTTTTTAATCATGTTGTTCAAACAGGTGACAACACAAAGCACAATGTGAAGTCAATTGGATCAGTAAAGGCCAAGGATGGTAGCACCTTATTGAGTAAGGTCTTGTATGTTCCTACAATTCCTAAGAATTTGATAAGTGTAGGACAAATTGTTGAAAAAGGATATGAAGTAAGGTTTACTAATGATGGAGTATATGTGGAAGACCCTAGCCAAGGGTATAAACAGATTGTTTCAGGAAAGAAAGAAGGAAGATTATTTACATTGAAGATTCAAGGCAATATTGGTCATGCTATGTTCACATATGGAGGACATAAGATTTCTGAGTTAGATCTTTGGCACAAGAGGCTTGGACATTTCAATGAAAGAGGTATTAAAGACATGATTAACAATGGTTCAGTGCTTGGATTGCCTAATGTTGCAGGTCAACATATGACATACAGATGTGAGGCTTGTCAATTAGGTAAGGCTCATAAGCTTTCCTACTCCAAGCATGGTTTTATGTACTCAGAGAAGCTTGAATTGGTACACACAGATGTGTGGGGACCATCAAAGGATTTCAGTATAAATGGGTCAAGGTATTATGTGATTTATGTTGATGATGCTACTAGATGGATCACTATCTATGTGATCAAAGATAAGTCAGAAGTGTTTAATACATTTAAACACTATCATGCATATGCAGAAAGAATTATAGGACATAAGTTGAAGAGACTAAGGTCAGATGGAGGGGGAGAGTATTTCTCTAATGAGTTCAGTGATTACTTATGGAATGCACGTATAAAAAGGGAAGTTACTTGCAGGTACTCTCCTCAACAAAATGGTGTTGCAGAAAGGAGAAATAGAACACTTGTTGAGTTTGCAAGATCCATGATGAAGGAGAAAAATTGCCCTAATTATTTGTGGGCTGAGGCTGTAAATACAGCTACTTATTTGGTCAATAGGTTACCATGTAAAGCCTTGCAGGGTATGACACCATATGAGGCTTGGTGGGGTAAGAGACCTACCTTGGATCATTGCAGAGTTTTTGGATGTGTGGCATATGCATATGTGCCATCACAATTAAGGCACAAGTTGGAGCCTAAAGCTAAAAAATATGTTTTCATTGGTTATGATGATAAGCAGATGGGCTATAGATTGTGGAGTCCATCTACAAAACAATTCATGGTTTCTAAAGATGTTACATTTGATGAGCAAAGTACTTGGTATGCAGGTACAATCAATATCAATACAGGTGATGAAGAAGAAGTGAACCTAAGGAAAGGTAAATCAAAGGTTCAAATATTTGATGAACAAGAGAAATAATGAAGTGCAGGTTGAAGTGGAAGAAACATCAAGATTTGATCCTGAATATGAAGAACCAGAAACCTCAAGAAGTGGAGAGCTTAGGAGGTCTACAAGGAATAAGTGGCAACCTACAAGGTATAGCTATGATACTTCATTTTTGGCCACAAAAGACTATGCTTATATGATGAAAACAGATGAAGACCCTTCTACATATGAAGAGGCAAAAGGTAAGGAAAAATGGGAGAAAGCTATGCAGGAAGAATATGATGCACTATTGGAGAATCAAACATGGGATTTGGTTCCAAAACCAAATAGTCAGAAAATCATTGGATGCAAGTGGGTTTATAAGACCAAGAGGTTTGCAGATGGAAGTGTGTCTAGATACAAAGCTAGACTTGTTGTCAAAGGGTTTGCTCAGACTTATGGTGTTGACTATGATGAGACTTATAGTCATGTGGCAAAGATGACAACCATGAGGACACTTATAGCTATTGCTGCATGTAAAGGTTGGAAGTTATGTCAACTTGATGTGAAAAATGCTTTTTTGAATGGTTATATTTCAGATGATGTGTTCATGGAGCAACCTCAAGGGTTCAGAGATAAAAGGTATCCAGATTATGTGTGCAAGCTCAAGAGAGCTTTGTATGGCTTGAAGCAAGCCCCAAGGGCATGGAACTATAGACTTGTGAAGTTCCTAAAAGAACTTGGATTTCAGGTGTCTAAAGCAGATAGTAGCTTGCTTGTCAAAGCAAGTGATAATGGTTTCATATACATGTGCATATATGTTGATGATATAATCCTTACAGGTACAGATGAAGAAGGAATACAAAGACTCAAGAAGCAAATGGAAAAGGAGTTCAAGATAAGTGACTTGGGAGACTTGTCATACTTCTTGGGCATGGAGATTACATATACTCAACATGGAGTATTTGTGACCCAAGAAAGGTATTTGAAGAACTTGTTAATCAAGTTTAAAATGGATGATTGCAGGGTAGCACCTACACCAATGGAGGTGAATCACAAATTGAGTAAGTTTGGAGGTGAAGAATTCAAGGACATGAGACAATATCAGAGTTTGGTTGGTAGTCTTATCTATGCTACTTTAACTAGACCTGATTTATCATATGCAGTAGGGGTTTTGTCTCAATTCATGCATAGCCCAAGGAAAGAACATTGGATTGCAGGTCAAAGAGTGTTGA
Organism: Ceratopteris richardii; assembly: GCA_020310875.1. Taxonomy (NCBI): domain Eukaryota; kingdom Viridiplantae; phylum Streptophyta; class Polypodiopsida; order Polypodiales; family Pteridaceae; genus Ceratopteris; species Ceratopteris richardii. The sequence continues at coordinate 21,320,831 of CM035434.1, read as the reverse complement.
GGTACATTAAGGGTACACTCAATGAAGGTTTGTATTATGGGTTTACCTCAGATACAAATATCAAAATCTATAGTGATGCAGATTGGGCAGGTAATCCAGATGATAGAAGGTCAACTTTTGGATACATGTGTTATGTGGGAGATAAACTTATCTCATGGTGTTCGAAGAAGCAACATACAGTTGCTTTGTCTTCTACAGAAGCAGAGTACAAAGGCATGGTTGAAGCTGCAAAGGAAGTAATTTGGCTCAAGACTTTGAAGAGTTTTGACATTGTGCATGGGGTACCAATTATATATGGAGATAACATGAGTTCATTGTATTTAGCTGCTAATCCTGTTTTTCATGCCAGGACCAAACACATTGAGATTCAGTATCACTTTCTAAGAGAGAAAGTGATGGATAAGGAGATTGAAGTCATACATACTTCAACAAAGGATCAGATAGCTGATATGCTTACAAAGAGCTTGGATGGACCAAAGTTACAGAAGTTTAAAGACATGGCAGGTATAAAAAAGAAAGGAGAAACCTCAATTGATGATTGAGGGGGAGCTGTTGGTGCAGATCAATCACCAATTGAATGTTTGAAGACTAAAGAATGAAGGATGAGATCAATTCTTGAAGCTTGGAAGGAAGATACATTCAGAGTATGTGAGGAATGTACACATATGTACATAGTTCACTTAGATCTTTGATTAGTCATAGACTTGTACAAATTTATCTATAAATACCTTGAAAATGTCGAGGCGTGATATGAGAGCATATGTAAGAATAGATAGAAGTCAAGAAAGAGGTAGAGAAATGTCATGAGACATGAAAAAGTTAGTTGAGTTTTCTCTCATCACTCAACTGTAACTTTCTGAGTAAATGAAGAAATATTGCGCCCGATCTTTTCGTGTCTGCTCCGTCTGTGTTTGATCAATTGTGAAATCCTTTTGAGGATATCTAAGTTAGTAGTTAATGAGTCTGTGACCTGAGTTTCATAGTCTAATTGCAAACAGGCTAGGAGAATTGTTAGTAGGAACATTCATATGTGTTGAGTGTTCACAGTTCTCTGAAACAGGCGCAATTTTCGATCTTAATCTTTTGATCAGTTCTCACTCCATAGTTTAAAGTTTTGTGCAAGCAAGCACTTAATCTTTAAGTTGGAAGATAATCTACTCGTGGCTAGAAGCATTTGCTTAAACAGGTTTTGTACTGAGAGAATTGAAGTTAAGAAGTTAGGGGTGTCTAAATCGACTTCTCAGAAGTGTAGATTCAGACATAGGTAACTTGTGAAGTTGATTTCTCAAGTTATACTAAACCTTTTGAAGAACTTTAACTTGAAGGAGGTGTGCAATCTTTGTGTTTTACCTTCTTCACATAATTTCTTAACTTTTTGATAATGTGGAGATTGGACCTCTAATTTGGTGAAAGTTTTGACTTACTCTTGATATAGAGGTGTTCTAAATTCAAGAGTAAGTTGTTCTTTTGGAGATTAACACTCTCCATCAAGTTCAGTTATCCTGGCCTTTGTTTCTCTGAGGCTTCCCTCGAGTTCACTCATCTTTTTTGCCCATTGCCGTTTCATTCTTTCACGGCTATCTCTCCAAGATCTAGTCCTCTTCTTTGTCATGCTCTCCGTTTCACTAACATCTGGGCTCTTCTCCTGGTTTACCCCTGGGTTTTGCTGCAATGCTTGAGCTCTAGTGATCACTTGCACGGGTGTAGTGGAAGTGACACTTCCTGTGGAATCTACCACTAACCCAATAACGTTAATAGGAGTAATTTTTGGCATATTATTAGGATTCTTGGGGCAGTCTCGTAAGAGATGATCCTTTCCACACTCTTGGCAAAAACCGTGAATCGTCACTGACTGGGGTTGTGTAGGTGGAGGCAAGGGACAATCACGAATGAGGTGATCCCCCTGACATCTGTAGCATGGTCCTCTAGGGAATGGGGGTCTTACCTGCCTAGGTTGAGGTCTAGGGTTGGGGTTTGCATACATGAAGTTTGTGTAATCTGACTCCCAACTAGGTTCATTTGGCTCTTCACTATAGTAGGACTCACCATGTTCAAGAGATTGCATGTAGTAAGCCTGGGGACTATCAACATGTGTAGAATCAAAGCTATGGTCACTGGGATCACTTTCTGAAAGCACTGGTGTTACAGGGACTATAGCTCTATTCAGGTTTTCTTCTGCAACAGCATACTTTACCGGAATCACATTAGCTGGAGCTGGGGGTTGTTGTGCTAGCACAGGCTGAGGCCTTTGTTGGTTTTGATAGGGTTGGTAGGTTTCTTGAGGCCTGGGATACTGCTGAGGTGGGTACTGGTTCTGGTATCTTCCTTGTTGAGGGTATGGCTGTGGGTACGTCTGCCTAACGGTTTGCTTATTGTAGGGGCAACCTTGCGCAGTGTGATTGGTGTACCTTCGTTCTATAGTGTAGTACTGGCTACTAGGATTAACTTGGGGTTGAGCCATAATGGGACATACATTCGCCATGTGGTCGCCACCACAAGTATAGCACCTTTTCACAGGGGCAAACCTTGGGATTTGTTTGCTAGTTACACCTAATTTTTGAGCTACTTTCTCTGCAAGTTCCTCGATTGATGTGGATTGCGTGGAAGAGAGGTTAGAGGCACTATCCGAATCTTTGTATATCTTGGAAAGCTCTAACTCCTCCCCTAGGTTATCCTCGATGTCAATGCACATGTGTACACAATCTTCAATGGTCCTAGGGTCCTTCAGGTACACATAAGATCTTAATTTGGTACTTAGCAATCCATCCAAGAATAAAGCCACTTGCTTAGCTGGTGTGGGTAGCTCCGAAACCGGGCATCTTTCTAGGTATTGCCTAAATCTTCTTCCTGCGAGTCTCACGGTTTCTTGAGGGGTTTGCTTGAAGTTGTGAATCAGCGAGGAGGTATTATGCCTTATGCCACTCTTAGAGAATTCAATAATGAAAGCCTCTAGGAGTTGGTCTATGCTCCTGAACTGCCTCTCATTTAGTGGCTGAAACCATGTCAGGGCAGTCTTCCTAAGGGTCAGACCAAAGGCATTGTACTGCGTGAATAGATCCTCCACTTGTTCAGCTCTCAGGACTTGCCTAAACTCGGCCACATGATCGTATGGATCTCCAGTGCCATCGAAGTAGTTCTTCATGGACTTAACTAGCTGAGTCGGTCTCAAAGTCCTTGTGTGCTCTCTAGGTCGTGGTAGAGGGAACTCATCCGCATTTCTTTGATTCCTGTGAGCTCTGAGTATCTCAGGTTCTGCTCTATTTGTTTCCGTTCTCGTTCTTTCTCTGCCCACTGGGTTGGCAAAGCTGACTTCTGGTCTATCTCTACTTCTGTCTCTTTGCATTCCATGAGCTTGGGATGTTCCAGCTCCAGGGTGACCATAGGATACATTCGATCTTGCTTGGGGGAAAACGAATTCACCCTTCCAAGTGTAAGCATGCCTATCATTTTCTGTCACCACAAAGATCCTCTCCGAAGCGTGATCTAAGTAGGTCACTCTACCTGGGCTATCAGGATCCTTAAACTCATAGATCATGATTGTTCCTATATCAATTGGCCGATCAGGTTTGTACCTCCAAAAGGCTTCGTCAGTCTCTCGATTGAGGAGCAAATCTATGCTCTTATTATCCTGGGGAATCCACTCCGGTGTGATAATCCTAGTGAGAACCGATTTACCTCGAGGGGTTCTAGGTTCTGCACCCATGTTTCCTTGCTCCAGGTCACCTAAGTCTGCTTCGGGGATCACATTTCCAAATTCGTCCGTCCTATCTGGGTGACTGGTGACTACGTATATGGTTCCTTCTTTGTCCAAGTATGCTCCATTTTCAAACTTGACAGCTGGGTGCTCTAATCCAATGGATTGATCAGGATTCTTAATCTGTACCACAGATCTTCCTAGACCGTCCTCATAGATGCTAGCACCTAATCGGTTGGTCCTAAGGTATTCCAACTGCGTTTTGTAAGGGCCTTCTACCCTGTGCAAGTAAGGCACTCCTGAACTTCCCGTAGGTCTGTCCATGCCTTGAGACATCTCTGATTCACTGGTCTCAGAGCTAGGGTAGTATGAGTGGTGACTCAATTGCTGGGCCCACGACCTAGCAGTGTGGTTGACACTAGCCTCTGAAGACCTAAGGCTTTGTCTATCCCTTACTAGATGTCGTCCTGATCTAAGGTTCATATGCCTATTTAAGTAGCCCAATTTTTTGCCCAGAGTACAACCTCGTTGCCGATCAATTGGTATCAGTCACTTGATTCTCTTTTAGTGTGTTATCATGTTTATGATCTTGTCTGATAGTGCGTCATCAGGAATACTTGAGTAGTTTTTGTACTTGGAGTTGATCGTTCCACGTTAGGTTTTTTTTTTTCCTTTTATGTTGTCGTTCACACACACAGGTTATCTCTTGACTTGAACTTGATTTCTTAGATAGTCTTTGATTTATCTCGTGCCTATCGTTGCCTGGAGTTACTTCTAACACTACCCGCACTTAGCCTAAACTAAGAATTGACAGAAGGTGTTGCGGGTTTTCCAACCTTGAGTTCCTTTCCTTGTGTTGTTGCCCTGGTGTGTCCAGGACGAGCGTTCCCAAGCCTGCACTTACTCTTGCTTTGCGTACCCTTCGATGCTCTCAAAGGACCTGTAAAAGGCCCACTGTTAGCTCAAGACTTAAATTCAAAAGACAAAACCAATCACTTTCATTCATGTAACACTTCACCAATTTGCACTATGACTTTTTGGACACAACTCTAGAGATCCCTGAATTTTGTTCCCCCTGGGTATGGTCAACTTAAAAATTCCCTATCTAATATTCCTGTTGTACTCCCCGCGAGCTTTCCAACAAAACAAAAATCACGGCAAACGGATTTCGTATGAGAAAGTTATGACCGTTCAGGGTTCTAGGGTTAAGAAAGGGTTCAAACAGGATCACTGTGCAACAGGTTTTCCCCAAGTTGTTTTCCTAAGGCCTCCTTATGTGCTCTAGAGTAAAATGTTTATGCCCAAAATTAGCCCAACTCTTCAATTAACAAACCCTAAAAAATTTGGCTAAAATTGGCTGTCAGTCGCGATCGACTGGGCTGTCAATCGCGATGGACAGGGCTGTCGATCGCGATGGACAGAGTGTCAATCGCGATGGACAGAGTATCAATCGCGATGGATAGGCGGTCAGTCAATCGTGATGGACAGGCGGTCAGTCAATCGCGATGGACAGGCGGTCAGTCAATCGCGATGGACAGGCGGTCAGTCAATCGCGATGGACAGGAGTCGGTCAATCGCGATAGACAGGGGTCAGTCAATCGCGATGGACAGGCAATCAATCGCGATGGACAGGGGTCAGTCAATCGCGATGGACAGGGGTCAGTCAATCGCGATGGACAGGCAGTCAGTCGTGATGGACAGAGCTGTCAATTGCGATGGACTGAAATTTTGCAAAATTTTCAAAAATTTTTGTGGAAATGTGGTGTGCAGGGTCTCTAGTCCACTGTGGTGCACTCAGATTTACCAAAAGGTGAAAATTTCTGTCAATCACGATCGACAGGAGTCGGCGACTGCGAGACAGTTCTGCACATTTCCGTACTTGCGCGACGTGCTGGAGGGGATGATGCTGCTGAAACCTGCAAGAAACTCCAAAAGCATGCAGAAAATAGCACACAACAGTTCGCTCTCTCGCTCTCTCTCACAAGTGAAATGAGGGAAATGAGGTGGAGAAGGTGATATAATCAAAAAACTGAAATTTTCGTGATGATGGAAGTGGAGGTGGAAGATGGTGATGATGGTGGTAAGGTAAGAAAGAGAAAAATAGGAAAAGTAGAGAAATTACCTACAACGCCAACCTCTCCAATCTACCTCTTACCATCACACGCTCGTCCTCAAAGCTCGATCCCCGGCAACGGCGCCAAAATTTGGTGTAGCTCAGTGATGAGTAGCACCTCCTTTAATGTCAATCCGGGAAGACGTGAGGATGGTATGAAGACCTCGAGCAAGTGGCGGCACAAGTGCGTGAGTGAGAAGCACACAAACATGCACACACATACACACACACGCGCACACACGGCAAGAGAAAGAGTGAGAAGCAATGGAGTTCTTAGATTACTTGCAAAAAGCTCTTACAAGTTCATTCCAATTACAGTCTAACCTCAAAAATGAGCTCTCTAGCTCTTTTTATAGTTTTTGACTAGGTTTTGGCCCTGTCCAGACCTAGTGTCCGGCCTAGTTAAAAATTAGGTTCCAGGGCCAATTTGAGGGCTTAAACGGAGTCTAAAAAATACGAAAATTGATATGTAGGTACTTCTAAGGCTCCTCAAGCTCAAGGACTCCTTGGCTTGCACAAAATGGAGCTACAAAAAGATGAAATGGTATTTACAATGATTGTTAGTGATAAGAATCACTATTATAAAGATGTTGATTTGGAAAAATTTGCAGGGCCTATCTGCTAGATTTCCGTCGACTGCTTTGTCTACTTACTCCTTCACCTCGCTCTGACTCTCTCTGCTGGCTTCCTTGTCTAGTCAGTCCTTGGGTGCCCATACTGCTCTCAACACCAATGAATATATATTTTTCTGCCTTTGGTTCAAGTTTATGTCTAAGTTGTGATGGCACATAAGCATATGAAATTCATCCAAACACTCTACAATGATCTAGTGTTGGTTTCTTATCCCACCAAGCTTCATATGGAGTCATTCCATTCAGAGCTGTACATGGTAATCTATTAACAAGATATGTAGCTGTATTTACAGCCTAAAACCAAAGATAATTTGGACAATTCTTCTCCTTCAGCATAGCTCTAGCAAATTCAACCAAAGTCCTACTTCTTCTTTCTGCTACACCATTTTGTTGTGGTGTATGCCTGTAGGTTATTTCTCTCTTAATACCTGCATTCCAAAGATAATCATTGAACACTTGGGAGAAGTATTCTCCCCCTCCATCAGACCTGAGCCTCTTAAGCTTTTGACCTATGACTCTCTCTGCATATGCATGAAAATGCTTGAAAGCTCCAAAGACTTCTCATCTTTCATTAAAAACATATAAAGTTATCCATCTTGTAGCATCATCAATGAAAAGAACTTATTACCTTGAGCCACTAATAGATCCTTCTTTTGTTGGTCCCCAAACATCTGTATGAGTGAGCTCTAGTACTCCATCATGTTTGAATCCTTCATTATAAAATGGTAACCTATGTGCTTTTTATTGTGCAGGAAAATCACCAATTGATGATTTGGAAAAGTTTTGAAGTCAAAGAATAAAGCAAAGATCAAAGTTTGAGTCTTGAAGATGAGTGCATTGTCAAAAGATCAAGACTTGTATATATATGTACATTACTCTTGTAATTAATCCATAAAAACTTTGTATGCATGATGAGTCAGGATGTAAATGTTTATGTATACTTGGATATAGGTGTAATAGATGAGAGAGATGATGATGAGATCTAGAAGTCATTAAAGCCTTAGAGAATGAGAAAAATGTAATCTACTCATGAGATGTACATTTTCTCTAAACAAAAGAAGAATTGAAAAGTTGCACCTCCATCTTTTGCTTAGTGCTCCTTCTGTACTTATCTTCTTGAGGAGTGCTTTTGTACAAGTCTAATGCTATAGTTGATTGACGTCTACACAAGTTTTGAGAGGCTAATTATAATCACGCTGAGAGAATCGAAGATACGTGCAGTCCCATGGTCAAAGTTTTGATCAGATCTCCCTCCACAATGTAAAGTTTTGAGCAACTAAGCACTCACTCTTTGAGTTGAAAGGTAAGCTAATTGTGGCTAAAAGAATTTGAATAAACAAGGTCTATTTGGGAGAACCATGCATTAAAAATTGCAGGTGTCAAATTCGACTACACAAAAGAATAGTTTCAGACATAGGTACATTGTTTGGAAGAAATCAAAAGATCTATTGATTCTTTTGAAGTGATTAAACTTGGAGAACGTGAAAAAATGTTAGGAGAGACCTTGTATAAAGTTTCATTGGAAGCTTTATAGCTTTTATCAGTCAATGATTGAATTACGCATAGCATACTTTTTTGTGTAATGAGTTTCTTTACAGTTGACTCAAGTCTTCATAATTTGGCAATAGATTTCCAAAATTGGTCCTGTTTATGAGTTGTTCTTGATACAGAGGTGCTCCAACATCAAGAAAAACTTGTTCTCTTGGAGATTAATCATCTCCATTAGTAGAATCAGAGCAAGAATCATCAGATTTGAAGAAAAGGAAGACCTCGACTGTTGTAGATATACAAAAATAAATTTTTGAAGATTCAAAAGTGAAAGTTTGAAGTGAAAGCTAGAGAAGGAGGTCTGAAAGCTATCAAGAGGACCAAAGAAACTATATTCGAATTAAAGGTACATTCGTTCTTCACAAAGCCTTAAGAATTTTGTGCACAGGTGAAAAGAGGATGGCAGATTCTCTTCAGATAGAGAAATTGGATAGATAAAACTATCTTGCTTGGTCAATGAGGATGGAGGCTCATCTTATGAGCAAATATCTGATAGGATATATCAGAGGTGAAGAAGGAAAACCAGAACTCAAGGATCCTAGTGTTCCAACTAGGGAAGAGCTCTCACATTTGATGGCATGGATGAAGAAGATGCTCAAGCAAGGGGCATTATCTACATGGGAGTCAATGATTTCTTTCTACCTCACATTAGAGGACTCAAAAGTGCAAGTGACATATGGAATGCTTTGGAGGAGCATTTCAAAAAAACTACAACGTCAAGGAAGGCATCTTTATGGGCAGAATTTACCACATTCAAGAAGAACACTTCTCAACCCATTTCTGATTATGTAGAAAGGATGAAGGATATTGCAGATGCATTAGGAGTAGTTGATGAAGACATTAAAGAAGACAAATTGGTGAGACAAATTCTCACATGTTTGAGAGGAGATGATAAGTGGACGCCAATCATTCTATTCACTGAATTGTCACTAGATCATTTCACTCCTGATTTGAATCAACTGCTAGGACATATGCTAACCTTTGAGTAGGATATCAAAGGTGATGTTCATAAGAGTATAGGTCAAGCAATGTATTCAAAAGATAAGAAGAAGATTAACAAAGGCAAGCAACAATTGAATGAAGATGAAGGCACTATGAGTCAAGCTAGCTTCCTAAGAGGAAGAGGAGCTGGCAAAGGAAGAGGAAGAGGAAGGAGCAATAAAGATGGTGTCAAATTTTGTTGGATTTGTGGTACGAATAATCATTTAGCTCATGAATGTTGGTATAATAATCAGAATGGTGGAGGATATAACCAGAACTCTAATTCAAGAGGAAGAGGTGGTAGAAATATGAGAAGTAACTTTAGACGTAGAGATAATAGAGGTTTCTTTGGAAGAAATGCAGGAAGAGGCTTTCATATTCAACCCTACAATAGTACCTACTACAATTATGCTTCAGATCAGAAAGAGGATTCAACCTTAATAATGAATGCAGCTTCTGAAAGAGAGTGAAGATCAAAGAGTTTTCTACATTGACTTAGGGTCCAACAATCACCTAAGTGGCAACATAGCTTTGATGATTGATTTGGAGAATAAGGTGAGTAATCGTGTAGTCGGAACATATGATAACACAAAGCATAATGTGAAGTCCATTGGATCAGTAAAGGCCAAGGATGGAAGCAATATTTTGAGCAAGGCTTTGTATGTTCCTATAATCCCAAAGAATTTGATAAGTGTAGGACAAATTGTAGAGAAAAGATATGAAGTAAGGCTCACTAATGATGGAGTTTATGTTGAAGGCCCTAGCCATGGGTATAAATGGATTGATCTCCTTCCACATGGCTTGTCACTTCCTTAGAGATGAGTGCGAGCTCCTTGTTCACCACATCAGTCCTAGGGAAGATGTATTGATATATTTTGGTAGTGATGTATGTGAACACACTTAGGACCGCATGAGACCTTTTCTCCCTCTTTTCGTTTTCTTTTATGCCTCCTTTTATGTACATCTATAACCCTAATGAGTCATTTATCTTTGTACATTAAATTAATAATAGATTACGTATTGTGTTGTGCGAAAAAAATCTTCTTCTTCCTTGTGTTTTTTGTGTGCTTGCATAGACCTTGAACTCCAACAATAGCACCACCACTAAAGTGAAAACTGTACCCTAAAGTAGACTACCAATTATCTATACAAGTAGCATTATCAAAGTGTGTATCCAATAATGGATGCATTATCTCCACCCAAGCATAGACAAATATCCTTAGTGCCACTCAGATATCCAAATATCACTTTAAGTGCTTTCCAATGCTTCTCCAACATTTCGCATATATCTCCTCGAAATCCTAGTGCAAATTCAATTTCTAGTCTTGTAGCTTTGGTAGCAAACATGAGAATACCAAGAAAAAATCGATAAGGAACTTTGTTCATGAAACTATTCTCTTCATCAAATTCAGGAGAATCATCCTTTTTGAGCTTCACTTACGTAGGCAACCATGTACTCAATTTCCATGAATATTGAATCTGTGAAGTACTTTGATTATTTACTAACTTTGAGACAAGTACATGAATTTCTTACTCCTATCATGAGTAATATGCATGCCAAGGATTTTTCTAGTATCCCACTACTCTTTCATGTCAAAATGTTGACTCAACTTTGACTTCAAGAGAACAAGTTTTCTTGGGACTTCCTAGAAATCAAAATATCATCAACATAAAGTATCAAGTGTATCAAGCTACCTTTTGAACATCTCTTCATGTAGAGACAATGATCCTCGTTGCTTGTAAAATAGCTTTGGGACTTTGTGAATGCATAAAACACTGCATAGCATTCTCTAGGTAAGTGTGTAAGTTCATACAAACTCTTCATGAGATTACACATGTGAATTTCTTTGCTAGGAACTACATAACCCTATGGTTGTTCCATATATATCCCATTTTTAAGATCTCCAAGCAATAAATCAGTCTCGCCATTGATATGGACCACCTCTAAGTCTTCTTTTGCAACTAATCTTAGCAACATTTTTAGTGTCATCATCCTGACCACAAGTGAGAAGATTTTATTAAAATTAACTCATTGTTGTTGCTTAAATCCTTTCACAACAAACCATGCTTTATACTTTAAAGAAGCACTATCTCATGTGAGTTTCAAGTTATATATGCGATTTCATGATAAAGCTTTGCTACCCTTTGGCAAATCTACCGATTCCCAAGTACCATTTCTATGAATAGAATCAAGTTCACTCTTCATTGCACTCCCATATTAAACTTGGTTTTCCATGCAACAACCAATAAAAATTCAAATAATGCATACTCATTGTTAATGTAGTTCTTGAAACATTCTATGAAGGCTAATTAGCTTAAGCATATCAATATCTAAATTTGTGCATGCTAATCATACTATCCCTTCATTCAATTGAAGTATTCATCCAATAATAGGTCAAATGCAAATCTCACTATGATAGTTAAGATGATTTTTAAATTTGCAACAATTAGAAATTTTGTTTGCATATGATTGATGCAAATAATAATTTAGGGCATATGGGACTCACATATAATGATTGTTCCATATATTTCCAAAGTGGAAATTAGTAATGTTTTTATTACTAATTGTATTCAAACCAAAATAAAACATAGGACTAAGGATTTCTAAATAGACTTCCTCCTTCAATATTCTTGATATTTTTGTGAGAAAATTCAACATATTACTAAATTATAAAAGAATAGAAATGTCCATAACTTCCTTTCTAGAAAGAGTATACATGTTCATATCTTTAGATCAACCCCATGATATTAATCACTTTTGTAAATCAAAATGTTTGCTTTGAAGAAAGCACATGGATTAATTTAGTGTATAAGCATGCAAAGAATCTAAATCCAAGATGCAACAAAATCTAGTGAACCTCTCCAAGAATCTATCCTAGCATCACCTAATTTTTAAACCTTCTTCAATCACAACATACAGATACAATGACTCTCTAATCTTGTCAATACATAGAAGACTTTATCCAATCTTCAAAAAGTTGTAAATTACTACCATCTAAGCTGAAATGGTCATGCAAGTAACATCTATCACCTTAGCTTATCTAAAATTAGAAGTTCATTAGAACCACATTAGCAATAAAGATATTTGGATCCAAAGAAGTACATGATATACATTTACCAAAAGATATAATATGTGTTCACTAGACACATATACAAAGAGCAATGGCTGCTACAAGGGATATCTCTATAGATAGACATTTTGCTCAAATACATATGTGACTTGTTGCACACTATTTTGAGGTATTATAATATGATATGATGTAGGGTGACTAGGGTCCTCATCCTCACTCTCTCTTGAGCTATACTGAAAAATGCATACCCAAAATACTCTTATATTTGGAAACCTCCATGGGTCCGTTTGACTCTTCATCTACCCTTACATCTTTTCTCTCCTCATGACCTTCCATTGATTGTCCTTTGTATTTCCATTTTCTTTGCTGAGTTTTGGTGCTCCAATCCACTCCAGATGCATAGATTGGTGCTTTACTTCTTTCCTTTAGCTCTTGATTCATGCTTTGAATCTTCTCAAGGTCACACTCACTTAAGATTGAATCTCACTCTCAACAATCCCCTCAAGCTTATGAGACTAGTGTATATATCTTCAACACATGTCCTTTATTTGAACTTCCAAAGCTTTAAAGCATCCAATATTTTAGTAGATATGTCAAAGAACTTCAATTTTTTTGACACAAAAGGAGCATTCACATCTTTACCAAAAACTTTCTATCTCACAAAATGATAGTGCATGTCTACGTGCTAGCTTCAAGTATGATACATAGGATTTCTTGCCAAATGAATACTAGCCATATTATCCACATAGATGGGAATGGTCTGCACCTCCAAATTAAGATCATTTATGAGCTCCTTTGACCTCATAGCCTAACAAGTAGTAGAAGGTAATGCTCTATAATCAGCTTGAGTACAAGAGAATGCAACTATTGGTTGTTTAGGTCAACCTCAACAAGAAGTGCCTATCATGGACACAACTGTGGTGGCATATGAAGTTCATGGCTATCTAGACCCCTCTCATAGAATTCAAAAACTTTCTCTTCTTATGGAAAATTCTTCATCAAGGAATATGGACCAACCTAAACGCTAACAAAATCTCTGTGCCATCTCCTTGGTGCAAGCACTGTTGTCGTTCCATTGAAGATGTTATTCTCATTTTCTTCAATTGTCCCAATTCCAATAGGTTGTGGTAGATTCTCATAAAGAAAATTAGACTTTAGAAGCATATCAGCTGGAAATAAGCTCTATTGGGAGAAGCGATCGACTGCTCCATGACTCTTTGGAATGCCATCAGAGGGGAGGTCCTCTAGAAGATATGGCGGGAAAGATGTCCTTATAACTTTGGTGACTCCCCCAAAGAGTGGTTGATTGAGAAATCAGTGTTCCTCCTCAGTAAAAGGATCACTAATTGTAAGAAACCACCACCACCTTCAGGCATCATAAAGTGCTCCTTTCGATCAACAATAAGCTTAAACCCAAGTGGTCCTCACATGAGGGTGATAAGAGGGTGATTAACCTTCTTTGTAATGCGATCTAAACTATGTAAGGTCTACCCCTGCTTTGTGGGACTTGGGAGGTCGCATGGGCACTAATTCCTTCACTTGTACTTTTCTTTTCCTTTTATTTAATACAAGTCCTGGAGAGTAGGCTAAGGCCAAACTTCCTTTATAAAGAAAGTTATTGGTTGTTTCTTGAGATCCATGATATAGATTTTGTACCAAGCATGAATAAAAAACTTGAAGTAGACAAGATATCATCAATTGATTTATCCCTTTGAAAAGATATCACTATGATGGGAGATGGTTTCTTAGCCTCTTTAAGAGGATATGCGCTGGCCATAACACTTAGGGGGCTTAAGAGATGTTTTATCCTATCACATGAGGGGCACTAACCTTAGGTTTTAGTGCATGGCTATCCTTATATGCAAGAGTCATCTTCAACACTTAGACAAGAGAATCACACCTCTTTGTGACGTGATGGAGAAATAGTTTCTTGGGAAGGCCAAGATGAATAAACTGACTTGGAGAAAGGTCTAAATAGAATCTCAAAACTTCAGAAAAATTAGATTATATGGATCCATATTCTCCCCAATTGAGATGAAATTATTAATTTAAGGTGTGAGAAAATCACAAAATATCATGAAGAACTCATTTGGAAGACCATCAAAACGAGGAGACTTATAGGGTTTCAATTTATAGATGGTTTCTTTGATCTCACCGATAGTGAGGGGCAGGTCTAGAATGGTAACCAGGCTTTCAAGAATCATTTTCTTCCTTTTCAAGCCAATAGTAGCTCTGGCCCTCTCAATATCCTCACCCCACTTGTGAGTACCACAGAAAACATCCATAAAGAAGCTTTTAGCCTCCTGTAGAGTCTCCTCAATATTCATAGTGTGACCACCTTCTTTTTTTAAAAATTAGGGATAAAATCCCTGCCTTTGTTTTTTTTCAAAAGAGAAAACATATACTTGCTGTTCCTGCCCATTTTCCCACTCCAAAACTCTTTTGATGAGGCAAGAGAATAGCTAGCTTCAAGATAACTTTCCTTACTCAATCTCAAGTGCAGATTGTGGTACTCTTGGGAGGTGATATCGAGATCTTTCAACTTTTCCACAATTTTATATCTTCTTTTGTCTCTAACCTCCTTGGCTTGTTTCTTAAAATGAGTTAACAGCATTTGTATTTCTTTCACCGCTTTTTCCCAAGCCAAACAAGGAGAGCTAGTGTTCTTAAAGTGGTGAGAGAAAATTCTTTTAGTTTCGGTCTCAATACAGGGGAGCTCTAGAAGGTTAGCATCAAGATGAGGCCACCCAACCCTGAAAGAAGGAATACCTAGCTTTAAGGTGATACTTAATGTTGGAGTTTATTGATCTCCAAAGTACAGCTAGAAGTAGGTGAAACCCAATAGGACCTAGTTGACTTTTTCACAAACTTGTATGCACAGACCAATTTTTTTGCAGAGCAAATTGCTCTTTACTCACTTGGAATTTTCCAAAATTGTTTCACACACATAAACTAGACTCTAAGAGCTTTTCAACAAGATATAGAACACCTCAAATGGATAAATACACAATGAGCTATGACCTCTGCAATATGCAGCTTAATGGAGACCTTGAAACAGAGATGAACCTGAGGACACACATCACTTGTAGAGACTACTGCTCTTAAGTCACAACTCCAATGACTTTTAAACTTTCCAGAATACAAGTAGACTTAAAGAGCTTTCTAACAAGACAAAGAACACATGATTTGAATACATACACAAGGAGATATGACCTCTGCAAGTTTGAGGTTTAATGGAGACCTTCAGCAGGGATAAAAAACAGAGAACACACACTACTTGCAGAGAGTATTGCTCTATGCTCACAAATCCAATGATTATGGAAATTTACAGGAAGAGAGTAGACAGTAAGAGCTTTCCAATGAGCTATCAAACATGTAATTTGGATATATAATGAGGGAGATACAAGCTCTGCAATCTCTGCATACAAAACTACAATAGTGTAGAGATACACATATGACTCTATTGGACATCCCACAAGATCACGACTTTTCTCCTCTTTTTATAGCATGGGAAACTAATCTAAAACCTTCCTAATACATCTAAATTCGTGGTAGACACTTGGATGGAGGTATTACATGACTCAAGTGCTCAAATAAGCAAAGTATTGATGGACTTTGAGAACTAGCCACATCGACCTTCCACTAGGACACCACTGAAGCTCCCTTGTGACTCACTAATTTGACTCACCATGTTCTAGAACTCACGTGGTGTTTTTGCTACATTTTATGAATAATATGAGCCTTCTTGAAGTATTTGAAGACTTTCCAAAGGTATTTACATAATTTGAAACTTGTACCCTACATAAAACAAATGTTCGCAACATTCTCCCCCTCAAGTTTCAAAGGGTATTTCCTTCATGCCAAGAATATAGTTGAATCTTTGAAGCTTTGGTCCATCCAAGGATTTGGTGAAGATATCTGCAACTTGATCCTTTGTTCCAACAAAAGAAACCTGCACTTCATTGTTCATGGCCTTCTCTCGAACATAATGATAGTGAACCTCTATATGCTTTGTTCTAGCATGAAAAATAGGATTTGAGGTCATATGAATGCTGCTCAAGTTATCCCCATATATCAGTGGTACATCAACCTGCACATTCAAGTCATGAAACAACTTTTTAAACCACATAACCTCAGTAGTAGCCAATGCTAAACCTCTATACTCAGCCTCTGTAGAAGATAAAGCAACTGTAGGCTGTTTCTTTGAACTCCATGTTAATGTCTTGTTTCCTGCTATTACCACATATCCACTTGTGGATCTTCTGTCATCTTTGCTTCCAGCCCAATCTGCATCACTAAAGACTTTAAGAGTTAGATCAACATCATGACTATAAAATAATCCTTCGTTCATGGTACCTTTCAAATACCTAAGCACTCTTTTCGCTGCATGCATATGAGGTACTCTAGGTTCATGCATAAACTGTGACAATACTCCCACTGCATAACATATATCAGGTCTAGTTTTTGTTGCATAAATCAAGGATCCTACCATGGATCTATATACATTCATATCATGCAACTCGTCACCTTCCTTTGCACTTAGCTTTACATTACAGTCCATTGGAGTAGAAACAAATTTACATTCCTGCATACCAAACCTTTTCAACATATCACATATATACTTTCTTTGTATCAACCACATACCTTCATCGCTATACACAATTTCAATCCCAAGAAAGTATCTGAGCAAACCAAGATCTGAAATTTTAAATTCCTTTCCCTAATTACCTTTTATCTCATCAATTGCTTTTGCATCATTCCCTGTAATCAACAAGTCATCCACATAAATGCATACATAGACACACATGCCATCTACATGTTTTACATAAAGTGAAGGATCAACATGACTCGCTGTGTATCCTTGCAGCATAAGATACTTTACCAACCTTGCATTCCATGCCCTTGGTGCCTGCTTAAGACCATACAATGCCTTCTTTAACCTGCATACATGATTAGGATATTTTGCATCCACATAACCATCTGGTTGTGACATATACACTTCTTCATTTAACTCACCATTAAGAAAGGCATTCTTTATATCGAGTTGATATATATTCCACCTTTTACTTGCAGCTAAAGCCAACAAAGTTCTCACCGTTGCCATATTTGCTACTGGACTAAATGTTTCCTCATAGTCCACACCTTGAGTTTGATTATATCCTTTTGCTACAAGTCTAGCCTTATATCTAGACACACTACCATCACTATTTCTTTTAATCTTAAAAACCCACTTGCAACCAATTACCTTTTGTTTTGGTGTACTTGGAACTAAATTCCAAGTCTTGTTATCCTGTAGTGCTTCCATTTCTTCTCTCATTGCTTTCTCCCACTTTTCATCTCCTTTGGCCTCATCATAACATGTGGGTTCATTTTCCTGCTCAACTTTTGTCATAAAAGCATAATGAGTATTCATGAAAGATTCATAAGTATACCTTTGAGGTTGCTTACTTACTCTTGAAGTTCTTCTTACCTCCAATGTAGATGCTCTTCCTTTCTTATTAGGAATCTTTGATGATTCTTCATACTCACATACATCACTAATTTCCTCTCCTTCATCGTTAACTTCAACAAGTTTGAGTTTACCTTTACTTTTAACACTTGGAGGTGAATCTTGCCTTAATCTTCCATTGAAAGGTGATCCTCTTTCTTCATCTAAACCACTCCTTTCATCATTTAAACTTCCTGATGGCTGAACTATGCATTCATCTCCTTCAACCACACCTTCTTCATTTTCATCCATGACCTGCAAACAATTCTTATCTGCATACCATGAAAGTAATTCATCAAAGTTTACATCTCTTGACACAACAACCTTATTGGTATGAGGATTATAGCATCTATATCCTCTTTGAGTATCTGCATAACCAATAAATATACATTTTTCTGATTTTGCATCAAGTTTAGATCTCACCTCACTAGGTACATGTACATAACATACACAGCCAAATACTTTCAAATGACTTACACTTGGTTTCCTTCCATGCCATACCTCATATGGTGTCAAATGATGAACTCCAGCAGTCGGAACTCTATTCATAATGTAAACACTTGTGTTAACAGCTTCAGCCCAAAAATAATTAGGCAAACACATATCATTAAGCATGCTTCTAGATGCTTCTGCTATGATTCTGTTTCTTCTTTCTGCGACTCCATTTTGTTGTGGAGTATACCTGCATGTAACTTCTCTTTTGATACCTTCATCATACAAAAAATCAGTAAAAGCTTGAGAGAAATACTCTCCCCCTCCATCAGATCTTAGCTTCTTAACATACCTTCCTGTTTGCTTTTCGACATATGATTTGAACTTCTTGAAACAATCAAAAACCTCACTCTTATGTTTAATGAAATACACAAATGTCATTCTACTATGATCATCAATGAATGATACATAGTACTTATTACCAACCAAGGATGCCTCTTTAGTAGGTCCCCACACATCTGTGTGTATGAGATCTAGCAAACCATCACTTACATAGCTTGAATGCTTGAAAGGTTGTCTACTCTGCTTACCCATTTGACATGCTTCACAAAGATGCACCATATGTTGCTTAGTAAGATCAGGTAATCCTTCAACAATCCTCTTCTTTGATAGCTCCTTTAACCTGTGTACATTCATGTGTCCAATCCTTTTGTGCCATAGATCAAGCTCTGCTATTCGATGCATACCATAAGAGAAATAGTTTGTATGATTTGGGTTTACCTTGAATGTAAACAATCTACCTTGTTTTTGACCTCTAGCAATTAACCTCCTTTGCTTTGGATCCTCAATGAAGCAACCTGCATGATTAAATCTCACTTGTAGACCTTTTTCTACCATTTGACCAACCGACATCAAATTCTTAGTGATCGTTGGCACATAAAGTACATCCTTCAAGCAATTTTTCTTGCTCTTATCCTGCATAACAACATCTCCAACCTGCATAATCTTATGTGTTGTATCATCTCCTGTTTCAACATGACCTTTACATGATGGATTATGCATATTAGAAAACCATGAAGCATCATGAGACATGTGATTAGAACAACCACTATCTACATACCATACATCGCTATTGCAATTCATCTTAGTTTCTACATTCATCATAAGAAGAGAATCATAATCATCACTTTTACCTTCAACTGCATAATTTCCTTGTTGTTTACCTCTTCTTGAATAGCCTCCTCTTCGATTACCACCTTGATTATTTTCATTTTGATAACAATCTTTGGCATAGTGTCCATACCTTCCACATATATAGCAATTGTTCTTATTATCTTCACTCCTTTGTCTTTGGTTGTAGTTGTAGTAGCCTCTCGTACCTCTAGCGCTTGATCTTCCTCTTCCTCTTGTGTTGAAGAAGCCACTTGAAGTCCTTTGATCATCGCTCCTTCTTCCTCGACCTCTATTTGAACCTCTTCCACCTCTGTTTCCACCTCTTGATGATCCTACATAAAGAGCTTGTCCTTGAGATCCTTTTTGATTTGAAGTAGAACCATTTAGATTCATCTCCTCCGTGACCATGAGGGCAATAAGTTGATCAAAATCTGGTAATTCTCCTCTGACATAAACTGAAGTAATGAAGGGTTTCCATCTCTCATCATCTTTGAGTCCGTTGAGAGTATGTGCAACCAAGTCGTCGTCCTCCACATGAGCTTGAATTGATCCTAGTTGATCTGCAATCTCTTTAACTTTCAATATGTAATCATTGACCGATGTCCTTGTATCTTTCTTTATGTTATTCAACTCATTTTTTAGTTGAATCTTCCTTGCTCTTGTACCTGTAGCATACAACCTTTCCAATGCAAGCCAAACATCTCTACTTGTGTCTAGATCTTGTATGTGTCCTACCATTGAATCTTGAATATTTTGTGATAAAATGAATATAACCCTTTTGTCTCTCTCATTCCAAAGTCTAAACTCCCTCAATTGTTGCTAATTTGGGTCCTCTGGTAATGTGGGTTTGATATCTGTGCCGTCAATCAAACCATACAAACCTCTACCTTGCAAGTATGCTGTGATTCTAAACTTCCATGCTTGATAATTGGTCTTATCAAGCTTCTCTATTTGTGCATGTTGGTCTCCCATAATACAAATGCTAAGCTTCCTCCTTTAATCCTCCTTTCCAATGTGTGTGATGAGAAGAAATATAATATTTACCTTCTAAATGAGGTATGTGCACCTTTCTTTGCTTGGATGTTGCTTCAGATGCCTCCTTGCAATCTTCTTCTACCTTTGTGTAGTGTTGATGATGAACTGCTTCTTTGATAGCTTCAAATTCTTCGTCAATGTATGATAACCTTCTCCAAGCCTCCAAGTACTTGCTCTGATACCAATGTTGGAGTTTATTGATCTCCAAAGTACAGCTAGAAGTAGGTGAAACCCAACAGGACCTAGTTGACTTTTTCACAAACTTGTATGCATAGACCAATTTTGTTGCAGAGCAAATTGCTCTTTACTCACTTGGAATTTTCCAAAACTGTTTCACACACATAAACTAGACTCTAAGAGCTTTTCAACAAGATATAGAACACCTCAAATGGATAAATACACAATGAGCTATGACCTCTGCAATATGCAGCTTTAATGGAGACCTTGAAACAAAGATGAACCTGAGGACACACATCACTTGCAGAGACTACTGCTCTTAACTCACAACTCCAATGACTTTGAAACTTTCCAGAATACAAGTAGACTTAAAGAGCTTTCTAACAAGCCAAAGAACACATGATTTGAATACATACACAAGGAGATATGACCTCTGCAAGTTTGAGGTTTAATGGAGACCTTCAGCAGGGATAAAAAACAGAGAACACACACTACTTGCAGAGAGTATTGCTCTCAGCTCACAAATCCAATGATTATGAAAATTTACAGGAAGAAAGTAGACAGTAAGAGCTTTCCAATGAGCTATCAAACATGTAATTTGGATATATAATGAGGGAGATACAAGCTCTGCAATCTCTGCATACAAAACTACAATAGTGTAGAGATACACATATGACTCTATTGGACATCCCACAAGATCACGACTTTTCTCCTCTTTTTATAGCATGGGAAACTAATCTAAAACCTTCCTAATACATCTAAATTCGTGGTAGACACTTGGATGGAGGTATTACATGACTCAAGTGCTCAAATAAGCAAAGTATTGATGGACTTTGAGAACTAGCCACATCGACCTTCCACTAGGACACCACTGAAGCTCCCTTGTGACTCACTAATTTGACTCACCATGTTCTAGAACTCACATGGTGTTTTTGCTACATTTTATGAATAATATGAGCCTTCTTGAAGTATTTGAAGACTTCCCAAAGGTATTTACATAATTTGAAACTTGTACCCTACATAAAACAAATGTTCGCAACACTTAAGGACTTATGGTCAGAATTTAAAAGGGAAGTATCACAATGCACACTCACATCCCAACTCTTCTGCATAATAGAATTATTGACATAGCAATTACCTAATCTAGCAACAATATAAGATTTTTCAATTTGTTTATTGGACGAGGTGAAACCAAAATTTTTAGATATATCAAACAAATCATGCAGGTTACAAAGCTCATTCTAGGCATGTTTTTGAGACCCATTAATGGTGTTACCCTTGTACTTCCATCTATCCTTAATATTGGTGACCATATTAAAATCTCCTATCAGAATGGCAGGCCGTTGAACTTGACTAAGCTCTTCCCAACAATTTTTCTTGACCATACTGTTATTAGAAGCATAAACAAAGATGACAGAGAGGTTATAGGGGTTCCCCAAATGGATCTCACACCATTGATTTGTGTTACCAAAGGAGTTAGTAGCCAGAGTATGAACTAGGGCTTTAGCAATCCCAATGACAACACCACCTTTACCATCATGGTGATTACTGAAAAACCACTTGAAGCAATTAGATAATAGATTGAGATTTATATTGAGAGAATCACCACCAATTTTAACTTCCTGTAAACAAAGAACATCAGGGAGATTGTGCAAGGAGTGAATCCACTTGTTTATCATGTTAGATCTAACAGGATCTATAAGGACTTTCACATTTATGGAAAGAATAAATAGTTCAGACCTGATAAACAAAGACAGAAGTTATTTTCTATTGTTCTTTGTAGGCTTAGTTGTTGAGATGGAAGATCTCATAGCTTCTTTTCTTTTTGGTTTATTTGTGACTACCAACTGCATTGGCACTTCATCATCTTGTGACATAGGCACAATTTCATAATTGATAAGATCATTGTCCATGTTTTCCAGTTTATCCTGGTCCATGGCATCTTGTTCCTAAGACAACATTTTAGCAGCCAATTTAGTAACGGAACAGGAGGAAGATTCATGACTGGATTTAGGGATTATCTTTCCCTCATGATCAGTGTAAGTAGTAGTATTGACCACTTTATTTCTTTTACCTATGAGAGACCAACCTGAGACCTTCATGGTTTGGTGATCCTAAGAACCAACAGCAACAACTTTCCTTGGACCTGCCAACATTTCATTAGGATCCAAGTTTTCTTTAGGGTACAGGGTTTCATAGTTGTCAGACCTGCTAGGGCAGTCATCAAAGGGGTTTTGAACATCTTCAAGTAGCACACCAAACATATTGTCAGACTTGAAACCTTTCTTCTTGCCTTTGTTTGTCATTATTTTCACTTGGGGTTTGGGGGGGGGGGGGGTATTGTTATTATAATGACCTTTGACCGACTCTTTACTCTGATCTAATGTTTCTCCATACTTTTGGTCCTGGAGCAAAAGGCAATCCTTGATGATATGTCCTTCTTTATAATAGTTGTAACAAGCATTCAGGATATTGATCAAAGTTTGAGTCTTGAAGATGAGTGCATTGTCAGAAGATCAAGACTTGTATATACATGTACATTACTCTTGTAATTAATCCATAAAAACTTTGTATCCATGATGATTCGGGATGTAAATGTTTATATATAGTTGGATATAGGTGTAAAAGATGAGAGAGATGATAAATGACGAGATCTAGAAGTCATTAAAGCCTTAGAGAATGAGAAAAATGTAATCTACTCATGAGATGTACATTTTCTCTAAACAAAAGAAGAATTGAAAAGTTGCACCTCGATCTTGTGCTTAGTGCTCCTTCTGTACTTATCTTCTTGAGGAGTGCTTTTGTACAAGTCTAATGCTATAGTTGATTGACATCTACACAAGTTTTGAGAGGCTAATTATAATCAGGCTGAGAGAATCGAAGATATGTGCAGTCCCATGGTCAAAGTTTTGATCAGATCTCCCTCCACAATGTAAAGTTTTGAGCAACTAAGTGT
Organism: Ceratopteris richardii; assembly: GCA_020310875.1. Lineage (NCBI taxonomy): Eukaryota > Viridiplantae > Streptophyta > Polypodiopsida > Polypodiales > Pteridaceae > Ceratopteris > Ceratopteris richardii. Next base: position 21,297,531 of record CM035434.1, on the reverse strand, counting down.
TCGAGCAAGCCAATCACAAATTGATGATTATACAGATCTTGAAGAAAGCTTATGGTCAGAATGAAGCAAAGGAAGACACTTGTGAAAGTGAAGAAGATTTCAGAATGATGTCTTGTACACATATGTACATATATGTGGAAATCCTTGTAATCTGAGTAGAACTAAATCTTAGGATGATAAGGAGTAGTGTCATAGATGCGAGATAAGTCTAAAGTCATGTATATATAAGTTAATGATGACAAGAAATATGTATGAGAGTCATTTGTAGATGAAAAATGTCTTAGAGATGTGTAGAGAGTTTTTTTCAGAAAATGACGACGGGTTTTTCTCTGAGTGCTCTCTGTCTGATCATGTGAATCAGAATTCCTTTTGTACACATCTAATTGAGAAGCTAATGAAGCTATGTCTAGAGTTTCAGAATCTAATTCCTCTTCTACTGTGAGAATGATCAATAGGAACATTTGTATGTAGAAATGAAAACTGAAGTCTGAGCGTAGCGCACTTTTCCGTCTCAGTGTTTTGCTTAGATCTGAGTGTATACTATAAAGTTTTTGATGAGTCAGCACTTAAAATCTAAGTTAGGAGATAAGGAAGCTATGGCTAAAAGCATTTAGCAAAACGGGTTTCAGATTGGGAGAAATCAACTTAAGAAGTTGACTATGTCGAAGGCGCTACTTCTGAGAGACAATTATGACATACTTTTGATCTTAATGATCAAATTAAACTTTTGGTGATTAGTTTTGAGAACTAATGATTAGTATGATTGCGCAAAGGTATTGCGAATACTTGTGCATCATTTACTTGAAGAAATTTGGAGTTTTGTGTAGGTAAAGAAGTTAATTTCTGAAGCAGACTTTCTGGAGTAAACATTTCTTCACTCAGAGAAGTGTTGATGAAAGTTTTAGTAAAGAAGAACAATGTTTGTGTAATACAAGAAAAGAAAAGACAATTGAAGTTCCGATTGGTGCAGATATTGGAGCTCTTCCAAATCAAAGGAGGAAAAGGACAAATTATTGAAGATAACCTGCAGAAGTTCAAAGCACGAGTTCGAAAAGAATCAAGAAGGACAAAGCTTATATCAAAGGTACATCTTATTCTCATAAACCATAGTAATTGCAGATACAGAAGGTCAAGGATGGGAGAAAGCTTGCAGATTGATAAGCTAGATAGAGAGAACTATCCAGCTTGGTCCATGAGGATGGAGGCACACCTCATGAGTAAAGATTTGATGGCATTCATTACAGGAGAAGAAGAAAAGCCTGAATTTTCAGATCCTAGTATTCCAACTAGGGAGGAGCTTGCAATTTTGAAGACTTGGATGAGAAAGGATGCTCAAGCAAGGAGTATCATTTACATGGCTGTAAATGATTATCTGCTACCTCACATTAGAGGATTCGAAAGTGCTACAGATGTTTGGAATGCTTTGGAAGAGCATTTCCAAAATACAACCAAGTGAAGGAAGTCCTCACTATGGGCTGAGTTCACAACCTTCAAGAAGAAGAGCTCACAATCAATTTCTGATTATGTGGCAAGGATGAAGGATATTGCAGATAGCTTGGGAGCGGATGAAGACATTGAAGAGGAAAAGTTGGTAAGACAAATACTTACAGGTCTGAGAGGAGATGAGAAGTGGAAGCCTTTCATATTGTCCATAGAGTTATCACTTGATCACTTTACTCCTGATCTTAATCAATTGCTAGGACACATGCTAACTTTTGAGCAGGACCTTAAAGGAGACAATGATAGAAGCACAAGTCAAGCTATGTACTCCAAGGACAAGAAAAAGAATGGCAAGGGAAAGCAATCGACTGATGATGAAGGGACTTCAAATCAAGCTAATTTCACAAAAGGAAAGATGAATTTCAGAGGTAAAGGAAGAGGAGGTAAGAACAAAGATAATGCTAAAGCTTGTTGGATTTGTGGCAGAACAAATCATTTGGCAAATGATTGTTGGTATAACAATCAAAATGGTGGAAGTAATAATCAGAATTATAATCAAAGAGGTAGAGGAGGCAGAAACCAAAGAGGCAATTTCAGAGGAAGAGGTGGTAGGACATCATATGGTAGAGGAGGTGGAAGAAACTTCCAATCTCAGTCCTACAACAACAATTATTATAATTATGCATCAGATCAGAAGGATGATATGAAACTTATCTTGAATGCAACTCATGAATCAATAGGAGAAGATCAAAGAGTGTTTTATATTGACTCAGGGTGTAGCAACCATCTGAGTGGGAATCTATCCTTGATGACTGATATGGAAGCAAGGCTGAATGGACATACAATTCAAACAGGTGATAATACCAAACATAAAGTGGAGAGCATTGGATCAGTGAAGACAAAGAGTGGAAGTACACTTCTGAGCAAGGTACTTTATGTTCCTACTATTCCTAAAAATTTGATAAGTGTAGGGCAAATTGTGGAGAAAGGATATGAGGTAAGATTCACAAATGATGGTGTTTATGTACAAGATCCAAATCAGGGATATAGAAACATAATTGCAGGGAAGAAGGAAGGAAGATTGTTCACTCTCAAAGTCCAAGGTAATGTGGGACATGCATTATTTACCTATGGAAGTCAAAAGGTATCTGAATTAGAACTATGGCATAAAAGGCTAGGTCATTTCAATGAGAGAGCTATAAAGGTAATGTCAAAGAATCAGGTGGTGCTTGGATTGCCGAATGTTGAAGGGCAACATATGGTGTACAAGTGTGAAGCTTGTCAATTAGGTAAAGCACATAAAGGTTCTTACAACAAATCAGGGTACAAGTATTCAAATATGCTTGAATTGGTTCATACAGATGTATGGGGTCCCTCAAGGGACTATAGCATAAATGGATCCAGATATTATGTGTTGTTTGTTGATGATGCAACCAGGTGGATTACTTTATATGTAATCAAGGATAAATCAGAAGTTTTCAAGACATTCAAACATTTTCATGCTTATGCAGAAAGGATCACAGGGCAAAAGCTCAAGAGGTTAAGATCAGATGGAGGGGGAGAGTATTTCTCTAAAGAGTTTGATGATTATTTGTGGAATGCAGGTATCAAAAGAGAAGTAACTTGCAGGTACTCCCCTCAACATAATGGAGTAGCAGAAAGGAGAAATAGGACTCTTGTAGAATTTGCAAGAGCTATGATGAAGGAAAAGAATTGTCCAAATTACTTATGGGCAGAAGCCATTAACACTCCAACATACCTTGTGAATAGGTTACCTTGTAAAGCTTTGGATGGAGGAACCCCTTATGAAGCATGGTGGGGTAAGAAACCTACTCTTGATCATTGTAAAGTATTTGGATGTGTTGCATATGATTAAGTTCCTTCACAACTAAGACATAAGCTAGAACCAAAAGCAGAGAAGTATGTGTTTATTGGATATGATGATAGACAGATGGGTTACAGGTTGTGGAGTCCATCCACAAAGCAATTTCTTGTTACCAAAGATGTGACATTTGATGAGCAAAATACATGGTATACAGGATCAACAAATGATTATGCAGGTGTTGAAGAGATACAAAGAAAAGGAAAGGCAAAAGTAAAAGTGTATGAAGTAAGTATTGATGATGTTGACTCTAGAAGTAGATTGCAGGAGCATGTAGAAGAAGGGCCAAGATTTGATCCAGAATCAAATGAGGCTGAAACTTCGAGAAGTGCAGAAATCAGAAGATCTACAAGGGAAAGAAAAGAACCTATAAGGTATAGTTATGATACATCTTTTCTAACAACAAAAGATTATGCTTACATTGTGAAGACAGAAGAAGATCCAATCACTTATGAAGAAGCCAAAGGTAAACAGAATTGGGAGAAGGCAATGCAGGAAGAGTATGATGCTCTACTTGAAAATGAAACTTGGGAATTAGTACCAAGACCAAAGAATCAGAAAGTCATTGGATGTAAGTGGCTATATAAAACAAAGAGGTTTGCAGATGGTAAGGTGTCTAGATACAAGGCTAGACTAGTGGTCAAAGGTTATGCCCAAACTTATGGGGTAGATTATGATGAAACCTTTAGTCCTGTTGCTAAAATGTCTACAATTAGAACATTGATTGCTATTGTTGCTTGTAAGGGATGGAAATTATCACAATTGGATGTGAAAAATGCATTTTTAAATGGATACATTGCAGATGAAGTATACATGGAGCAACCAGAAGGTTTTATGGATTCAATTGGATCAGATTATGTGTGTAAGCTCAAGAGAGCTTTATATGGGTTGAAGCAGGCCCCAAGAGCTTGGAATTACAGATTGGTCAAGTTCTTGAATGAATGTGGATTTCAAGCATCAAAGGCAGATAGTAGTTTGCTAGTGAAGGCAAGTGAAAATGGATACATTTACATGTGCATTTATGTTGATGATATTATTGTTACAGGAACAGATGCTCAAGGAATCAATGAACTCAAAAGGCAAATAGAGAAGGAGTTTAAGATAAGTGATTTGGGAAACTTATCTTATTTTCTAGGAATGCAGATTGTGTATACTCAACATGGAGTATATGTTTCACAAGAGAGGTATTTGAAGAATCTTCTAGTCAAGTTTAATATGGAAGATTGCAAGACTTCAACTACACCATTGGAGGTAAATCATAAATTAAGCAGGTATGGAGGTGAAGAATTCAATGATATGAAGAAATATCAGAGTTTGGTAGGTAGTTTAATCTATGCTACCTTGACAAGACCAGATTTATCATATGCAGTAGGTGTGTTGTCACAATTTATGCATTGTCCAAAGAAGACTCATTGGATTGCAGCCCAAAGGGTACTCAGATATATCAAAGGAACCCTAAGTGAAGGTTTGTATTATGGTTTCACTTCTGACACAAGAATCAAAGTGTTTAGTGATGCAGATTGGGCAGGTGACTCAGATGATAGAAGGTCTACTCATGGGTATCTCTGCTATATTGGAGATAAACTAGTTTCTTGGTGTTCAAAGAAGCAACATACAGTTGCTTTATCATCCACAGAAGCTGAGTATAAAGGGATGGTAGAAGCTGCAAAGGAAGTGATATGGTTGAAGACCTTGATGAAAAGTTTTAAGACTGATCATAGTACTCCAATTATTTTTGGAGACAATATGAGTTCTTTGTATTTGGCAGCTAACCCTGTTTTTCATGCAAGGACTAAGCATATAGAGATTCAGTATCATTTCTTGAGGGAAAAGGTACTTGATAAAGAGATTGAAGTGATGTATACTCCAACAAAAGAACAAGTGGCAGATATGATGACAAAGAGCTTGGATTGACCTAAGCTACAGAGATTCAAGGAGATGGCAGGAGTGAAGAAGAATGGAATAATCACAATTAGTGATTGAGGGGGAGCTGTTGGAGGAAGCCAATCACAAATTGATGATTATACAGATCTTGAAGAAAGCTTATGGTCAGAATGAAGCAAAGGAAGACACTTGTGAAAGTGAAGAAGATTTCAGAATGATGTCTTGTACACATATGTACATATATGTGGAAATCCTTGTAATCTGAGTAGAACTAAATCTTAGGATGATAAGGAGTAGTGTCATAGATGCGAGATAAGTCTAAAGTCATGTATATATAAGTTAATGATGACAAGAAATATGTATGAGAGTCATTTGTAGATGAAAAATGTCTTAGAGATGTGTAGAGAGTTTTTTTCAGAAAATGACGACGGGTTTTTCTCTGAGTGCTCTCTGTCTGATCATGTGAATCAGAATTCCTTTTGTACACATCTAATTGAGAAGCTAATGAAGCTATGTCTAGAGTTTCAGAATCTAATTCCTCTTCTACTGTGAGAATGATCAATAGGAACATTTGTATGTAGAAATGAAAACTGAAGTCTGAGAGTAGCGCACTTTTCCGTCTCAGTGTTTTGCTTAGATCTGAGTGTATACTGTAAAGTTTTTGATGAGTGAGCACTTAAGATCTAAGTTAGGAGATAAGGAAGCTATGGCTAAAAGCATTTAGCAAAACGGGTTTCAGATTGGGAGAAATCAACTTAAGAAGTTGACTATGTCGAAGGCGCTACTTCTGAGAGACAGTTATGACATACTTTTGATCTTAATGATCAAATTAAACTTTTGGTGATTAGTTTTGAGAACTAATGATTAGTATGATTGCGCAAAGGTATTGCGAATACTTGTGCATCATTTACTTGAAGAAATTTGGAGTTTTGTGTAGGTAAAGAAGTTAATTTCTGAAGCAGACTTTCTGGAGTAAACATTTCTTCACTCAGAGAAGTGTTGATGAAAGTTTTAGTAAAGAAGAACAATGTTTGTGTAAAGTTTGGTTTATAACTGACATAGAAGTGTTCTTAAGTCAGTATAGATCAAATCTTTGGAGATTAAGAGGTCTCCAACACTAAGAACTCATTCTTTGAGTTGAAAGGTAAGCTACTTGTGGCTAAAAGAATTTGAATAAAAAAGGCCTATTTGGGAGAACCATGCATTAAAAATTGCAGGTGTCAAAGTCGACTACACAAAAGAATAGTTTCAGACATAGGTACATTGTTTGGAGGAAATCACAAGATCTATTGATTCTTTTGAAGTGATTTAACTTGGAGAACGTGCAAAAACGTTAGGAGACACCTTGTATAAAGTTTCATTGGAAGATTTATATATTTTATCAGTCAATGATTGAATTAAGCATAGCATACTTTTTTGTGTAATGAGTTTCTTTAGAGTTGACTCAAGTCTTCATAATTTGGCAATAGATTTCCAAAATTGGTCATGGTTATGAGTTGTTCTTGATACAGAGGTGCTCCAACATCAAGAAAAACTTGTTCTCTTGGAGATTAATCATCTCCATCAGTAGTATCAAAGCAAGAATCATCTGATTTGAAGAAAAGGAAGACCTCGACTGTTGTAGATATACAAAAATAAATTTTTGAAGATTCAAATGTGAAAGTTTGAAGTGAAAGCTAGAGAAGGAGGCCTGAAAGATATCAAGAGGACCAAAGGAACTATATTCGAATTAAAGGTACATTCGTTCTTCACAAAGCCTTAAGAATTTTGTGCACAGGTGAAAAGAGGATGGCGGATTTTCTTTAGATAGAGAAATTGGATAGAGAAAACTATCTTGCTTGGTCAATGAGGATGGAGGCTTATCTTATGAGCAAAGATCTGATAGGATATATCAGAGGTGAAGAAGAAAAACCAGAACTGAGGGATCCTAGTGTTCCAACTAGGGAAGAGCTCTCACATTTGATGGCATGGATGAAGAAGAATGCTCAAGCAAGGGGCATTATCTACATGGGAGTCAATGATTTCTTTCTACCTCACATTAGAGGACTCAAAAGTGCAAGTGACATATGGAATGCTTTGGAGGAGCATTTCCAAAAAACTACAATGTCAAGGAAGGCATCTTTACGGGCAGAATTTACCACATTCAAGAAGAAGACTTCTCAACCCATTTCCGATTATGTAGAAACACTGAAGGATATTGCAGATGCATTAGGAGTAGTTGATGAAGACATTAAAGAGGACAAATTGGTGAGACAAATTCTCACATGTTTGAGAGGAGATGATAAGTGGATTCCATTCATTCTATTCACTGAATTGTCACTAGATCATTTCACTCCTGATTTGAATCAACTGCTAGGACATATGCTAACCTTTGAGTAGGATAGCAAAGGTGATGTTGATAAGAGTACAGGTCAAGCAATGTATTCAAAAGATAAGAAGAAGATTAACAAAGGCAAGCAACAATTGAATGAAGATGAAGGCACTATGAGTCAAGCTAGCTTCCTAAGAGGAAGAGGAGCTGGCAAAGGAAGAGGAAGAGGAAGGAGCAATAAAGATGGTGTCAAAGCTTGCTGGATTTGTGGTACGAATAATCATTTAGCTCATGAATGTTGGTATAATAATCAGAATGGTGGAGGATATAACCAAAACTCTAATTCAAGAGGAAGAGGTGGTAGAAATCAGAGAAGTAACTTTAGAGGTAGAGATAATAGAGGTTTCTTTGGAAGAAATGCAGGAAGAGGCTTTCAAATTCAACCCTACAATAGTACCTACTACAATTATGCTTCAGATCAGAAAGAGGATTCAACCTTAATAATGAATGCAACTTGTGAAAGAGAAAGTGAAGATCAAAGAGTTTTCTACATTGACTTAGGGTCCAACAATCACCTGAGTGGCAACATAGCTTTGATGATTGATTTGGAGAATAAGGTGAGTAATCGTGTAGTCCAAACATGTGATAACACAAAGCACAATGTGAAGTCCATTGGATCAGTAAAGGCCAAGGATGGAAGCGCTCTTTTGAGCAAGGCTTTGTATGTTCCTATAATCCCAAAGAATTTGATAAGTGTAGGACAAATTGTAGAGAAAAGATATGAAGTAAGGTTTACTAATGATGGAGTTTATGTTGAAGGCCCTAGCCATGGGTATAAATGGATTGATCTCCTCCCACAGGGCTTGTCACTTCCTTATACATGAGTGCGGGCTCCTTGTTCAACACATCAGTCCTAGGGAAGATGTATTGATATATTTTGGTAGTGATGTATGTGAACACACTTAGGACCGCATGAGACCTTTTCTCCCTCTTTTTGTTTTCTTTTATGCCTCCTTGTATGTACACCTATAACCCTAATGAGTCATTTATCTTTGTACATTCAATTAATAATAGATTATGTATTGTGTTGTGTGAAAAAATTCTTCTTCTTCCTTGTGTTTTTTGTGTGCTTGCATAGACCTTGAACTCCAACAATAGCACCACCACTAAAGTGAAAATTGTACCCTAAAGTAGACTACCAATTATCTATACAAGTAGCATTATCAAAGTGTGTATCCAATAATGGATGCATTATCTCCACCCAAGCATAGACAAATATTCTTAGTGCCACTCAGATATCCGAATATCACTTTAAGTGCTTTCCAATGCTTCTCCAACATTTCGCATATATCTCCTCGAAATCCTAGTGCAAATTCAATTTCTAGTCTTTTAGCTATGGTAGCAAACATGAGAATACCAAGAAAAAATCGATAAGGAACTTTGTTCATGAATCTATTCTCTTCATCAAATTCAGAAGAATCATCCTTTTTGTGCTTCACTTACGTAGGCAACCATGTACTCAATTTCTTTCCACCATGAATATTGAATCTGTGAAGTACTTTGATTATTTACTAACTTTGAGACAAGTACATGAATTTCTTACTCCTATCATGAGTAATATGAATGCCAAGGATTTTTCTAGTAGCACACTACTCTTTCATGTCAAAATGTTGACTCAAGTTTGACTTCAAGAGAACAAGTTTTCTTGGGCCTTCCTAGAAATCAAAATATCATCAACATAAAGTATCGTGTATCAGGCTACCTTTTGAACATCTCTTCGTGTAGAGACAATGATCCTCGTTGCTTGTAAAATAGCTTTGAAACTTTGTGAATGCATAAAACACTCCATACCACTCTCTAGGTGAGTGTGTAAGTTCATACAAACTCTTCATGAGATTACACGCCTGAATTTCTTTGCTAGGAAGTACATAACCCTATGGTTGTTCCATATATATCCCATTTTTCAGACCTCCAAGCAATAAATCAGTCTCGCCATTGATATGGACCACCTCTAAGTCTTCTTTTGCAACTAATCTTAGCAACATTTTCAGTGTCATTATCCTGACGAGAAGTGAGAAGATTTTATAAAAATTAACTCATTGTTGTTGCATAAATCCTTTCACAACAAACCATGCTTTATACTTTAAAGAAGCACTATCTTATGTGAGTTTCAAGTTATATATGCGATTTCTTGATAAAGCTTTGCTGCCCTTTGGCAAATCTACCGATTCCCAAGTACCATTTCTATGAATAGAATCAAGTTCACTCTTCATTGCACTCCCATATTAAACTTGGTTTTCCATGCAACAACCAATAGCCTTCATAAGCTTAAGCATATAAATATCTAAATTTGTGCATGCTTATCATACTATCCCTTCATTCAATTGAAGTATTCATCCAATAATAGGTCAAATGCAAATCTCACTATGATAGTTAAGATAATTTTTAAATTTGCAACAATTAGAATTTTCTTTTGCATATGATTGATGCAAATAATAATTTAGGGCATATGGGACTCACATATAATGATTGTTCCATATCTTTCCAAAGTGAAAATTAGTAATGTTTTTATTACTAATTGTATTCAAACCAAAATAAAACATAGGACTAAGGATTTCTAAATAGACTTCCTCCTTCAATATTCTTGATATTTGTTTGAGAAAATTCAACATATTATTAAATTATAAAAGAATAGAAATGTCCATAACTTCCTTTCTAGAAAGAGTATACATGTTCATATCTTTAGATCAACCCCTTGATATTAATCACTTTTGTAAATCAAAATGTTTGCTTTGAAGAAAGCACATGGATTAATTTAGTGTATAAGCATGCAAAGAATCTAAATCCAAGATGCAACAAAATCTAGTGAACCTCTCCACAAATCTATCCTAGCATCACCTAATTTTTAAACCTTCTTCAATCACAACATACATATACAATGACTCTCTAATCTTTTCAATACATAGTAGAATTTATCCAATCTTCAAAAAGTTGTAAATTACTGCCATCTAAGCTGAAATGGTCATGCAAGTAACATCTATCACCTTAGCTTATCTGAAATTAGAAGTTCATTAGAACCACATTAGCAATAAAGATATTTGGATCCAAAGAAGTACATGATATACATTTACCAAAAGATATAATATGTATTCACTGGACACATATACAAAGAGCAATGGCTGCTACAAGGGATATCTCTATAGATAGACATTTTTCTCAAATACATATGTGCCTTGTTGCACACTATTTTGAGGAATTATAATATGATATGTTGTAGGGTCACTAGGGTCCCCATCATCACTCTCTCTTGAGTTATACTGAAAAATGCATACCGAAAATACTCTTATATTTGGAAACCTCCATGGGTCCATTTGACTCTTCATCTACCCTTACATCTTTTCTCTCCTCATGACCTTCCATTGATTGTCCTTTGTATTTCCATTTTCTTTGCTGAATTTTGGTGCTCCAATCCACTCCATATGCATAGATTGGTGCTTTACTTCTTTCCTTTAGCTCTTGATTCATGCTTTGAATCTTCTCAAGGTCACACTCACTTAAGATTGAATCTCACTCTCAACAATCCCCTCAAGCTTATGAGACTAGTTTATATATCTTCAACACATGTCCTTTATTTGAACTTCCAAAGCTTTAAAGCATCCAATATTTTAGTAGATATGTCAAAGAACTTCTATTTTTTTGACATAAAAGGAGCATTCACATATTTACCAAAAACTTTCTATCTCACAAAATGATAGTGCATGTCTACGTGCTAGCTTCAAGTATGATACATAGGATTTCTTGCCAAATGAATGCTAACCATATTATCCACATAGATGGGAATGGTCTGCACCTCCAAATTAAGATCATTTATGAGCTTCTTTGACCTCATAGCCTGACAAGTAGTAGAAGGTAATGCTCTATAATCAGCTTGAGTACAAGAGAATGCAACTTTTGGTTGTTTAGGTCAACCTCAACAAGAAGTGCCTATCGTGGACACAATTGTGGTGGGATATGAACTTCATGGCTATCTGGAACTCTCTCATAGAAGTCAAAAAGTTTCTCCTCTTATGGAAAATTCTTCAGCAAGGAATATGGACCAACCTAAAGGCTACCAAAATCTCTGGGGCATCTCCTTGGTGCAAGCTGTGTTGCCCATCCATTGAAGATGTTATTCACATTTTCTTCAATTGTCCCAACTCCAATAGGTTGTGGTAGATTCTCATAAAGAAAATTAGACTTTAGAAGCATATCAGCTGGAAATAAGCTCTATTGGGAGAAGAGATCAACTGCTCCATGACTCTTTGGAATGCCATCAGAGGGGAGGTCCTCTAGAAGATATGGCAAGAAAGATGTCCTTATAACTTTGGTGACTCCCCCAAAGAGTGGTTGATTGAGAAATCACTGTTCCTCCTCAGTAAAAGGATCACCAATTGTAAGAAACCCCCCCCCCTTCAGGCATCATAAAGTACTCCTTTTGATCAACAATAAGCTTAAACCCAAGTGGTCCTCACATGAGGGTGATAAGAGGGTGATTAACCTTCTTTGTAATGCGATCTAAACTATGTAAGGTCTACCCCTGCTCTGTGGGACTTGGGGGGTCGCATGGGCACTAATTCCTTCACTTGTACTTTTCTTTTCCTTTTATTTAATACAAGTCCTGGAGAGTAGGCTAAGGCCAAACTTCCTTTATAAAAAAAAATATTGGTTGTTTCTTAGAGATCCATGATATAGATTTTGTACCAAGCATGAATAAAAAACTTGATGTAAACAAGATATCATCAATTGATCTAGCCCTTTGAAAAGATATCACCATGACGGGAGATGGTTTCTTAGCCTCTTTAAGAGGATATGCGCTAGCCATAACACTTAGGGGACTTAAGAGATGTTTTATCCTATCACATGAGGGGCACTAACCTTAGGTTTTAGTGCATGGCTATCCTTATATGCAAGAGTCATCTTCAACACTTAGACAAGAGAATCACACCTCTTTGCGACGTAATGGAGAAATAGTTTCTTGGGAAGGCCAAGATGAATAAATTGACTTGGAGAAAGGTCTAAATAGAATCTCAGAACTTCAGAAAAATTAGATTATATGGATCCATATTCTCCCCAATTGAGATGAAATTCTTAATAAAGGACAATGGTCTATCGAATGCTCTATAAGTCTCATCTAGAAGAGCAAATTTCTAAAAACAATGATCTAAAATCAACTTAAATATGCATGCGCTTTGGTCTCCTTTTGCTCTATATCACCAACACCTATGTGCTACATTCAAAAGGATATAAGTGCCTTGTTGTATCTTATTTAGATTTTTGGTAATGTGACACAACCTCGAACATTGTTCACACTGGTTCAACCATTTCTATATGGAATCACTAGCATAAGAACAAGGAGTTCCAAGATCACATGGTAGTTCCAAATCTTCGAGCAACAAATTGGCTTGTTTAATAAGAGGTTCTTCATAAGAGATGTTTGGATCTATTCACTCCTTTTCTTATGCTCCTATATCTACCATGGGATCATCTTTAGTAGGCTCATTACTAGCACTAACATGTACATGTGGTAATGTATATAGCTTGAAATGTGTGCCCTAACGTCTGAGTCTCGGTGTTCATAGATTCCATGGTTACATATGACTTCGTGAATGTGTTTATTGCATGAAGTTTGGGTGAGAAGCCCTTCTATTTCTCCATTTTATGTTTTTTCCTTTGGTTTTATAACTTCTCACCTTCTTGAGATGTATATTGATTATCAAATGATGTAATTGTGGGCCTGATGGTGATGAGGAGACATGCTCCTGAATTTTTTTTTGAAAAAAGCAAGAGAATTATAGTAGTGGGAGGATTTACAAACTGTGCCTTGGGCAAGAGACACCCCAGCCATCAAAATTACAAGTCCAAAGACATGGAAATCCTTTTACAAGAATATTGAGCATAGATAGTATCCCTCCACTTGGAGGGCCTGTTCTCAGCCATCATCTTGAAAACATCAGAGCTAGGATTGGGGGCATGGCTAATATTTCTAATACAAGCCAAAGAGGCCTTTTTCAACTTTCTAGGAAAGGAGATGAGGAAGTTTCTCTTTCCTTTGCCTAAGGTAGCTTCATTTCTGCTAATCCATATGTTCCAGAGAATGTGTCCCCTCAGATGTTCCGCGACAGGATGTCTAAGTTCCTGCAGCAGCCAAGAATCACTTCCATCTTACTCAGATGAGGAAGATCATTAGTCTGCAAATACTTTTCCATAGAAGCCCAGAACGTTTTGGCATGTTGGCACTCAAAAAACAGGTGAGAAACATCCTCCACAAGGCCATAGAAGGTACATAGTCCACCATTAATGATAACTTTCCTCACTTTGTGGCCTATCCAAAGCCCATGGTGCAGCATTAACCATTGAAGGAAGGAGTGCTTGCTACAATCTAGAAAAGCCCACAAAGCTTTAAATCTGTAAGACCATTGGTGAGCAGACCAATTGACTTGCTATCTTGAGTTGAGCTTAAAAAGAATTTGATAAAAAATTCCTTTGTGCTTTTTGAAGTGTTTGAAAATTTGGGAAGTAGTGTCCAGCATGTTTAGCTTTTTTTGTGCCAGCTGTTGGAGTTAGACGTCTGCAGAAGCACGCGAACAACACAAGGAAGAAGAAGAATCTTGGAGCACAAACACACAATACTGAATGTATTACTAGAGAATGTACAAAGATAAGTAGCCCATTAGGGCAATAGGCATATATACAAGCCGGGGGAAAAAAACCTCCTAAAGAGGGAAAAAAGTGCCCCGGTAGTCCTAGTGTGTTCACACACATCACTACCTAAATATATCAACAAATCCCCCCTGGGAGTGATGCGGTGAACAAGGAGCTAGCACTCATGTATAAGGAAGTGCCAAGCTATGTGGAAATCACTCCACAAAAGGAAGTAAGCCCAAAGCTTTGCAGAAAGCTTCAAACTTCTCCGTAGGCAGAGCCTTCATGAAAAGGTCTGCAATGTTCTCATGTGTGGGCACATATGCCAAGTTGATCTCCCCAGTAGAGAACCTCTCCCTGACATAGTGATAATGCACCTCAATGTGCTTAGTGCGAGCATGGAACACAGGGTTCCTCGCAACTGCCAATGCGCTCTGACTGTCAGTGAAGATGGTGGTGGCAGAAGAGTGGCCAACACCCAAATCAGCCATAAGGCGTATGAGCCACACACACTCAACAGTCGCTGTGAAAGCTGCCTTATACTCAGCCTCACAACTGGAAGTGGCCACAGTAGGCTACTTTTTGCTCAACCAAGATATACATGAGCTACCAAGCATGAAGCAAAAACCACTGGTGGACACACGAGTGTCATAGCAACCAGCCCAATCTGAGTCAGAAAAAGAATGCAAATCTGGCGGTAGTGGTCCCCCCTTGGGATAAAACAACCCAAGTAGCCGAGTACCACTCACGTAGCGAAAGATGCGCTTAACCACCTTCCAATGCGTGACTCCTGGGCAATGCATAAACCTGCTCATCTGTAAGACAGCAAACTGAATATCTGGCCGAGTAATACATAAGTAAATCAAGCATCCAATAGGCTCCTGATAGAGAACAACATCAAATGCATCTCCAGCATGATGAAGACTCAAGTGTAAACCTGTCTCCATAGGAATGGCAATAGGCTTACAATCTTCAAGGCCAAAACACTGCAATAATGTGTCAATATATTTCGTTTGACACAAAGCCATTCCACCATCAACTTGCATATACTGAATGCCCAAATAGTGATGCAAATGCCCCAAATAAGACATCTCAAATGAAGCATGCAAATCAGCCTTGAAATCAGCAATATGCTTCTCAATAGGACCAGTGAGCAGCATGTCATCAACATAGACAACAATGATCAAAAGCACATCATTAGCACGCTTAACATATAAGGTGCTTTCAGTTGGACTATTCACAAAACCATGTGCAACTAGATAGGCATGTATCTTCTCATACCAAGCACGTGGTGCTTGCTTTAAACCATATAATGCCTTCTTTAACCTGCACATCTGGTTTTCATGCCCTTTCTGCACAAAGCCACGGGGCTGAAAAACATACACTTCTTCATGCAAGTCACCATTCAGAAATGTTGTTTTAATGTCCAACTGATGTACATTCCAACCATGATGGGCTGCAAGTGCACAAATGCTCCGAACAGTAGTCATACGACATGTAGGTGCAAAGGTCTCATCAAAATCAATGCCTCTTTCCTGCGCATAACCCTTTGCAACAAGCTTAGCCTTATACCTGTCAACTGTACCATCAGGTTTACGCTTCAGCTTGTATACCCACTTAGTGCCAATGGCCTTCTTGCCAGGAGGCAAGTCACATAAAGACCATGTACCATTCTTCATTATAGCATCATATTCAGATTGCATGGCAGCCATCCAATTTTCAAAATTATGTGCTTCATCAAAAGAAACAGGCTCATTCTCATCACAGAGACTAGATGCAGCCATAGCATAGCAATCTGATGCAAAGGAGGCACTATGAGAGCCTGAACGAGTACATTATGACAAAGGTGCATCTAATTTGCTGTCACGCAAAGTCTGCACCAGCCATTTTGGCATAGTTTTTGCCTGCTCAATATCAGCTCTCTCATCAACAAGTGCATCATGTAAATCTGGATCAGAAGTAGAATGATCTGCATCATCATATGAAACCTGCAAAGGTTGAGAAGTTGCCTCATTAGGACCAGCACTAGACTGTCCACCTATAAAAGAGGCATCCACGTATCATACATGTCTTTGGAGCTAACAGATGTCTCCTTAGTACATGAAAGCAATGGCTGAATAACATCTTCCACAAAGACAACATCACGGCTAACCAGAATGCGTTTAGTTGGCGGATGATACAGACGATAACCTTTACTTTCAGAACTGTATCCAACAAAAATACATTTTACTACCTTATCATCCAATTTTCTGCGATGTTGTTCAGGCACTAATGCATATGCCAAACAACCAAAAACACGCAGATGAGCAACAGATGGCTTGCGGTCATGCCAAGCGTCATATGGAGTGATAGACTGCAGCGCTTTAGTGGGACACCTGTTCAGTACATATGCTGCACACATGACAACCTCAAGCCAGAAACTATGTGGTAAAGCCTGACTCTTGACCAAGCACCTCGCCATCTCCATGAGTGACCTGTTCTTTCGTTCAGCAACTCCATTCTGTTGAGGTGTATATGGCACTATACACTGGTGTTTTATCCCACGTTCAGCCAGAAATGCATTAAAATCAGAAGACATATATTCCCCCCCTCGATTAGAACGGAGGGTGCCCATTTTACATGCTGACAGATTTTCAGCCAAAACCAAAAACTGTTTAAAGCACATGAACACTTCGGACTTTGCTTTGAGTGGATATACCCATGCATGCTTGAAAAGATCATCAATGAAAGTCAAGAAGTAAAGGTAATTCCCAAAAGAGGGTGTCTGCATAGGACCACAGACATCACTATGTACAAGCTACAATTTCTACATAGCCCGAACTGAACCATCTTTTGGAAAGCAGGAACGCTACATTTTGCCCAGAATACAGCCTTCACATACATGTTTTCCAGGTGCCTCAAGCTTGGGCAAAGAAGACACCATATCAGATTTCTGCAGGCATAGCAAACTAGCAAAATTCAGATGACCAACGCGTGCATGCCAAAGCTTTGCATCTGACATAGCCTGAGAATCATGAACTGCACATGCCGAATCATTCACAGATCTTTCATAGTCTATGAGCTTATACAGCCCATGACATAAAATGCCAAAAGCAATAATCACATCGCCATTTGATAGATCATGAACTCTACATCTGTCATCAACAAATTTCACAACCAAGCCAATCTTGGTTAATGCAGAAACTAATAAAAGATTCTTCTTGATCCTTGGCACAAATAAAGCATCTGACAAGGTGAAAGAACTACCATTAGTAGTAGTCAGAATGATCATGCCAACTCCCATAACAGGATAAGAGGAGTTGTTGGCGCATGTGACAGTATTCCCTGTAGGGGAAGGCTCGAGTGAAGAGAAGAAACTGCGCTGCGAGGTAATATGTTTGGTCGCCCCATTGTCAAAGTACCGAACATCTGAGTCCACTGCAGACATGCACTGCTCATGAGAAGATGGGTCAAAACTATAAACAGTAGTAAACGCCCATTCTTCTTCCTGCACAAGATTAGCAGACTCTGTTTTTGGTGTAGAGGCTTCTGCAACAACCATTCCAGCCTCCTTTTTCTTTGCCTCTTTTGCAGCCAATTTTGGACAGTTCTTTATGATATGATCATTCCCTTTACAGTACTTGCAAAAAAATTTCTGCTTTTTTTATTTCTTCCCATCTTTATCTTGGTTCTTTGAATGTGCAGCATTTGCAGATTTTTGCTTACTAGTAGAAGAGCTCCATTTTCCTTTGCCCTTCTCACTAGCCAGGAAAGCTTGATCTGCAACACGCATAATGGACCTGTTCTGCCTGGACTGATCTTCCTGCAACAGAACAGAGACTAACTCCTCAAATGATAAGGCATTCGGATTGCCTTTCATCATCAACCAAAGAGTAGAAGCAAAACTAATATATGAATCAGGAAGACCATTCAGAACGGTCTGCACAAGTGAGCTATCTGGTATAAGCTCATCAGCAAAAATCAACTGTTCCTTCAAATCTTTGATCTTCGTTAGGAAACTGTCCATAGAATCACCTTCATTCATGTGCTCACTCTCCAACTGTTTTCGGAGGTAAGCAACACGAGCCTCATTCCTAGCTTGGTACAATGTGGTAAGTGTATCCCAAGCATCCCTAGCTGTTTTGCAAGAGTGAATATGAGGAATAATGGCACGTTTGACAGACAAAGCTATCAATGCATGTTCCTGGGCATCTCTACCATCCCAACAAATTTGCTCTACAGTAGGTGCAACAGAAACAACAGCACAAACAGGAATCTGTGGAATATCATCTTCGACACCATCTTCATCAGCTCCAGCACCTGTATTTGCAGTACCTATCATTACAGGTGTAATAGGACATCTTTCAACACCCTGCACAATGTTCCACAATCCTTTTGCAACCAAAACATGTCGCATCATATAAGCCCATAATGGGTAGTTGGTACCATCCAGCTTATCCTCAACAGCCAACAGCACAAGGAAGAAGAAGAAGCTTGGAGCACAAACACACAATAGTGAATGTATTACTAGAGAATGTACAAAGATAAGTAGCCCATTAGGGCAATAGGCGTATATACAAGCCGGGAAAAAAAAACCTCCTAAAGAGGGAAAAAAGTGCCCCGGCAGTCCTAGTGTGTTCACACACATCACTACCTAAATATATCAACACCAGCTACCAAGATTTTCCAACAGTACATCTCTTTGACTATGGAGAACCTGCACACAAGACCTAGAAAAATCAGTGAATAAGTTAATTTGGTGGACATCCCTTACCCTGTCATTGCACATAAAGTCTCTCGAGGTAGTGACACCAGCTTCATGAAACGTGCTATTTGATAACAACTCTTTTATTATCGATGAAGGCCAACCACCCAAGCCATGGAGATTCCTGTATAAAAAATTCATAAGAGTACATCAATTCAAAGGGAGGGGTGAAGGATTGTTTAGCTTTGAACCAAGCCTGCCACATTCTGTACACCACGGGGCTGCCATAGGGGGTTATAGAGTGAGGAGATACCACAATGTCCCAAATATTGATGCTCTTGCAAGCTCTATAGTCTATCAGGAAGAATCTAGTAACATTTCTTTTAAGGAGATAGGACCAAACATCATTGTAGTAAAGACATCTCAAAATCCATTTTGGAGCCAGGTTATCCGTCATCTTTTTAGGATTTATTATTCCCAAACCTCCTTGATACTTGGGTAAACAACAACTTTTCCAAGCTACTTTGGGGATTTTCTTATGGTCACATTTACTTCCCCACAAAAATTTCCTAGCCAAAGCAATAAACTACTCAATTTGTTTATTAGTAGGAGACCAACAAGCCAAAAGTAAACAAGTTTAGGGAGGATGTAGTGATTAAGAACAAAAGCTTTATGGGGGAGGGAACTGCTAGCATCATACCAGTAGAGCAATTGCTTTTTGAACTTTTCAACCACCCACTCCCACCTTTGGGCAAAGGTAATCTGGAACCCCATAGGAATCTCCAACAATCTGAATATTTCCCCATCCTTGATGATGTTACAGCCAAGCCTTTCTACACAAATAGGCAAAGTTTCATTAGAAGCTTTAAATCCAGTTCTAGCATGGTTAACTTTGGATCCACTAGCAAGGCAGAAAGTTTCCAAGCATTCCAAAAATTTACTCACAAAAAGGTCATCTGCATTCAAAACAACATTAGTGTCATCAGAAAACGTTTGCAATCCAAGAGGGGAAGGGGAATTATGAACATTTATACCTTTAATCAAACCACAATTCATAGCATCTTTCACAAGCCAACTCAAAGCATCACTGGCAATGGCACATAACAGAGGGGCAAGAGGGCAGCCCTGTCTAATGGATCTATTGAGTCTAAAGGGGTCAGAAATGTGGCCATTGATAGCAACTCTAGAGCAAGCATTCCCAAACAGGGTACTAACATTTTTAATTAATCTTTTCTTAGCTCCCATATCATGCAAAGATTGAAGAATAAAATCCCACTGAAACCTGTCATAAGCCTTGTCAAAATAAATTTTAAAAAAATAGTAGTTTTGGTCAATTTCCTTAGCATTTTCCATACCTTCCCAAAGAGAAATGATGGCATCAAGAATGTATCTCCCTTTAATGAAACCCTTTTGCTCTAGGAGGATAAATAATTTCATTAAGGGACTAAGCCTTCTAGCTATGGTGGAAGCAATAATCTTGTAGCTGGTATTAACACAAGTAATGGGTCTCCAATTATTAAGGTCATCTTTGTTCCCCTTTTTATGAATAAGTCTAATAACCCTAGTGTTGATGTGGCAAGGGAGAAATCCTTTGCTAGAAGCCTCTTCCCACACCAAAAGAATTTAAGGTGTGAGAAAATCACATAATAGCATGAAGAACTCATTTGGAAGACCATCAAAATGAGGAGACTTATAGGGTTTCAATTTATAGATGGTTTCTTTGATCTCACCGGTAGTGAGGGGTAGGTCTAGAATGGTAACCAGGCTTTCAAGAATCATTTTCTTCCTTTTCAAGCCAATAGTAGCTCTGGCCCTCTGAATATCCTCACCCCACTTGTGAGTACCAGAGAAAACATCCATAAAGAAGCTTTTAGCCTCCTGTAGAGTCTCCTCAATATGCATAGTGTGACCACCTTCTTTTTTTTTAAATTAGGGATGAAATCCCTGCCTTTGTTCTTTTTCAAAAGAGAAAACATATACTTGTTGTTCCTGTCCATTTTCCCACTCAAAAACTCTTTTGATGAGGCAAGAGAATAGCTAGCTTCAAGATAACTTTCCTTACTCAATCTCAAGTGTAGATTGTGATACTCTTGGGAGGTGATATCAAGATCTTTCAACTTTTCCACAATTTTATATCTTCTTTTGTCTCTAACCTCCTTGGCTTGTTTCTTAAAATGAGTTAACAACATTTGTATTTCTTTCACCGCTTTTTCCCAAGCCAAACAAGGAGAGCTAGTGTTCTTAAAGTGGTGAGAGAAAATTCTTTTAGTTTCGGTCTCAATACAGGGGAGCTCTAGAAGGTTAGCATCAAGATGAGGCCACCCAACCCTGAAAGAAGGAATACCTAGCTTTAAGGTGATACTTAAGGACTTATGGTCGGAAACTAAAAGGGAACTATCACAATGCACACTCACATCCCAACTCTTCTGCAGAATAGAATTATTGACATAGCAACTACCTAATCTAGCAACAATATAAGCTTTTTCAATTTGTTTATTGGACCAGGTGAAACCATAATTTTTAGATATATCAAACAAATCATGCAGGTTACAAAGCTCATTCCAGGCATGTTTTTGAGACCCATTAATGGTGTTACCCTTGTACTTCCATCTATCCTTAATACTAGTGACCATATTAAAATCTCCTATCATAATGGCAGGCCCTTGAACTTGACTGAGCTCTTCCCAACATTTTTCGTGACCATACTGTTATTAGAAGCATAAACAAAGATGACAGAGAGGTTATAGGGGTTCCCCAAATGGATCTCACACCATTGATTTGTGTTACCAGAGGAGTTAGCAGCCAGAGTATGAACTAGGGCTTTAGAATCCCAATGACAACACCACCTTTACCATCATGGTGATTACTGAAAAACCACTTGAAGCGATTAGATAACAGATTGAGATTTATATTGAGAGAATCACCACCAATTTTAACTTCCCATAATTAAAGAACATCAAGGAGATTGTGCAAGGAATGAATCCACTTGTTTATCGTCTTAGGTCTAACAGGATCTGTAAGGACTTTCACATTTATGGAAAGAATAAATAGTTCAGACCTGATAAACAAAGACATAAGTTATTTCCTATTGTTCTTTGTAGGCTTAATTGTTGAGATGGAAGATCTCATAGCTTCTTTTCTTTTTGGTTTATTTGTGACTACCAACTACGTTGGCACTTCATCATCGACGTAGGCACAATTTCATCATTGATAAGATCATTGTCCATCTTGTTCCTGAGAGAACATTTTAGCAACCAATTTAGTAAGAGAACAGGACGAAGATTCATGAGTGGATTTAGGGAATACCTTTCCCTCATGATCAATGTAAGTAGTAGTATTGACCACTTTATTTCTTTTACCTACGAGAGACCAACCTGAGAACTTCATGGTTTGGTGATCCTTAGAACCAACAACAACAACTTTCCTTGGACCTGCCAACATTTCATTAGGATCCAAGTTTTCTTTAGGGTACAGGGTTTCATAGTTGTCAGACCTTCTAGGGCAGTCATCAAAGGGGTTTTGAACATCTTCAAGTAACACACCAAACATATTGTCAGACTTGAAGCCTTTCTTCTTGCCTCTGTTTGTCATTTTTTTCACCTAGGGGTTGGGGGGGGGGGGGGTACTATTATTATAATGACCTTTGACTGACTCTTTACTCTGATCTAATGTTTCTCCATACTTTTGGTCTTGGAGCAAAAGGCAATCCTTGATGATATGTCCTTGTTTATAATAGTTGTAACAAGCATTCGGGATATTCGTGTATACCACCTTTTAGGTGTGCAATTTTTTACCGCATGAGCCTTTGATGACAATGTGTGGTTTAATTTCTTTAGCTATGTATGCCCACTTCTATTAAAACTTAAGGATCCCACTTAGGATTGATATTATTGCTCCTAACGTTTTGACCAAGGACCTTACCAACCATCTTTCCTAAACTCTCTACCCATGGGTAATAATCAATGGGTAATTCAAGGAATTCCACCCAAATAGGGATCTTGGTGGGTTTGGGCCCTTTAGGGTTAAATCCAATGTACCATTTAAAAAAAGACACAGGGATATTTCTAATTAGCCACTGGCCTTCACTTATAACATGCAAAGCACTGTTGGCATCTTCAAAGAAAAACATGAAATAATTTTTGGGGCAATACTGAATGTGCTTGACCATAAGACCTCTAGACTCCCAATGAGTTTTTATCCAAGCTTTTAAAATTTCTTGCGCCGGTCTAGGACCATGACATAGACCTATAACCACTCTATCACTAAGATGGTCGAGCCATCTATCTAATGATGACTTATGAATGATTAAGGCATCATCATCTTCATCACTAGGAACATTATCGAGAACTATCTCATGGGGGTTTTCAGAGACCTTGCCTTTACCTTTACTAGGAGACACAGCAGAGCAGATATTACCTGCGAAATGATGAATATCATAGAAAGCTTCTTCATGGAGGACCTTCGCTCTAGTCAGGTCAGCATACGTTTTCGTTGGAGAGGAACATGCCAGCCTTTCTTGTTGTGGCCCAAAGGTCCCTTGGCAGTGTTTACTCCTTGATCTGCTTCTTGACACCAGGTTGCAACAAGGTCATTGGAGATATGGAGGTTCCCAGGAGGCAAGGGATCCTCCCCAAGGACTGACAGGCCATTCCTCAGAGCTTCAAACAAAGCCATAGAAACCAGGAAGAAGAGGTTAGCGCGAACAAAAATACCCCTCCCCCGCTAGAGGGGGAGGAGGACAGTTCTGAGAGGCCGTCAGCCATGCTCTAACATAGATGAAGCCAAACCCTAGAGGGCTAAGCTTCGACCTTTCATGTAGTATGAATTATTTTAGCCCTGGACCTAATGTAATGTTTAGCCCTGGACCTAATGTAATTTTTATTTCTTTCTCCATCAATTTTATACCTTCTGTTTTTTTCTCAAAAAAAAAAAAAAACCGCATGTGAAGTAGATCGTAAAACTTTCGACAACATTTTGGTCGTGCAAGTACATCTATCAACGAAAAGAGAAAATATTTATTTTAGCCACTTTACGTCCAGTTACACATATTAATCATTGAATCAACTCTTTATCAATATTAAGTTCGTTCACAAGGAGGTGATAAAGAGGGAGAAGAACTGAGCGAAGCTTCTGTATCACTACATGCCGTCATTTTATCTTCCAGATCAAGTACACATACTGCGTAGAATGTCTACCCCGTATGTGTACTTGATCTAGAAGATAAAATGAACATAGTGAATTTTAACTCATGTCTGCGTAGTTTTGTCTCCTAACTGTTGGTCGCTGCATCAGAAAATGTAATGTAATTGAAGTTTTTCATATCATCAATTTATCATATGCGCTAAGCTATATTAAACAAGGGCAAAGAACCATTTGCTTTGCGCACATGTATCAGTAATCATGTAGCTCCCCGTGTATAAAAATTCGAGTACCCTTTTCCGCATTCAATCAAAGGGAGATCTGAGATTAATGGCATTTGGTTAAGCCTCTGTAGCTGATAAGATGCAGATCTCTCTCGAAGATGGCGCAAATATAAGATGCAACGTCATAAATAGGGGATAGATGGGCTCCCTCGAGTGCGTCAGCTTGATCGCAAGATCGGACTCCGAAAAGAAGACATGTCTTTGCATGATGAATTGTCAGCGGTCATTGTTTCAATTTCGTAGTCGATTTGTAATGCATGAAGATATCTTTTTTGGGAGCGGATCTCTAGAATTTACGGCACTGATTGGAGTGAAGGATCATCAGAGAAGAACTACTGGTAATGAGGGCTCGCTTTCCTGTCCAGAGTCCAGAGGATTAATAATCTGCATTAAGGACACTGCCCCCTGACGTGAACTGACATGGCCCTACACGTCTTACGACAACACTATTTATTCACTTATTGAATCCCCCCTGTGTCCTCCTTTCGCCTTCCTTGATTATGCAACTCTGCGCATTGTACTTGTGACGTCCTTCAAGCACATGAATCCAAAAGCTTCACCGAACTCAGAGAAATAGATAGATACAAAGATTGATGGAGAGAGAGAGAGAGTTCATTGGCATGAAAAAAAGACTTTGTGCAGTGCCGTGGATGGTGATATGAGGCGAGGAAGAGACGTCAACAGAGACGTTAATTTTCGGGTTTTCGCGGGCTCCGTCCCTCTGTTAAGATTTTAATACGCCTGGAATGGGTGATAGGAAAACGGACAGAGCCGCTTGTAAATGTGATGGCATATGAGAGAGAGAGAGAGAGAGAGAGAGAGAGAGAGAGAAGAGAGAGAGAGAGAGCTTGTGTCAATGATCAATGCTCGCGAAAGGGAGAGAGAGGGCGCTCGCTCTTGGGTCGAGGCGGAGTATAACTGTAGAAATTGCGCCCATAATCCCCTGCTTTAATGCATGCCAAAGCATTCGATGTATTTCATTTGCTTTCTGGCAAGAAATCGACTTCATTTATTTGCTTTTCCGTCAGAACGTTCATCACTGACGGAGTTAAAGCGGAAGAAAAACAGGGCGCACTCGAAATGCATTGTGCGTCTCTGTAGTACGCTGATCTATTTCTTACATCACCGCAGTATGTTAAAGACAATTTAGCGGCACAGTTAGCTATATTCTATCTAATATCTCTCTGGAATTATCTTTTGCTTTCTTACTTACGAGTTGGCTATACTCTATCTAATACCCACTCACGGCGCAAAATCGTATGGAATGCAAAATTCGCAACTCTAGTTGGCTGGCCGACTTTTTTATTTGAGGAAACAAGAAAAGAAGTGTGTATTAATGATGGACTATACAGTTGTACAACCGGTAGGATCCTGCAAAGAGGGTCGAGATGGATTTTACATGAACAATTTATAGTAATCTTTGTAATGCTTTCTTCAACCACTACACCCAAGGTCACTTGATTAAGGACCATCCTCTATTTAATCAACATACTCTTCCTCTAGAAGACATCAAGTCGAAACCTCATGCACTACAACATACCGATGCTAGCCATGCTCATAGTCATACCTCGACATCTGTATGAACGTTGGAAATGTTTGGAAAAACTATGCTAGCCATATCGACAGTGACTTCGGTATCGGTATAACCATTGGAAAATTATCGTTGATACAAGCGTTGGTATAGACACCAGTATATGCGTTCATATGCATGACAGTATAGGCATCGATATGTTTCTAGGCACTATCGATGCTTATACCAATGCTTATACCGACGCATATATGGATGCCTATACCATCGACTCATTTTAATAACCTGAGAGCCATAAGTCGACTACTCCTCTATTTTCAATTTTGATCGGTTTTTGTCGAATTTACATGTGCCTACATTGTGCTCGATCTCACACACCTAGCTGCATTGTGCTCGTCCTGTGCTTTTTGTCTCTCCCCTCACACATCCACCCTCATCTTTTTCCATACACACATAAATCTCTCTTTCTCCACACACATGCAAAGATCTCTCTCTCTAGACATGCACAAATCTCTATTTCTCTCTCTCTCTATCTATCTCTCTCTCGCATCTTGGTAAATGATGTACATACTCCTTCACCCTCTCTCTTTCTCTATTCGTGTTTGTTTACTAATTTCACTTTCATTTTCTTTTGCAGGAGCTTTATGGCATCAATTTTTTGTAATTTAACGAGAGAGAACATTGTCTATGCTTTGACGAGGGATCTAAAGGAAATTACATTGACGTAAATGATTCATGTACATGCATGTGTTTTTTTGTTCTTTATTACAAAGATAGAGAGGGAAAAACAAGAGAGAGAAAGAGAGTGAAAAAGAGAGAGAGATATGAAAAAGAAAATGAAATGAAATTAACGTTTGTTAATGTTTAATGTTGGTTTTAGAGCATACACACACATATACACACACACTTACATGCATACTCATGCATATGCATACATACATATACACATGCATATGCATATATACATACACACACATATACATACATACACATATGCATACACGTACACTCTCACATGCATACACACATTTATACATATACACATGTTGATATACACACTTTTTCACACATACACACATAGACACACACTCACATGCATACATACACATTCATGCATATTCATGCATATGCATGCATACATACACACATATACATATACACATGTACATACACACACATACATACACACATGCATATGCATACATACATTCATACATACATACACACACACACATATATATATATATATATATATATATATATATATATATATATATATATATATATATATATATATATATATATATATATATATATATATATATATATATATATATATATATATATATATATATATATATATATATATATATATATATATATATTCATGCACACACATGTACATACATGCACATACATACACATATGGACACACATATATTTACATGCATATATACACACACAAAAGAGACACATGCATATACACACATAGATACACATACACATACACACACATGTACATACACACATATACACATACACAGACATATACATACATACACATACACATAAACACACATAGTCACATACAAATATATATACACATGCATACACACATACACACATACACATACACATACATGTTTTAGAGTTAGGGTTTTAGGGTTTTACATACATGCACACATGCATACACACATATACACATATATACACATACACACATATATATACACACATACAAACATATACATGTGTTAGGGTTAGGGTTTTAGTATTATAGTTTTACATACATACACACATGCATATACACATTTACACACATATACACATTTACACACATGTACACACATATACACATACACATATATATAAACACATACATGTTTTAGGGTTAAGGATTTAGGATTAGGGTTTTAGGTTTTTACATACATACATATGCATACACACATATACATGTTTTACGGTTAGGGTTTTAGGGTTAGGGTTTTAGGATTAAGGGTTTAGGGTTTTTACATACATACACACATGCATACACACATATACACATACACACACATATACATACACACATGCACACATATAAATGTTTTAGGATTAGGCTTTTAGGGTTTTTACATACATACACACATGCATACACACATATACACATATACACACATATACACACATATACACATACACATATATATACACATGCATACGTGCACATACACATACACACATATGCACATATACATGTTTTAGGGTTAGGGTTTTAGGATTAGGAATTTTGGCTTTTACATGCATACACACATTGTCCCTCTAGCACAATGGCAAGTACCAACGTGAGGAGATCCACTTCATAATTGTCAATCCGTGGAGACGTGAGGAATAGTATGATGACTATGAGCAAGTGATGACACAAGCGCGTGAATGAGAAGCACAAAATCTAACCTAACTTCTCCTCTCCTTTAGGTCCTTAAAGTTCGTTTATGATACTACTATGTTGATGATGCGTCTACTAAATGCGTTTTGAATTGCTCAAACATTTTTTGCTTGGCCGTTGGTTCTCAATTCAACCATAAAAAGAGTGGCTTTAAAGCTTCTAACATGGTTATCCGTGATTGCGTCAAAGTTAAAGAGTGTGATATCGATCAGGAAATTTTTAGAATTTTTGGTATTCTATGGGCTTCTAAATCACTTTCAACCTTCTTTGGGATTGGGTTATGAATACATTTTATGATAAAACTTTCAAATGGTATGCCTATCAAAGCTCTTTCTCTCATGGAGTCTTTATGGGTAATCACTATATTTTGCCTTTTCTGACCTATTTTTTGTCTTGCTCACTACACTCAAAGAAGCATGTGATGGAAATCATTGCTTTGATGAGAAGGTTCCTGTGTGGTGATACTTCTCAATTCAATAGAGTGCCCAAAGTTTCTTGGGACATTTTGTTGATATATTTTGGTAGTGATGTGTGAACACACTTAAGACTATCGGAGCACTTTTTTCCCTCTTTAAGAGGTTTTTTTCCACCGGCTTGTATATACACATAACCCTAAAAGGTTAATTATATTTGTACATTCACTTCATAATTCATTTAGTATTGTGTGTTCTTCTCCAAGCTTCTTCTTCTTCCTTGTGTTGTTCGCGTGCTTTAGTAGACCTCAAACTCCAACAATAGGTATTAGAGCAAGTTTTTGCTTCACTAGATCATCTTCAAAAACCCTCTAATGATTTTCTCACAATCACATGAGAACTGATGAGCATATTCAGGGCGATTAGGAGTTGGTTGTTGAGGACAATTTTGATGGTACCAACTACTCAATGTATGCATAAATGATGCATCATGTATGGGTCGCAAAAAATTTGCGGAATATTTTGTAGGGTTTTGAAAAACAACCCACTACACCTCCAAATATAGTTATCGAAGGTGATGGAGATGGCATTGAAGATGATAATCTTCAAATTCCTATTTGTGTTATGGCTCCTACTACACCTATTGCATAGCAACTTTGAACATGCCATTATCCCTGATATTCATTCTTACAAAATAGAAAAGGATGCTTGGGATACACTTACCACCTTATAGCAAGCAAGAAATGAGGCTCATGTTGCTTAGCTCTCAAAACAATTGGAGAGTATGCATATGAATGAAGGAGATTATATGGATAGTTTTTCGATAAAGATCAAAGATTTGAAGGAACGATTGATTGTTGTTGATGAGTTCTTACTAGACAATTCATTTATGTAGACTATTTTGAATGGTCTTCCAAATTCATATCAAAGTTTTGCTTCTACGCTTTGGTTGATGATGAAAGACAATCCAAATGCCTTAAGATTTGAGGAGTTAGTCTCTATTTTGTCACTCAAAGATCAATCCAGGCAAAACAGGTCCATTATGCATGTAGTATATCAAACTTTCTTAGCTACTTAGAAGGGAAAAGGTAAATGGATCTCATCTACTAGTAAGAAAAAATCTACTAATTCAGCATAGTCAGAAAAGGAACACAAAGACGAGAAGAAAGCAGAAAAGCAAAAGCTATCTTACAAATACTGTAAAGGAAATAATCATGTCATAAAGAGTTATGCAAAATTAGCTAAAAAAAGGCAAAGAAGAAAGAGGGTGGAATGGTTGTTGTAGAGGCCTCTACACCCAAATTAGGGTTTTCTAACCTTATGGAGAATGAATAATGGGCATAAAGAGTTGTGGAAAATTAGCTAAAAAAAGGAAAAGAAGAAAGAGGCTGGAATGGTTGTTGTAGAGGCCTCTACACCCAAATTAGGGTTTTCTAACCTTGTGGAGAATGAAGAATGGGCATTTACTACAGTTTGTCATTATGACCCATCTTCTCATGAAGAGTGTATTTCTGTAGTAGACTGGGATGTTTGGTACTTGGATAGTGGAGAAACCAAACATATTACCTCGTACTGTAGTTTCTTTAGTTCACTTGAGCCAAACCCTACAGAGAATACGATCTTACACACTAACAAATCCTGTTGTCTTGTAATGGGAGTTGGTAAGATAATTCTGACTACTTTTGATGGTAGTCCTTTCACATTCTCAAATGGTTTTTTTGTGCTAGGGATCAAGAAAAATCTATTATCAATTTCAATATTAGCCAAGATCAGCTTGGTTGTCAAATTTATTGATGATAGATGTACAGTTGATGATCTATCAAATGGTGATGTTATTATTACTTTTGGCATTTTATGTGGTGGGCTATATAAGCTTGTAGACTATGCAAACTCTGTCAATGATTGAGCATGTGCAATTCAAGCTTCTCAGACTATTTCAAAAGCAAAGCTTTGGCATGCACACTTTGGTTAATTGAATTTTGCTAGTTTGCTATGCATGTAGAAATTTGAAATAGTGTCCTCTCTGCCCAAACTTGAGGCAGCTAGGAAACGTGTTTGTGAAGGCTATATTTAAGGCAAAATGCAATGTTCATCCTTCCTAAAAGATGGTTCAGTTTGAGCTACTAAGAAATTGTAGCTTGTTCACATTGATGTCCATGTTCCTATGCAAAGACCTTCTTTCAAGAACTATCTTTACTTCATGACTTTTATTGATGATTTTTTGAGTCATGCATGGGTGTATCCATTGAAAGAAAATTTTGAAGTGTTTATATGCTTCAAATAGTTTTTGCTTCTAGCTAAAAATTTATCAGCATGTAAAATGGGTACCTTCCATTGTGATTGGGGGGATACATGTCTTCTAATTTTAATGCATTTGTGGCTAAGTATGGGATAAAACATCAGTGTAGAGTGTTGTATACACCTTAAAAAAATGGTGTTGTTGAAAGAAAGAACAAGTCTCTCTAGGTGTCCCACTAAATCACTATAGTCTATCACTCCATATCAGGCTTGGCATGTTCAAAAGCCATCTCTTTCTTATTTGCATGTCTTTGATTGTTTGGCATATGCATTAATGCCTAAACAAAAATGCAGAAAATTGGATGATAAGGCAGTGAAATATATTTTTGTTGGGTATAGTTATGAAAGCAAAGGCTAGTTTTTATATCAACCATAGATTAAATGCATTTTGGTTAGTCTTGATGTTCTTTTTGCAAAAGATGCAATTCAACCATTACTTTCATGTACTAAGGATACATCATTTAGCTCCAAAGCTGTAAATGACACTTTGCTGCCTCTTTTTATAGGTGGAAAGTCAAGTACTGGTACAAATGCGCTAATTTCTTAGCGTTTAGAGGTTTCACATGATTTTGCACATCATTCCATTTTTTATGCAAAATTACATGATGCACTTGCTGATAAGAGGGTTGATATAGAGGAGGCAAAACTATGCCTAAATGGCTTGTGTAGAATTTGTGAGATAGCAAATTAGATGCACCTATGTCATATGGTACTCCTTGAGGCTTGCGTAATGCTTCTTTTGCATCAAATTTCTATGCAATGGCTGGCTGTAATCTTTGTCATGAGAACAAGCTTGTTTCTTTCATGAAGCAAAAAATTCAAAAAATTGCATGGCTCCTATGCAATCAGAATATGATGTTATTATGAAGAATGATACTTGGTCATTTTATGATTTGGCTCCATTCAAAAAGGTCGTTGGTACTTAATGTGTATACAAGCTGAAGCATAAGACTGATGGAATAGTTGACAGGTACAAGGCTAGGCATTTTTCAAAAGGTTGTGCTCAAGAAAAGGGGCATATATTTTGATGAGACCTTTGCATCCACATGTCAATTGACTACCGTTCATAGCATCTGCTTTAGTCAAGCTTTGAATTTCTAGCACACAATTCAATTAGGTGTGATAATTAAAAAGCTTAATCAATCTAAGTGTAAGCCAACTAGAACATGTGTGTTTATTGATTGCAGGTAGGATTAGCAAATAATAACCAATCGAAGTGGACTGCTATTAGTATGATTGTAATCAGATGATACCCATCTTTCATGAAAGAGGTTACATGGAAGATCTCTTGTCAAGGGCGGGAAAAATGCTTCCATGCAAATAAGGACTCAGAAGGTTCAAGTGGATTTGCGAGCAACCCTAGAAACAGGGTTTGTAGGTACACAAAGATGGGAAAAATGACTCTTCTTGATACTTTTTGAGGCAAGGTGTAAATATTTCTCCTTAAAATCTGATTTGAGAATGGGATTCATTCTACTTTTTCATATGAAGGAAGACATGCTACATCAAGGAAGGTCTCATTTGTAGTCTGTTTCCTCATATATTAAGAGAACCCCTTGAAAAAGGGGTGATATTTAGATATCAGAAGGATGGAACCGAAAGAAAATAGTGGAAACGAGGCTTCAAGGCTCTGGGCAGGCATCTTCGAAGGGAATGCATGAATCTTATTTCTGTTGGTTTCATCTTCTATCTTAAGGAGACGAGAAGCAATATAGGGAAAAACACCTATCTGCATCGGCTTCTTTGGAGCACTTTGAAGTTCAAGTTAATAGCCTTGTTTAGAGCCATTCAACAAGAGAGTCATGCATTATTGCCCACTCCATTTCAAAGAAGCGCTAATGTTGAGGGATGCAGTGATCTATTTGAGAAGAGCTTGCTTGTTTTTCTTTATGGTGATGGGCTTCTACCATACATGGAGTCAAGTTGACAAAGTGTTGATTCATAGAGGAACAGGAGATGGATGCCCACGATTAGGAGTCATCTGTGCTACTATGAAAAGAACAATGTCCTAAGACACTGCGTACTCACGATTTTGCATGTTCCTACATCTATACTTCATATATTGTCACACTCATGTCTCTTGGTGTGGTCTTCTCACATTGGTACAAGGTTCTTCCAAGTTCATTGTTGTGTATTAATAGAAAACTTTGAAGGGTATATTGATACATGCTAGACTCTGTTGATTTGAAGCTCTACATTCTCTGATTCAGAAAACTAGATAAATGAATGGATAGATGGGTCCCACAAGTTAGCTTGCACTTGCATGTGAGTTTAGTACTACACCCTGTGTCTTTGTAGAAAGTTTGAAAGGTTTTTTGTGCACACATGTAAGTTTGAAGGCATAGCCATTGCTGTTAGATATAACACATACTAGAAAAGTATAGATAATAAGAAAGGGTTCCCCTGATAGAGCTTTGATAAGCCGAAACTCCTTGGCATAGATACTAACACATGTATCCCATTCTCGAATTTTGAAAGTATGCATACTATTATGCCTAAACTTTATTGTTCAAGTGTTTGATAAATATAAGAACCGAGAGTTGAAATGGGATTATCTTGGTGCTACCACTACTAGTGTGCTTGTACTAAAAGAAGTAGCATCCGAGTATTCCCAAGCTACTTTATTGCATGAAGATGAGGTCACTTATGTTGCTTTCACTATTGGTATTGCCTTAAGAAATGCTTTTTTTGCATAAGAGTAAGTGTTATAGTTCTTTGCTCAATATCACTATGAGTATAGGACATGAAATCTGTCTTGCTTGATCCTATGCAATGATTTGGGATGTGGTTAATGGCTCATTTGGTTGTCATTGTTTAGATGATATATGCATCTTGTGGTATGCTTTGCACAATTTTAATGATAAGATGTGTTGATTATTCCACTGTCAAGGATTGATGTCATCATTAAAGGCTACTTTCTTGTGTGATTTTCTTCATAACCTTATTTGTTTTGCTAATCCTAGTCCAAGGTAGTCATGAGTCCTTGATTCACGGTGTCCTATTCTAGCGGCCATGTTACACATCCACTTTGTGCAATGGTCATTCTTGTGTTATCTGCTGATTATGAAATAGTGATTTAAGTGGCATTTTTTTTCTTGATGTGTTGATGATGGTAAATAGAATGTGTGAACATCATGAAGAACTAGATTTAAAAGGAGCAGAGGTAGCACTAAGTTAAGGGTTGTGGAGTGGAAGGCACACCAGATCTATGGTCTATGTCTTAGAAGTCAGGAGTTGTTTGAAGGGTTGATGTTGATTGCATTATAGAACTTAAGGATTAACATTCACGAGCTACTGGTCTTTCAAAAGCAAGGATATGCTCTCTGTCACAATGTGTATGAATGTAAACTTAGATCTTAATTTGAATGGCATGTTGTGAAGCAAGCAAAGGATGTTGGATGCTATGTCTATGCTCACAAATATACTGATGTTCACTTGTCATCTTTATATCAAGATACACCTACCTGGGTGAAAGGTTAATTCAGATGTTCTTTCCATGACCATGGGCAAATATCAACTTATTGACATTATTCATCTACTTATTGTTGCTCTCGCTCTTGCATCCATCTGGCCACGTCGTTTATGAAGAAGTATAACACTGTCAAACAAAAATAATACAGAGAAGGTAGTCACATTGGTAGTAAGCTCCAACATTCATCCTTTTCTTTTCTCTCGTTACTACAAAATGTCTTCTTAAAAAAGCTCATTTTTCATCAGCATGATGGATGGGTAACACATTTGTAGGTTTCTGTCTACTTACTTATGAAATAGAATGCATTGCTCCACTCCAAGTGAGGTAGTGCCATAATTTCCAAATTTCATAGGATGCTTTTTTCTTTTGGTTAGTTGGAAGCTATTGTTCCCACTTTTACTTGTCTCGTCTACAACGATAGGCACATAACACCTTTTGAATGTTTCTAATGTTTAAAGCATGCAATTTTTTTGCTGGTGATGATAATCTTTGGGATTCTAGACTTTAACAATGCCTCTTTGGATAGCTCAATCTAACGATTGGATCATATGATGAACTGGAGTACATACATTAGATTTAAAATTCACAATGTAAGTGTTTCCTTTTTATGCATTGGAGGTCTTGATGTCCCATAAAAGGCTTGTGTAGGAAATAGGCACAAGCCTTAATGGGACTTTTCTCAATGCATTGTAGAATTCCCAACCATTGGTTTTCATGAGACCATAATTGCCTCAAATGCACTGAGGACATGTATTATGATTGTTATATGCAGTAGGAAATGTGTGTTTATCTCTATTTATGCCAAAACGTTCTCCCCAACTATTCAAGATGATTGGCTATCTTGGAGCTCAAATTTGCCCTAATACTCACTAAAGATTTAGTATGTTCGAAGCTTTTTTCTAGCAGTCTAGAAAATTTGATTTGATACTTGGATAGGCTTTGAAGGTCACTAAGCTGATTTGTCACCTTCACAAATGGAGCAGTGTTGTTAAATGGACTTGTATAGCTGTCTATTTGCAAAAGCCTTCTTTGCATTGCTACCACACGATAATGTATGGAGAGCCAAAGAGTGTGAAATGCACAAGTATCAATATCCCTTCTATTCCTCCCTCCATATCACGAACACCGTGAATACTTGGTGAGCTCGATGTGAAACGTCGTGATAGGAAGTAGGACTCTTAAAGTTGACATATTGGCTAGAGAAGAGAGACTAGCAAAAAGGGAGACGATAAAGTTTTCCCATTCGGATGGTTATGGAGACACTGTAATTGTTGAAATGGATGTGAAAACTTAGTTTGCATTTTTAGTAAGATGAAAAGAGGGGAACACCATTCAAACATTTCATGAGCATGTTGTCAAGCAAAATGGATATTTTAATGATAAAAATATCATAGAATTTTGCAAGGACTATGAACTAGAAGCTCGATCCCTCAGAGCTGGGCTTAGACCTTTGAACAACTTAAAGCTTATAGAGCTTTTTGTGTATAGTTTTCAATGAAACTTTATACAAGATGTCTCCTAAAGTTTGCAAACCTTCTCCAAGTTAAATCTCTCCAAAAGATTTAGTAAACTATTCTTCTGTATAGTCGACTTTGACACCTGCAACTTCTAATGCATGATTCTCCTAAACTAGAGCCCGTTTATTCAAATGCTTTTAACCAAAAGCAACTTACCTGTTAACTAAAATAATGAGTGCTTATTTGCTCAAACATTTACAATGGAGAGGGAGATCTGATCAAAACATTGACCACCACGATTGTGTCTGTTCCTATCTTCACTTCTTCACATTTACACATGTAAATATTTCTACTTAAAAATCTCTCAACCTGTTTATAATTAAACTCTCAAAATGTGTGCAAAGGTCATTCAACTATAGAGCTAGATTTTTACAAAAGAGTTCCTCAAAAGGATAAACATAGAAGGAGCACTAAGCAAAAGTTCGAGGTGCAACTTTCTTCTATTCAGAGAAAACATACATCTGATTGATAATGCATATTCTTCTCACTTTCTAAAGTCTCTAGTGACTTATAAAACTTGTCACTCATCATCTCTCATATTCGTATAATATCTATATCAAGTATATATAGATGTTTACATCCCAACTCATCATAGATACAAAGTTTCTATGAACTAATTACAAGATTAGTGTACATGTATATACAAACCTTCATCTTCTGACCATGCACTAAACTTCAAGCCTCATATGTTGATCTTTGCTTTATTCTTTGACTTCAAAATTTGTCCTAATTTTCAATTGATGATTGTCCTGCACCAAAAACTCCCCCTCAATCATCAATTATGATTTTCTCCAACTTCTTCATACCTACCATGTCTTTGAACCTCTGCAACTTAGGTCTATCCAAGCTATTGGTTAACATGTCTGCAATGTGATCTTTTGTAGAAGTATGTATGACTTCAATTTCTTTATCAATCACCTTCTCTGTCAAGAAATGATATTGGATCTCGATATGTTTGGTATTGGCATGAAACACAAGGTTAGCAGCTAGATATTATCTCCATGAATATGGGTGTACTCTGAATGATGTCAAAACTCTTCATGAGTGTCTTCAACCATATAACATCCTTTGTAGCTTCCACCATACCTTTATACTCTACTTCTGTGGATGAAAAAGCAACTCTATGTTGCTTCTTAGAACACCAAGAGATTAACTTATCTCCCACATAACATAAATACCCATAGGTTAACCTCCGATCATCAGGATTACTTGCCCAATCTTTGTCACTATATATCTTGATGTTTGTATCTGATGTGAATCCATAATACAAACCTTCTTTGAGTGTACCCTTAATATATCTTAGCACCCTTTGTCTTGCAATCCAATGTTCTTCCTAGGACAATGCATGAATTGAGATAATACTCCAATTGCATATGACAAGCCAGGCCTAGTCAATCTAGCATAGATTAGACTACGAACCAAGCTTTGATATAGCTTCATGTCCTTGAATTCTTCTCCTCCATATCTGCTTGATTTATGATTCACCTTCATTGGAGTAGGTGCTACCTTGCAATCTTCCATTTTAAACTTGATTAGAAAATTCTTCAAATACGTTTCTTGAGTCACATATACTCCATGTTGAGTATATGAAATATCCCAAGAAATATGACAAGTCTCCCAAGTCACTGATCTTGAACTCTTTTTCCATCTGCTTCTTAAGACTTTGTATGCCCTTCTCATCCGTACCTGTAAGAATTATGTCATCAACATATATGCAAATGTAAATGAACCTATTATCACTTGCTTCAACAAGCAAGCTACTATCTACCTTAGACACTTGGAAACCAAGATCTTTCAAGAATTTCACAAGTCTGTAATTTGATGCCCTTGGGGCCTACTTCAAACCATACAAAGCTCTCTTGAGCTTACATACATACTCTAGATAACATTTATCGTTGAAACCTTCTGGGTTGCTCCATGAAAACATCATCTAAAATATAACAATTTAGAAAAGCATTCTTAACATCTAATTGACATAACTTCCAACCTATACATGCAGCAATAGCTATGAGAGTCCTTATAGTTGTCATCTTTTCCATTGGACTATAAGTCTCATCATAATCTACTCCATATGTCTGAGCATATCCTTTCACAACAAGTCTAGCTTTGTACCTTGAAACACTTCCATCTGCATACCTCTTTGTCTTGTAGACCCATTTGCATCCAATGATCTTCTGATTATTTGGTTTAGGAAACAAATCCTATGTCTCATTTTCTATCAATGCGTCATACTCATCCTGCATAGCTTTCTCCCAATTTTCCTTACCTTTCACCTCATCAAATGTAGAAGGATCTTCTTCTACTTTCACCATGTAAGCATAATCTTTAGTGGTAAAAAAATGAACTATCATAACTATACCTTATGGGTTGCTTTCTGTTCTCTGTTGACCTTCTAGCTTCTCCACTCTTTGAAGTCTCTCGTTCTTCATATTCTGGATCAAACCCTGGCATCTCTTCATTATCAATTTGAGCATCAACAATCTCTTCATTATAAAACATTTGAATCTTTGATTTCCCCTTTCTTTGGGTCACAATTTCTTCATCACCTGCAAAAATATTAATTTTACTTGCATACCAAGTACCTTGCTCATCAAATGTAATATCCTTTGACACAAGGAATTGCTTTGTGGATAGACTCCTCAACCTATAACCCATCTCCTTATCATCATAACCAATGAACACATATTTTTCAGCTTTAGGTTCCAACTTATTCCTTAATTGAGATGGCACATATGCATAAGCGAAACATCCAAACACTTTGCAATGATCTAAGGTATCTCTCTTACCCCACCATGCCTCATAAGGTGTCATACCATTAAAATCCTTATATGGAAGTCTATTAACCAAATAAGTAGTTGTATTCATAGCCTCAACCCACAAATAATTAGGGCAGTTTTTGTCTTTCATCATTGACCCTTTTCATACCTGCATTCCATAAGTAATCACTAAAATCATTAGAAAAATGCTCTCCCCCTCCATCTGACCTTAGCCTCTTCAATTTTTTGCCCTATGATTCTCTCTGCATACACATGATAATGCTTAACTGTATTTAATAACTTTGATTTATCTTTGATCACATATATAGTGATCCACTGGTAGCATCATCAACATAAATCACATAATATCTTGAACCATTAATGCTAAAGTCCTTTGATGGACCCCACACATCTGTATGCACAAATTCAAGCTCTAAATGCATGAAACCATGCTTATTATATGATTTCTTATGAGCTTTACCTCATTGACATGCTTCACATCTGTATGTCATGTGTTGACCTACAACATTAGGTAATCCAAGCACTGAACCATTGTTAATCATATCCTTAATACCTCTTTCCTTGAAATTTCCAAGCCTTTTATGCCAAAGATCTAACTCAGAGATCTTATGTCGTCCATAAGTGACCAAGGCATGACCAACATTGCCTTGAATTTTCAATGTGAATAACCTTCCTTCTTTCTTTCCTGAAACAATTTTTTTATACCCAATGCTAGGGTCTTCCAGACAAACTCCATCATTAGTGAACCCTACTTCATAACCTTTCTCTACAATTTTTCCTACACTTATCACATTCTGTGGGATTGTAGGAACATATAAAACCTTACTCAAAAGAGTGCTTCCATCCTTAGCCTTTACTGATCCAATGGACTCCACATTATGCTTTGTGTTATCACCTATTTGAACTACATGATTACTCACCTTATTCTCCAAATTAGTCATCAAAGCTATGTTGCCACTCAGGTGATTGCTACACCCTCAGTCTATGTAGAAGACTCTTTGATCATCACTTTGTCTTTCACAAGTTGCATTCATAATTAAGGTTGAATCCTCTTTTTGATCTAAAGCATAGTTGTAGTAGGTATTATTGTAGGATTGACTTTGAAAGCCTCTACCTGCATTTCTTCCAAAGAAACCTCTACTACATCTACCTCTGAAATTACCTCTCTGACTTCTACCACCTCTTCCTCTTGAATTCAAGTTTTGATTATATCCTCCACCATTCTTATTATTATTGATGGAAAGTGTTAATATCCAAAAGAACAAGCTATCCTTGATGTTAGAGCACCTCTATATCAAGAATAACTCAAAACCTCAACCAATTCGGAAGACCAATACGAGACTAACTATGAACAAACTCAATACACAGAAAGTGTGCTTCACTTTATGCACTCATAGACTGATCAAACATGTAAGGTTTTCAATGAAAATTTGTATGATGTGTCAACTACTATTTTCGCACCTTCTTCAAGTGAAATCTTCTCAAAACATTTAGTGAATCTTGAGATTTATGCCAAACAATTCACCTATTTCTAAAACTGTACTTCTATACATTCGACTTTGACACCTGTAACTTCTAATGCATAGTTCTCTCAAATTACAAGCCTTTTATTCAAATGCTTTTAGTCATAGGTAGCTTACCTTGCAACTTAAAGAATGAGTGCTTGACTGCTCAAAAATTTACATTGTGGAAGGAGAACAAACCAAAACATTATCATCAAATTTGCAACTATTAGAGTCTTCTCATCTTCACATTTACACATGTAAATGTTCCTACTCTCAATTCTCTCAGCCTGATCACAATTAGAATCTAAAAATTTGTACAAAGGTCACTCAATTATATACTTAGACTTGCACAAAGGAATTTCTTAAAAGATTAAACACAGAAGGAGCACTAAGCAAAATATTGGGCGAAACTTTTCTTTAA
Source organism: Ceratopteris richardii (assembly GCA_020310875.1). Classification (NCBI taxonomy): domain Eukaryota; kingdom Viridiplantae; phylum Streptophyta; class Polypodiopsida; order Polypodiales; family Pteridaceae; genus Ceratopteris; species Ceratopteris richardii. Next base: position 21,256,870 of record CM035434.1, on the reverse strand, counting down.
TTCAAGGAAACTTTTCATCTAGTGGATGAGAGATATCTTCTTCACTTCTAAAGTATCTAATGAATCTTACAAATGCTCGATCATCATCTTGCATACATGCCCCGACTTTCTACTTGTATATATAGGTATTTTGTACAAACTCATGACTATAACAAAAGTATAAGCATGTTTAATGTACATGTATATACAAGCCTTCACTCTCTGATTATGCACTAACTTCAATCTTCATATATTGGTCTTTGCTTCATCCTTTGACTCCAAACCTTTGTCGAAAACATCAATTGATGGTTGTCATGCACCAAGAGCTTCCCCTCAATCATCAATTGAGATTTTTTCCATCTTCTTTATACTTGCCATGTCTTTGAATCTTTGTAGCTTTGGTCCATCCAAGCTTTTAGTTAACATATCTACAATCTGATCTTTTGTTGAAGTATGTATGACTTCAATATCCTTATCAATCACCTTCTCTCTTAAGAAGTGATATTGAATTTCAACGTGTTTAGTCCTAGCATGAAAAACGGGGTTAGCAGCTAGATACAATGAACTCATACTATCTCCATAAATAATGGGTGTACTCTGAATGATGTCAAAATTCTTCATGAGAGTCTTTAACCATATGACCTCCTTTGCAGCTTCAACCATTCCTTTGTACTATGCTTGTGTAGATGACAAAGCAACTGTATGTTGCTTCTTGGAACACCAAGAGATTAATTTATCTCCCACATAACATAAGTATCCATATGTTGATCTCCTATCATCAGGATTACCTACCTAATCTATATCACTATATATCTTGATGTCTGTATCTGATGAAAAACCATAATACAAACCTTCTTTGAATGCACCCTTAATGTATCTTAGCACTCTTTGTCCTACAACCCAATGTTCTTTCCTAGGAAAATGCATGAATTGAGACAACACCCCGACTGCATATGACAAATTAGGTCTAGTTAATGTAGCATAGATTAGACTACCAACCAGACTTTGATATAGATTCATGTCCTTAAATTCTTCTCCTCCATGTCTGCTCAATTTGTGATTCACCTGCATTGGAGTAGGTGCTACCCTGCAATCTTCCATTTAAAACTTGATCACCAAGTTCTTCAAATACCTTTCTTGAGTCACATATACTCCATGTTCAGTATATGAGACCTCCATGCCCAAGAAATATGACAAATCTCCTAAGTCACTGATCTTGAACTCTTTCTCCATTTGCTTCTTTAGACTTTGTATGCCCTTCTCGTCTGTACCTGTAAGGATTATCTCATCAACATATATACACATGTAAATGAACCCACAATCTATAACCCATCTGCTTATCATCATATCCAATGAACACATACTTTTCAGCTTTAGGTTCCAATTTATGCCTTAACTGAGATGGCACATATGCATAAGCCAAACATCCAAATACTTTGCGATGATTTTAGGTAGGTCTCTTACCCCACCATGCTTCATATGGTGTCATACCCTGCAAAACTTTACATGGTAACCTATTAACCAAGTATGTAGCTATGTTTACAGCCTCAGCCCACAAATAATTGGGACAATTCTTTTCTTTCATCATTGACCTTTCAAACTCAACAAGAGTTCTAGTTCTCCTTTCTGTTACACCATTTTCTTAAGGAGATTACTTGCACATAACTTCCCTTTTTATACCCGCATTCCATAAGTAATCACTGAACTCATTAGACAAATACTCCCCCCCTTTATCTGACCTTAGTCTCTTCAACTTCTGCCCTGTGATTCTCTCTGCATATACATGATAATGTTTAAATGTATTGAATACCTGTGATTTATCTTTGATCACATATATGGTGATCCACCTAGTAGCATCATCAACATAAATCACATAATATCTTGAACCATTAATACTGAAATCCTTTGATGGTCCCCACAGATCTGTGTGTACAAACTCAAGCTTCTCTAAATACATGAAACCATGCTTAGTATATGATTGCTTATGAGCCTTACCTAATTGACATGCCTCACATCTGTATGTCATGTGTTGACATGCAACATTAGGTAATCCAAGCACTGAACCATTGTTAACCATATCCTTAATACCTTTTTCCTTGAAATGTCCAAGCCTTTTACGCCAAAGATCTAACTCAGAGATCTTATGTCCTCCATAAGTGAACAAGCCATGACCAACATTGCCTTGAATCTTCAATGTGAATAGCGTTCCTTCTTTCTTTCCTGAAACAATTTGTTTATACCCATTGCTAGGGTCTTCCACAAAAACTCCATCATTAGTGAACCTTACTTCATAACCTTTCTCAACAATTTGCCCTACACTTATTAAATTCTTTGGAATTGTAGGAGCATACAAAACCTTACTCAAAAGAGTGCTCACATCCTTGGCCTTCACTGATCCAATTGACTTCACATTGTGCTTTGTATTATCACCACCACATGGTTACTTACTTTATTTTCCAAATCAATCATCGACGCTATGTTACCACTCAGGTGATTGCTACACCCTGACTCTATGTAGAAGATTCGTTGCTCTTCACTTTGTCTATCAAAAGTTTCATTCATAATCAAGGTTGAATCCTCCTTCTGATCTGAAGCATAATTGTAGTAGGTATTGTTGTAGGATTGACTTCGAAAACCTCTACCTGCATTTCTTCCAAAGTAAACTCTACCTTTGATTAGTCTTACCACAAATCCAACAAGCTTTGACACCATCTTTATTGCTTCTACCTCTTCCTCTTCCTTTGCCACCTCCTCTTCCTCTTAGGAAGTTAGCTTGACTAGTAGTGTCTTCCTCTTCATTCAATTGTTGCTTGCCTTTGTTTATCTTCTTCTTATCCTTTGAATACATTGCTTGACCTATACTTTTATCAATATCACCTTTGACATCCTATTCAAAGGTTAGCATATGTCCTAACAATTGATTCAAATCAGGATTGAAATGATCTAGTGACAATTCTGTGGATAAAATGAATGGCTTCCACTTATCATCTCCTCTCAAAGCTGTGAGGATTTATCTTACCAGTTTTTCCTGTTCAATGTCTTCATCAACTGCTCCTAATGCATCTGCAATATCCTTCATCCTTGCTACATAATCAAAAATGAATTCAGAAGCCTTCTTCTTGAATGTGGTGAATTCTACCCATAAAGATGCCTTCCTTCACTTTGTAGTATTTTGGAAATGCTCCTCCAAAGCATTCCATATGTCAATTGCACTTTCAAGTCCTCTAATATGAGGTAGCAAGTAATCTTTGACTCCCATGTATATAATGATCCTTGCTTGAGCATCCTTCTTCATCCATGTCTTCAAATCTGAGAGCTCTTCCCTAGTTGGAACACTAGGATCCCTAAATTCTGGTTTTTCTTCTTCACATGTGATATATCCTATTAGGTCTTTGCCCATAAGATGCGCTTCCATCCTCATTGACCAAGCAGGATAATTTTCTCTATCCTACTTGGTCAATGGGGATTTTCTCTATCCTGCTTGGAAAAATAATTTATGCTCAGAGGAATAAGAAAAATATTGAAGGTATATCATTTTAGTTACTAGAAATTTTTGAAGAAGCAAAGTTCTTAGTTTAGGCAATCATTTCTCAAAGTTTGAAGAAGCATTGAGTTAATTGTGGACATAGAGGTTGTCTAGTGTCACATTAATTCATTTCTTGTGATGTTTCATACATGAATAAGTGGTATTGGAGTAGAAAGGTTCTAGAGAGCAGAAAGCATCAAAGGTACGAGAAGTTTTGGAAGGTTTTTCATTAAAGTTTGAAAGCTAAAGCATTCAAAGACACAAGGCATCGGAAAATTATTTTATAAGTATCTTTATACACAAAGAACTCTAAAAGGTATTATTCTTTGGCCTTTAAACTCACACGTTGAAGTAGAAGCAAAGAATTATGGTATATTATATCTCCATTGACAAACTCGGCAGAGATAATTATTCTACATGGGTAATGAGAATGGAAGCATTACTTATAAGTAAGGATCTCATGGTGTACATATCAGGTGAAGAAGAGAATCCAATATTTGAAGATGAAAGCCGAACAAAGAAAGAAGAATTGGATGCAAGTGCAAAAGCTTACATCTACAATACAATCTCATATCATTTGCTACCACACATCGGAGGATTGGAATCAGCCGAAGAAATATGGAATGCATTGGAGTATCGATTCCAAAGTACCACCAAAGCAAGGAAAGCGATTCGATGGTCAGAGTTTATAACATTCAAGAAGAAGCCAAGTCAAAGTATTAGTGATTATGTCACTAAGATGAAGGATCTAGCAGATAGTCTCGGATCCATAGATGAAGATGTTGAAGATCACAGATTGATTGCTCAATTGCTTGCAGATCTGAGAGGACATGCAACATGGAAACCTTTTGTCTTGTCAACATAACTTTCTTTGAATCATTATGTTCCAGACTTGAATCAATTGCTTGATTTGATGCCAACATTTGAGCAAGACTTGAAGGGAGATGAAGATAAAGGACAAAGTTTTGTAATGTACATGAAAAACAAGAAGAAAGGAGATAAAGGTAGATCAAATGATGAAGAGGAACTAAATTCTCAAGTTTATTATGCAAGAGGTAAAGGCACTGGCAGAGGAAGAGCAAGAGGTATTGGAAAATGAAGAGGTAATCATAATAACAATAAGAAGGCTTGTTGGATCTGTGGATTTAGTAATCATTTGGTCCATGACTGTTGGCATAATCAGCAAGGATGAAATTAAGATCAGAATAGCACTAAAAGAGGCAGAGGTGGAAGATATCAAAGTTATTCTCAGAGAGGTAGACAAAATCAAAGAGAAGGCTATGGTAGAGGTGGAGAAAAAAGTTGGGGACAAAATCAATCCTACGACACCACCTACTACGATTATGCAAATGACACAAAGAATGAAAGTCATACATCATTGATGATGAATTCAATCAGCACATGAAATAAGGAAGATCTAAAGGTATTTTACATTGACTCTAGATGTTCTAATAATTTATCAGGATACAAAGAATTGATGTTAGAATTGGAAAGAGGAATTCCTAGTCATACAATTCAAACAGGTGATAATACAAGACATAGTGTACATTCAATTAGAAAGGTGAAATGCAAGACTGGAGCATACTTGCTAACCAATGTTTTGTATGTTCCCACAATACCTAAAAACTTGATTAGTGTGGGGCAGATAGTTGAAAAAGGTTTTTAAGTCAGGTCTACAAATGAACGACTATTTGTTGAAGATCCAGAGAATGGATATAATCAGATTGTTTGTGGTAAGAAAGAAGGTAGACTCTTTACTTTAAGATTGCAAGGGAATATTGGTCAAGATTTTCTCACACATGGTGAAGGAGTGATTATAGAACTTGATCTCTGGCATAAGAGATTAGGTCATTTCAGTGAAAGGGGAAATAAAGCTATGGTTGCAAATTAGTCTGTACTAGGATTACCAAATGTGCAGTCAACATATGATTTATAAATGTCAAGCATGTCAAATGGGATAAGCACATAGGTTACCATTTTCGAAGAAACGATTCAAACATGATGGATTATTATAGCTCATTCATAGAGATGTATGGGGACCAACAAAATAAGGATCTATTAGTGGGTCAAGGTATTATGTTCTTTTCATTGATGATGCTACAAGATGGATAACTCTATATGTTTTGAAGGAAAGATGAGAAGTAGAAGAATGTGACCCAAGGAGGTCAAATAGCATGAGAAGGCAACCAGAAAGGCATTCTTACGATACTTCTTACATAACTCAGAATAACTATGCATATATGGTCAACCATGATGAAGAACCTCAGAACCATGATGAAGCAAAAGGTAAGAAGCAATAGGAAGAAGCAATGAAGGAAGAATTCAATGCACTAGAGGAGAACAAGACTTGGGAACTTGTTGCTAAACCAAATGGTAAGAAGATAATTGGAAATAAATGGGTTTATAAAGTGAAGAAGCTTGCAGATGGTAGTAAAGCTAGATAGAAAGCTAGACTGGTGGTGAAAGGCTATGCCCAAACTGATGGCATAGATTATGATGAGACATTGGCTCCTATAGCTAAGATGTTAACTATAAGGACAATAAATGCTATTACACCTTTAAAAGGATGGACTCTGTGTCAACTGGATATAAAGAATGCATTCTTGAATGGATACATATCAGATGAGGTATACATGGAACAACCTCAAGGGTTTATAGATTTCACGTATCTAGATTTTGTTTGCATATTGAGAAGAGCACTCTATGGATTGAAGCAAGCTCCAAGAGCATGGAGCTATAGATTGGTTAAGTATCTCAATGATCTTAGCTATCAAAGCTCAAAAGTAGATCCAAGTCTACTCATCAAAAGAATAGAGGAAGGTACAATCTACATTTGTATTTATGTAGATGACATTATAATCAAAGGTACTTCAGATAAAAAAATCAAGGAGCTAAAGAGATTACTTGAGAAAGAGTTCAAGATCAGTGATCTAGCAAAGTTATTATACTTTCTTGGTATGGAAGTCACTTATATAGATCATGGCATATATATATATATATATATATATATATATATATATATATATATATATATATATATATATATATATATATATATATATATATATATATATATATATATATATATATATATCACAAAAAAGGTATGTTGTGAACCTATTGAAGAATTTTGGTATGGAGAATTGCACAAAAGCTTCAACTCCATTTGAAGTTAATCACAAGCTGAGTAAATATGATGGTACAGAATACAAAGATATGAGGAAGTATCAATCTCTTGTGGGTATTTTGATTTGTGCTACACTAGTTATGTAGTGGGAGTTTTATCACAATTCATGAACTGTCCAAAGAATCCACATTGAATTGCAGGTCAAAGAGTTCTCAGATATGTCAAAGGAACCATAAAGGAAGGATAATATTATCCTTTTACTTCAGATTTGAAGCTGAGAGCCTATAGTGACTCATATTGGGCACGTAATCAAGATGAGAGAACATCAACACATGAATACATGATATACATTGGTGATAAGCTTGTAAGTTGGTGCTCAAAGAAACAACATACATTAGCATTATCATCAACTAAAGCTGAGTACAAAGAACTTATAGAAGCAACTAAGGAGGTCATATGGATGCAAATATTATTCAAAATCTTGGGCATTTATCAAGGTATACCTACAATACATGGAGATAACATGAATTCACTTTATCTTGAAGCAAATGTAGTATTTCATGCAAGAACAAAACATATAGAGATACAATATCATTTCCTGAGAGAAACGGTAATGGAGAAATATATATGTATATATATATATATATATATATTAGAAAATGAAGTACAATATATAATCAAATGTATATAAAAAATAGGATTTCAATGTAGATAAATAAATATGAAAAGAGCTTAAAGTTTTTAAATAAATTAAATATATATAATCTAATATATAAAAATGGGATTTTAATATAACTTTTTAATTAATTAGATATATAAAAAATAGAATTTTAAGTTTAATATTAGTATATATTATCATATGTATGTATGTATGTATCTATGTATGTATGTATATATGTATGTATGTATGTATGTATGTATGTATGTATGTATGTATGTATGTATGTATGTATGTATGTATGTATGTATGTATGTATGTATGTGTGTGTGTGTATGTTTGTGTACACACACATACATACACACACACACACACACACACACACACATATATATATATATATATATATATATATATATATATATATATATATATATATATATATATATATATATATATATATATATACATATATATATATATATATATATATATATATATATATATATGTATGTATATATATATATATATATATATATATATATATATATATATATATTATTTTAATGTAGATATATATAGGATTTTAATATAGATAAATAAATATAGATAGACAGATTTTTTATTTAAATTAATTATATATAATTATATATTTATATTACTTAGCAAAAAAGTATAATTTATAATCCAATATTCTATATACAACTTAATACATAAAGAATTATGATTTTTGAATTAAAGTAAATATATTAAAAATAGGACTTTTTGTTTAGTAAAAAGATTAGGGTTTTAGAATTAAATATCCTAACATGTCCACAGGGTATGAGATAGCATCTTTGGATCTATAGGAGAGAATGACATGTTTATGCACTCATTGCAAGTATTAAATTTGGTAGAAATGATGAATTTGTATTGCACATGTTAGAGAATATGGATTCTTTGCTAAAAATGGAGTAGGAAACCTACACTACCATTCGCATGGTCCCCTTGGTGAGTAGGTGGACCCAAACAATATTGCACCGATTACCTGTCGTGGATAGAAGAGAACGAAGAGAGAGGTGAAAGTAGAAGGTATTGGTAGCACTACAGAGAATGAACACATAGAAGAAATGCTTGAAGCATTTTATGAGATGGATGAAGATCATAATGGTGGAGAAGATGTCATAAGTTCGATGAACACAACAGAATTTTCATGATCAGAAGCGGACAAAGAGTACCAAAACATGCAAAAACTAGCCCATTTACCACTATACATTGGACCAGAGATATTTGTACTACATGTGTCACTTGTGATGCTCAATCTTTGATCCTTTTATGGATGGTCAGATAGTAGTATCTTTGAATTATTAAGATAAGTGGATTGGAATAAAACTTTTGTTGCTATATCAAAATATCTTTATTTACTAATATCGTTCTAATTTCTTATTGGAAGCTTCTTAAAAATTAGTTCTGCTAGATGGTGATGATATGTCTCCAACACGTAGATATGCAAAAAAACTTTTGCCATCCATAAGAATGGACTACACCAAGATTCATGCTTGTTTGAATGATTACTTTCTCTTTCGGAATGAGTATGAGTATCTCCAAATATGTCCAAAGTATGAAGCGAACATGTTTAGGGAAGACCTTGTGGACGAAGGAGTCCCCGCAAAGAATTAAGAGCATGTTCAGATGTAAATCCATAATTGACTCAATATCATAGCATATAAAGATCAAATCTACAGATGTTATTATGTGAGTGCCTATTAACTCTGATGCTTGAAAACACATAGATAGTAAGTGGCTTGAGTTTCGGAGTGAGCCTCAAAATTATTGTCTAGGCCTAGATATGCATGAAGTAAATCCATTTGGTCTACACAACTCTTCATGGAGCACATGACTTGTATGTTTGGTCAATTATAACATCCCATCATGGTTGGTCATAAAAAAGGACCCTTTATTATTAGCTCTCATTGTGCCATGTAAGTATAAGATAAAAACCATGGATGTATACCTTGCATCACTTGTGAAAGAGCTATGCACTTTATGGAATGGGATTACTGTGTGTCATATGTCTCAACCTATAAAAAGACGAGACATGGAAGTACAAGGCATACTTATGTGGAGGATGAATGCACTACAACATACCAAGGGTACACCGATGTTCCGCATACCGACGGTCCGCGTCAGCATCGGTGAGACCCTCGGAAGATTTGGAAAAGCCGCTTAGCCTTGGAAAAACCACTACAACAGATCGATGGTATACGGAGGTTTTTACCGAGGAAAATGAACGCGGCTTAATTTTCCGCGATGCCGGTGTAAAGGTTAGTTTGCACGTCGGTACCAAAGCGCCCGTATATGCATCAGTATTTGCGTCGGTATATGCATCGGTATATGCATCGGTATATGCGTCGGTATATTGCGTCGGTAATACCGGCGTAAATACCGAGGCTTCTATTGGAGATACCGTCGCCTATACCGTCGCCTGCTGGGTGTACCGATAGTTATTCCGATGACACTACTGGGAGTACCATCGTGTATACCGACGACCACACCTGCAAAATTTTTTTTGGGCAGAGTGTTTTATCTTTTGCTACAACAACATTACCATGATGTTGCTTAACAAAAGACAATACACTCTGCCCAAAAAAAACCAAGTACATGTGATGTGTACTCTAATGACAACCGAAATATGATTTCATGAAATAGAGTATTATTGGACACAAAAGAGATAATCAGAATGAACTATGAACCAAAAGAAGTTATATATTTCAATAATGAAGCATGTACAAGAGTGTGGCAAACCACTCTCATATATGACGCTTTTACAAAATGTGGCGAAGCAATGTATTGCCATATGAGAATCAAATACAAAATATTGGTCTTCCACTGCCATACACATGCAAAGAATGTTCCATATCAATAGTCCTGCAACAAAGAACATTAATGGAATGAGATAAATTCACATGAAAATTACAAACAACAAGTAAAAACCAAGTTTATAAATTAATTACCTCATCGCAAATGCTCCCATGAAACTACCGCACTGTGTCCCTCCAAGTCCTGCAATAGTGCAGTCAATCCATGACTATATCCGTAAGACTCCTCCATTCGTGTTGGAGGACGACCAATTGCCAGCTCTTGAAACAAATATCAAAAGATTAGAGAAACATACATGAGAAATTTAACACAAATAAATTTAATAAATGAAATGGTACTTACAAACTCATGACGCATCGTGTCATATCCGGCGCTGCCCAAATGTGACGGTCCAATCGTATCTAAACGTGTGGCTATGGCGTTTCGGTGCTGGCGATATCAATCAGGAGTCTACTGCTGCTCGTCACGAATCATGTCCCACTCCTCAACATCTAACCATACGGGCTTTGGTAAGCCTTCTGTGAATGCATCACGTGCCTCGGATCGTTGATGGGACATGACCTCACGTGCGGTGTGCAGAATCCACTTTGAACTGACAATAAACTGTCCATCGGCTGGTCGGAACTCCTGGTAAATGGTTTGTGTGATATAATTCTTCGGATCTTTATCCTCTTCACTCCATTTCAGCATGATGGAGTGTCCAAACTGGATGGAGCAAAGCTATCGTATGCGTGCACGCATTGCTTTGCTAGTCGCATCCATCACCGGAGCTCCATCTCGGATACTATACACCTTGGAGTCATCATGGTCATGAGCACCCCAAGGTGTACGTGGTGTTCCACGTGGTGTATTGCGTGGCATACCTACATCGGAGGTACTCGTCCTAGGAGTAGAAGCGGGCGACACAACGTCCGTCGCACTGCCTCCACAACAACCGCCTCCTCTGTCTCCAGACCTACCTGTAGATCCACTCCTAGAACCTCCTGATCTAGAGCGTGACCTCGATCTACGAGACAGACCAGAACCTATATCGCGCTGAGGTGTCGAATGCACATGTCTACTAGTAGACCCAATAGAAGATGGCTGCAAAGATGGTCGTGGTGGAGTCACGAAGCTAGGAGACATACCTCCTACGGGAGTAGCACCACCGGTAGGAGTGACACCGGCAAGAGTGACACTGGCGGGAGTGACACCGGTGGGAGTGAGGCCAGCGGGAGTGAGACCAGCAGGAGTAAGGCCACCAGGAGTGAGGCCGGGAGGAGTGCTACCACGAGCGATCCAATACTGTGATGCAGCGGCCATATACGCAGGAGGAACCTGAGAGATGAACTCCAAAAACTGCTCCTCTGTCATGGAATGTGGAGTGACTGGAGGAATATCTCCCATCGTGCTCTGTAATAAAAGAACTCAAATAATTAGCATGCGATAAGAAAAGTAATAAAGAGAATAAACAAAAAAAAAATAGTACGTACAAGTGTTTTATTCAAAAGTCCTCTATTCTAGCATCCTCTTGAAGATCCGATGCACCGAGAATATATATCTCTATATCGATGGCTTCTAAATTGCTTGCTATGTTGGTTTCCTCCTGATCATCGTCTATTGCTTCGTCTTCTCGAATAATGACCTCTTCTTCAATGACATCTTCTTCTCGAACAATGATCTCTTCCTCCTCGACTATCGAATGAATCTCTGAGTCCACTAGAGATGGACTTTCTTCTACATCTATGTTTTCAAAAATTTGTCTACTACGTGGAGCGACTTGTAAAACAAATAGCCACTCTGGCTCTTTTGAACCTGGTATAAAAACAACTTGCTCACAGTGTTCGGGAAGTACAAATGTATCCCTTTCATCTGTCCTTAATCTTTTGGATTCGATTTGAAGCAAACCGCTCTTATCCCGTCTCACTCTTGCGTTTCTTCCAGAGGTGACTACTTTAAACCATTTCACATAAAAAACAAAGTAATCAAACTTTCTGAAAGATAGTTTCAAGATGTCTTGAATCACACCACAATAATCTAACTCACCTTCTAGAGCATTATTATCTCTTGCACTCGCTCTACTTTTTTGTAAAAAATTCACCATCACTCCACTATCAAAAGTAGACCTATTTTGATCGATTCGTGCGATTCGAAAGTGTCGACCATGAGACCATAGTGCACCTATTTAATATACTCCCAATCACATCCTTTTACGAGTTCTTCTTCTTCTTCAAAGATATCTTCAACTGCTACCTTTGCTTGTGAAACCGCTGTATCTAGCCATCTGTTCGTTGAAAAAGGTGGGAGAGGTCAAAGATTTTCTGGAAGAGGTAAAAATCGAGTGGAACGATTTCTTCGAAATTGAGCTCTTTCCTTTGCGTTAGTTTCCTTGGCAAGTTCATATCTTTCTAACCACTTTTGCATAGGCTCAGAGTTAACTATGCAAAACTTGATTGCCTTCTCTCTGAAAGCTGCATCCATTTTTCTTTGCAATCCTTTACCTTGTGGTTTATCGCCTACGAGACAAACATCTTCATCATCGCTCCATAACCGAGGCATTTCGGGATCCTATATACGTAGAAACTCAGTTATGAATACAAGAGATTCTTGTACAAGCCATCCCTCTGCCATGCTACCCTCTAGACGTGCTCTATGTCGAACAAACCCTTTTAATGTTTTCATAAAGCGCTCTAAGAAGAACATCCATCGACTACGGACAGTTCCTACTATTGCAACTTCATCTACCACATGAACCAATAAATGAAGTTGAATAGTGAGAATACTTGTGGAAAAGTATCTCTCTACCATACAAACAGCCTCGATAGCATTGAGTTTCGCACTCTCTATGCTATCTCTATTTATCTCTTTAGAAGATATCCACCGTACTAAATAACTAATTTTATAAATGGTTTTTCGTACATCCTCTGAAAGATAATCTTTTAGGGCTACAGGGAGCACAAACTGTAAAAACTTGTGCCAATCATGAGACTTGAGTCTTGCAAGATCGTCGTTTCGTGTGAAAGCAGTCTTTAGACACCTCATGCATCCAGTAGGTGTACGAAACTCTGAAATTGTTTTCTTCACTTGTTGCTCTTCCATCCTGTGAAGCACCCAAGGAGCTCTCGATAATGATACTGTTCCGTTGGGCTTAGTAATTGCCCACAACTCTCGCATACAACCTCGCTCTTCTAAGTCCTCCCTTTGTGCTTTACTTTCTTTCTTTTCGATCAAAGTTTTTCAAAGAATCTCTTCCACATTCTTAAAGATATGCATCGGGTCTACCAAATGATTGATCACCAATTCACTCCAATAAGGGAGTTCATGAAAAATGGACAACCGTTTCATGCTAGCAACTGGATTTTCTGAATCCCACAGTTATTTCCAATTGCTAACTTTCATTTGGTGTTGCGCTTGTCGATCAATTTGTCCTTCACGTAAAACATGTCCATCAGGCAAATATCTATGATGTCCTTCATAGACAGTTTTACGTAGTGCTTTGGAATAGTGTGCTTCGAGTCGTGGTCCGCATAAAGGACAAGTATGGTAACCCGAAATTGATAAACCTAAACATTCACCATACCAGGCCAATCATGCATTGTCCACATAAGTATGCCTTACACTCGCACGTCTCCTCTTCTTATAGGTTGAGACATGTCACGCACAATAATCCCATCCCATAAAATGCCTAGTTCTTCCACAAGTGGTGCAAGATATACATCCATGTTTTTTATCTTATACTTACCTGATACAATAAGAGCTAATAATAAATGACCTTTCTTTGTGGCCAACCATGGTGGGATATTACAATTGACCAAACATACAGGCCATGTGCTCCATGAAGAACTACGTAATCCAAATGGATTCACTCTATCCATAGCTAGGCCTAGACGTATGGACCGAGGCTCACTAGTAAACTCTGACCACTTACTATCTATGTGCTTCCAAGCATCAGAGTCAGCTTACACTCGCATTACATTATCTGTAGACCTGTTCTTTGTATGTCATGACATTAACTCAGCTATACATTTGCATCTAAACATGTTCTTAATTTGTGGAATGATAGGAAAGTGGCGAAGAGCCTTTGCGGGGATTGCTTCGCCTACAACGTCTTCTCTAAATCTATTTGCTCTACACTTTGGACATACATGGAGATGCTCATACTCATTCCGAAAGAGAATGCAATCATTCAAACAAGCATGAATTTTAGTATAATCCATTCGAATGGACTGTAAAAGTTTTTTCGCATCTCCACGTGTTGGAGGCATGTCATTGCTCTCTGGCAAAAATTGATCTTTAAGAAGCCTGCAATAAGAAATTAAAATGATATTAGTAAATGAAGTTATTGTGATACAACAATGAAAGCCAATTTGTTCTCCACTTACCTGAATAATTCAGTGACACTACTATCTGACCATCCATAAATGGATTGCCGATTGAGCATCCCGAGTGAAGCACGTAGTACAGATATCTTTGCTCCATTGTAAAGTGATAAACGAGCTAATCTTCACATGTTTTCATATTCCTCATCAACTTCTCATCGTGGAATTTCTGTTGTGTCCATCTCGACACCTTCTTCACCATCATGATCTTTGTCTATCTCATAAAATGCTTCAAGCATCTCTTCTATATGTTCATTCTGTGTAATATTATTAGTGCTTGCTTGTACGTCTAAGTCCTTTTTTGCTCTCTTTTGTCCACAAGAGGTTACCGGTGCAATAACACTCTCTAACATGTGCAGTACAAATCCGTCGTTTTCGATAAATTTGATACTTGCACTGTGTGCAAGGACATGCCATTCTCTCTTGAGGATCCAAAGAAGCCATCTGCTACAATATGGACATTTTAGAACATTTGTTTTTTTGTTAAACCTAAAAATCTAACTCTTAAAGACTTAAATCTGAAATACTAAACCTAAATACTTAAATACCTAAAAAAACTTAAAACCCTAATTTTAAAACCCTAATCTATATAGTTATCCTATTTTATCTTTATATTTCGATTTTTTCTTAATTGATCCTATTTTATATATATGTTTATTTATTTATTCATATTTTTTTCCTCTTAATTGAGTTATATGTATGCCTAAATCCTAAAATCCTAATTTTAAAGATCTAGTCCTAAATTATGTATATTTCTATACACATGTGTATATACATGTATATATGTATTATATGTGTATGTGTACGTGTGTATATATGTTATGTAGGTGTTAAAACCCTAAAACCCTAATCCAAATGACCTAGACCTAAAACATGTATATATATATATATATATATATATATATATATATATATATATATATATATATATATATATATATATATATATATATATATATATATATATATATATATATATATATATATATATATATATGCATGTGTATATATATATATATATATATATATATATATATATGTATATATATGTGCATATAGATAGGTGTATAAGTATGTGTGTTTGTGTATTGTATATATATTCACTCTATTTAAAATGATTAAATTTAAACCTATTTTTATATATTTAATCATATATATTTTATTTATTTATTTAAAATACTAGTTCTTATCATATTTTATTATCTATATAATTATCCTACCTTATATTTATATATTATTTATATCTTCAGATTTATATATTCATATTTTTTCATTACGTAATCGTATTTTTATATCTTTAATTTTATATATTTAATTATATATATTTAATTAAATTATTTAAAACACTAGTTCTTTTTATATTTATTCATGTATATAATTATCTTATTTTATATATATTGTTATTTATATATTCAGATTTTTTCCCTTTGTAATTATATTTTTATATATTTAATTTTATATATTTAATTAAATTATTTAAAAACACTAGTTCTTTTTATATTTATTCATGTATATAATTATCTTATTTTATATATATATTTATTTATATATTCAGATTTTTTCCTTACATAATCCTATTTTTATATATTTAATTTTATATATTTAATTTTATATATTTAATTTTATATATTTAAATAAAACCCTAATCTTAAAATTCTAGATCTAAAATATGTATATTTTTGTATGCATGTGTATCTACATGTATATATGTATTATATGTGTATGTGTGTATGTATGTTATGTAGGTGTTAAAACCCTAAAACCCTAGTTTTAATGATTTAGACTTAAATCTAAAATACTAAAACCTAAATACTTAACCACCAATAAAAATATAAACCCCTAATCCTAAAACCCTAATCATATTTTATATATATATTTATTTATATATTCAGATATTTTTTCTTATTTTCTCTATATTTTTCCTTAATATAAATATAAGTGAGTTATATGTATGTCTAAACCCTAAAACCCTAATCTTAAAGATCTAGACCTAGAATATGTATATTTTTGTATGCATGTGTATATACATGTATATATGTATTATATGTGTATGTGTATGTGTGTATATATGTTATGTAGGTGTTAAAACCCTAAAACCCTAATCCAAATGACCTAGACCTAAAACATGTATATATATATATATATATATATATATATATATATATATATATATATATATATATATATATATATATATATATATATATATATATATATATATGCATGTGTATTTATATGAGTATATGTATATATATGTGTATGTGTATATATGTGTGTATATGTATATATGTATATATATATATTTATTTATTTATATATTCAGATTTTTTTTCTTATTTTTCTCTATATTTTTTCTTAATATAAATAGACATAACCCTAAAACCCTAATCTTAAAGATGTAGACCTAGAATATGTATATTTTTGTATGCATGTGTATCTACATGTATGTATGTATTATATGTATATGTGTGTTTGTGTATATATGTTATCTACGTAAAACCCTAATCAGAAAGACTTAGACTTAAATATGAAATACTAAAACCTAAATACTTAAACACCTATTAAAATCTAAACCCCTAATCCTAAAACCCTAATCATATTTTATATATATATTATTTATATATTCAGATTTTTTTTTCTTATTTTTCTCTATATTTTTTCTTAATATAAATATAATTGAGTGATATGTATGCCTAAACCCTAAAACCTTAATCTTAAATATCTAGACCTAAGAGATGTATATTTCTGTATGTGTATATGCATGGATATATATATTATATGTATATGTGTATGTATGTGTAAATAGCGTAAAAACCCTTATCCTATTTTTATATATTTAATGTAAAAAAAAAACTTCAAAATAAAAATAGGATTATATGTGTGTATGTATGCATGTGTGTATATATGTGTGTGTATGTATGCATGTGTACATGTGTGCGTGTGTATGTATGCATGTGTATACATGTGTGTGTAGGTATATGTGTATGTATGTAGGCATGCATGTGTGTGCATGTGTGTGTACGTGTGTATGTATGCATGCATGTGTGTGTATGTGTATGCATGTGTGTGTATGTGTATGCATGTGTATACATATGTGTGTATGTGTATGTGTGTGTATGTATACATGCATGTGTGTATGTATACATGCATGTGTGTATATATGTGTGTGTGAATGTATATGTGTGTATATATATATGTATGTATATGTGTGTGTATGTGTATGTATGCATATGTGTATATATGTGTGTGTATGTATGTGTGTATGCATGTGTGTATGTATGCATGTGTGTATATGTGTATATGTGTGTATGCATGCATGTGTGTATATGTGTGTGTATGTATGCATGCATGTATGTATATGTGTGTATATATGTGTGTGTGTATGCATGTGTGTATATGTGTATGTGTATGTGTATGTATGCATATATGTATATATATGTGTGTATGTATGTGTGTATGCATGTGTATGTATGTATGCATGTGTGTAAATTTATATGTGTATGTATGCATGCATGTGCATATGTGTGTGTGTATGTAAGCATGCATGTGTGTATAGGTGTGTGTATGTAAGCATGCATGTGTGTACATGTATGTGTGTATGTATGCATATGTGTACATGTATGTGTGTATGTATGCATATGTGTACATGTATGTGGGTAAATGTGTGTGTATGTGTGTGTGTATGTATGCTCTATTTTCCTATCTCTATCTTCATTTCTTTCATTATTCTTTATCTCTCTCTCTCTCTCTTCTCTCTCTCTCTCTCTCTCTCTCTCTCTCTCTCTCTCTCTCTCTCTCTCTCTTTCTCTCTCTCTCTCTCTCTATCAATAGAGAATAAAACAATCACTTACAAGTATGCCCTTCTTTTGGATCGTTGTCGTCAAAGCGTAATGTATGTCGTCTATCGTCCAATTCCAAACAATCGATGCCAAAGAACTTCTGCAAAATCGAAGAAAAGAGAGATTATAAAACCTAAAGCATAGAGAAACACAAATGCTAACAGTACGCGCAGCACTTACTAAGATGTGAGATCTAAGCCGAGAGAGAGAGTGTGTGTATAGAGAGAGATCTGTGTGTGTGTGCACAAGACAATGCAGGTCGCAATTCGATTCGTGTGTGCAAGTTCGACAAAAGACCAACAGTATTCAAACACGCACAAAAATGTGAAGTTTTGCTCTCGGGTTCGCGGTATGTTTAAAACTCACCGTCGGTATGGGCACCGGTATGGGTGTCGGTATACGCGTCGATAGTTCCCAATAAATTACCGATGCTTATACCGATGCTCATACCGACGCCTATATCGACGCTCATACTGATGCACATACCGATGCATATGGGCCACACCGATGATCCGTTTAAAACGGTCATACTCACGGTCACTTGACCATCGGTATCTCTAAGTGACATTTTCCGAAACCCATACCGACGCCGACTGTGACCGTCGGTATATGCAGCATCGGTATGCCCCTCATATGTTGTAGTGAACTGCGTCGGTCTGAGCATCGGTATAAGCATCGGTAACCTACTAGAAATTACCGATGCCCATACCGATGCTCGAATTTTAACTGGGCCCAGGAGCAAACATTCAACATTTCGGGCGTTTTGAACTTAGATCTTTGACCGTCGACTTTGCGCGCGCGAACAACATATCTCTCTTTGTCACTGTTTCTCTCTTTCTCTCTCTCTCTCTCTCCTTCCCTCTCTCTCTCTCTCTCTCTCCTCTCTCTCCCCCTCCCTCTCTCTCTAGATCTAAGCACACCTCTATTTTTCCAGATCTGAAGTTTTGGTAAGTATATCGCACATACTGTAGCACTCTTTTTGGAAATTCGACAAAAGACAACTTCAAGTGGACTTCGACGACCACGATTCAAAAAACTACATCGAGGTAAGTGATTGTTTTGTTTTTGATTGACATAGAGAGAGAAATAGATACATATACATACACACTCACATATGTATAAACACACACATGCATATCCATACACACATACACACATGCATATGCATACACACATACACAATGCATATGCATACACACATTCATATGCATACAAACATGCATATGCATACACACATGCAGATGCATATATATGCATATGCATATGCATATGCATACACATGCATATGCATATGCATACACATGCACATGCATATGCATACACACATGCATATGCATACAAACATGCATATGCATACAAACATGCATATGCATACACACATGCATATGCATACACACATGCATATGCATACACATGCATATGCATATGCATACACGCATGCATATGCATACACATGCATATGCATACACATGCATATGCATACACATGCATATGCATACACATGCATATGCATATGCATATGCATATGCATGCACACATACACACATACACACATATGCATACACACATACACACATGCACACATGCATATGCATACACACATGCACACATGCTGACATGCACACATGCATGCATATGCATACACACAATGCATATGCATACACAAATGCATAAGCATACACATAATGCATATGCATACACACAATGCATATGCATACACAAATGCATATGCATACACAAATGCATATGCATACACAAATGCATATGAATACACACAACGCATATGCATACACACAATGCATATGCATACACACAATGCATATGCATGCACACATGCATATGCATTCAAACATACATATGCATACAAACATGCATATGCATACACACAATGCAGATGCATATACACATGCATATGCATACACACAAATGCATATGCATACACACAAATGCATATGCATACACACATATGCATAGGCATACACACAATGCATATGCATACACACAATGCATATGCATACACACATGCATATGCATACACACATGCATATGCATACACACATGCATATGCATACAAACATGCATATGCGTACACAAATGCATATGCATACACACAAATGCATATGCATACACAAATGCATATACATACACAAATGCATATGCAGACACAAATGCATATGCATACACAATGCATATGCATACACACAATGCATATGCATACACAAATGCATATGCATACACAAATGCATATGCATACACAAATGCATATGCATACACAAATGCATATGCATACACACAAATGCATATGCATACACATATGCATATGCATACACATATGCATATGCATACACATATGCATATGCATACACATATGCATATGCATACACATATGCATATGCATACACATATGCATATGCATACACATATGCATATGCATACACACAATGCATATGCATACACATACACACATGCACACATGCACACATACACACATGCATATGCATACATACATGCACACATACACACATGCATATGCATACACATATGCATATGCATACACAAATGCATATGCATACACACATGCATATAATGCATATACACATGCATATGCATATGCATATGCATATGCATACACACGCATATGCATATGCATACACATGCATATGCATACACATGCATATGCATATGCATACACACCTGCATATGCATATGCATACACATGCATACGGATACACATGCACATGCATCTGCATACAAACATGCATATGCATACACACATGCATATGCATACACACAATGCACATATACAAACATACACATATACACACATACACACATACACACAATGCATACACACATACACACATGCATATGCATATGCATACACACAATGCATATGCATACACAAATACATATGGATACACACAAATGCATATGCATACACACAATGCATATGCATACACAAATACATATGCATACACACAAATGCATACACACACACACATGCATATGCATACACACAATGCATATGCATACACAAATACATATGCATACACACAAATGCATATGCATGCACACGAATGCATATGCATACACACGAATGCATATGCATACACATATGCATATGCATACACATATGCATATGCATACACATATGCATATGCATACACATATGCATATGCATATACATAATGCATATGCATACACATAATGCATATGCATACACACAATGCATATGCATACACACATGCATATGCATACACACAAATGCATATGCATACACATATGCATATGGATACACAAATGCATATGCATACACACAATGCATATGCATACACACATGCATATGCATACACACAATGCATATGCATACACACAGGCATATGCATACACAAATGCATATGCATACAGACAAATGTGTATGCATACACAAATGCATATGCATACACACAATGCATATACATACACAAATGCATATGCATACACAAATGCATATACATACACAAATGCATATGCATACACAAATGCATATGCATACACAAATGCATATGCATACACAAATGCATATGCATACACACATACACACATGCATATGCATACAAACATGCATATGCATACACACAAATACATATGCATACACACAAATGCATACACACATACACACATGCATATGCATACACACAATGCATATGCATACACAAATATATATGCATACACACAAATGCATATGCATACACATATGCATATGCATATGCATATACATAATGCATATGCATACACACAATGCATATGCATATACACAATGCATATGCATACACACATGCATATACATACACACATGCATACGCATACACCCATACACACATGCACACATACACACATACACACAATGCATATGCATACACACATACATATGCATACACATACTGCATATGAATACACAAATACATATGCATACACACAAATGCATATGCATATACACAATGGATATGCATACACAAATGCATATGCATACACACATGCATATGCATACAAACATGCATATGCATACACACAATGCATATGCATACACACATGCATATGCCTACACAAATGCATATGCATACACACAAATGCATATATGCATATGCATACATAAATGCATATGCATACACACATACACACATGCATATGCATACAAAGATGCATATGCATACACGCATTGGAGCAGATGGGATCTTCACATTGGATCAGATGGGATCTTCACATTGGATCAGATGGGATCTCCACGTACACCTTGGGGAGTGTATGACCATGAGGACTCCAAAATGTATCACATACGTAATGGAGCTCCAGTCATGGATGCAGCCTGGAAGTCAATGCGTCAACGCACTCAATAACTTTGCTCCATAGAGTTTGGACATTCTGTAATGCTAAAATGGAGCGAACAGGATAGGGATTCTAAAAACAATATCACACAATCGATATATGAAGAGTACCGACGAGCACCTAGGAATCCTATTGTGAGTTTGGAATGGATTCAGCATACGGCACGTGAGGTGATGTCTCATCGACGGTCAGAAGCATGTGATGCTTTTAGAGCAGGCTTACCGAAGCTTGTGTGGTTAGATTGTGAAGAGTGGGAATCGATTCAGGATGAGCAGCAACATACTCCTGATCGATATCGTCAACAGAGAGATGCGGTGGCCACACGTTTGGATACGGTTGGAACGTCGCATTTAGGTAGCGGCAGATACGACAATATGTGCTACCAATTTGTAAGTATCATGTTAATTATTGAATTTGTTTGTGTTGAGCACATCATGTATGTTCATCTAACATTTTGCATATTTTTTATAGGAGTTGGCAGTGGGTCGTCCTCCGATGTGAATCGAAGAATCTTACGGATATCGTCATGGATTGGCTGCATTGTTGCAAGACTTAGAGGGACGCGGTGCAATCATTTCATGGGAGAATATTCTATGATTAGGTAAACTTATAGCTTGGTTTCGTATTTTTAGTTATTATTTATAAATATAATATCACTTTATCTCATTTTACACATGCTTTATTGCAGGATTACAAGTGTAAATGTTTTGATCCCTTTACGTATATGCTTTGCCACAATTTTGTATTACACTACTATGTGGCAATGATGTAATATAATTTTTTATTCGATTCCTATATGGAAGTGCTTTTTCACATTGCCACAATTTTGTATTACACTCCTATGTGGCAATGATGTATCATAATTTTGTATTCGATTCCTATATGGAAGTGCTTTATCACACTCTTGTATATCTTTCATTTATGGAATATACAACTTTTTGTACATGATTCATGGTTCATTTTTGCTCATATAAATCATATTTTGGTTGCCATTATAGTACATAACACATGTACTCGGTTTAGAGTTGGGCAGAGTGTATTGTCTTTTGCTAAACAGCATCATGATATAGTAATAGACAACATACTCTGCCCAAAAAATATTATGCAGATATGGTCGTCGGTATGCCCAATAGAGTCGTCGGTACGAGCATCGGTACACCCAGCAGAGCCGTCGGTATGGGTATCGGTATGAGCATCGGTAATACCGATGATTATACCAATGCTCATACCGATGCCCATATCGATGCGCATACCGGTGCCCATACCGGCGTTATATTTTCGACGCGCATACCGATCATAATACCGACGTCGCGAAAAAGTTATGCTCGTTCATTTTCCTCAGTAGCAGCCTTGGTATACCCTCAATATGTTGTAGTGATGATAGGCATGGTTATGGTAAATATTCAAGTTTATGGATTTTGGGTTATCATGCTTGTCCCCTATGCAGACCAAGACTCAAAGCATGCTATTCCAAAGCAGTTCAAAAAGCTATCTATGAATGATATCATAGATATTTACCTCATAGTAAAGGGAAAATTGATCGATGAGCATAATACCAACTGAAAGCAAGCGATTGGAAGCAGCTCTAGGATATAAAAATACCATTCCTTGGCATGAAGAGGTTGTCAATCTTTCAAGAACTCTCTTATTGGAGTGAGTTATTGATCAATTATTTGGTAGATCTGATGCATAGTTTCAAGAATGTGAAAGAGATTCTCCGAAAGACTTTGATCGAAAAGAAAGAAAACTAAGCACAAAGAGAGAACTTGGAAGAGCCAGGTTATATGTAAGAGTTATGGGTAATTACTAAGATCAACATAATAGTGTTGCTACCAAGAGCTCCTTGGATTCTTTGCAAGATGAAAGAACAACAAGTGAAGAAGGTGATTTCAAAGTTTCAAATACCTACTGCATGCATGAGGTATCTAAAGATTACCTTCACATGATATGATGATCTTGAAGGTCTCAAGTCTCACGATTGACACAAGTTTTTAGAGTTGGTGCTCCTTGTAGCTCTAAAGGATTGCCTTTCAAAGGATGTGCAAATAATTATTTATTAAATTAGTTCTTTGGTATAGTGGATCTCTTCTAAAGAGATAAAGAGAGATAGCATAGAGAGTGCGAAACACAATGTTATAGAGGATTTTTGTATTGTAGAGAAATACTTTTCCATAAGTATTCTCATATAATTCATCTTCATTTATTGGTTCATATGATTGATGAAGTTGCAATAGCAGAAATTGTCCATAGCCGATGGATGTTCTTCTTAGAGCGCTTCATGAAGATATTAAAAGGATTTGTTCATAAGAGAGCACATCCATAGGATAGCATGGTAGAGAGATGGCTTGTACAAGAGTCTCTTGTATTCATAACAGAGTTTCTACACATATTGAACCCAGAAATACCTCGTTTATGGAGCGATGATGAAGATGTTTGTCTCGTAGATGATTAACCTCAAGATAAAGTGATGCAAAGAAAAATAGATATAGCTTTCAGAGAGAAGATAATGAAGTTTTACATCATTTACTCTGAGCCTATATGAAAGTACTTAGAGAGTTATGAGCTTACCAAGGAGACAGACGTAAAGGAAAGAGCTCAGTTATGAAAGTATCATTCCTCTCACTTTTGACCTCTTCTGAAAAAGTCTTCAATCTCTTCCACCATTTCCAATGAGCACATAGCTAGATACAATAATTTCACAAGCAAAGGGAGCAAGTGAAGATATCTCTAAAGAAGAGGAGAAACTCGCAAAGAAATATGATTGGAAGTCTTCAAAATATAGTGCACTATGGTATCATGGATAATACTTTTGGATCGCACAAATCTACGAAAATAGGTCTACTTTTAATTGTGGGGTGATGATAAAGTGTTTCCAAAAAAGTAGAGTTAATGTAAGAGATAATAATGCTCAAAAAGGTCAGCTCAATTATTACGGAGTGATCCAAGATATCTTAAATCTATCCTTCAAGAGGTTTGATTACTTTTTGCTTGATTTGAAATAGTTCAAAGTAGTAACCCCTGGAGGGAATGTAATGGTGAGGTAGGATAATAGTGGTTTATTTCAAGTAGACTCCATAAAGCTATGGAGAGATGAAAGAAATACATTTATACTCCTCCAATAATATGAGCAAGTTGTTTTTATGCCAGATTTCAAAGAAGTAGAGTGGCTATTTATTTTATAGATCTTCCCATATAGGAGATGAATTTGTGAGAATATGGGCATACAAGAAATTCCATCTTTTGTGGACTCTGAGAGTCATTCAGTAGTCGAAGAGGAAGAGATCATTGTTCAAGATAAAGAGGTCTTTAAAGAAGAGAAGATATATGATTAATTAAAAGACAATATATTATATGAGAATGATGATCAAGAAGAAGCTAGCATACCAAGAGATCTAGAAGTGACCAAGAGATAGATATCCTTTGTGCATCAGATCTCCAAGAGGATATAGAGGAAAGCAAACACTTGTATGTATTAATTTTTGTTTAGTTTTTTTTCTACATTCTTTTGTACACTACTATTTCTCTATATTATCATGATTATCGTATGCTACTTTGTTGCATTTCAAGATGGAAGACAGTCCTTCTATCACTCTTTATTCCATGACAAAGGAGCAGTTCTTAGAGCTTATATCTAAAGTATATTCCGCTTATATGACCCTCGTATCATAGTATTGAATCGCTCGTGGTAATACTCTCCCCAGTCTCACTCCTACCAGCCTCACTCCCACTAGTGTCCCTCCCACCAACATCACTCCCATCAGCATCACTCCCATAGGTGGGGCTACTCGCATCGGAGGTACATCCCCTAGCTTTATGAATCCACCATGACCACCTTCTCAGCCATTCCCTAGTGGCTATAGTAGATGGCGTATGCATTCGATACCTCAGCGTGATATAGGTGCTAGTCTCTCTTGTCGATTGAGGTTATACTCTAGAGGAGAAGATTCTAGAAGTGGATCTACAAGTGGCTCTAGAGGAGGTGGATATTATGAAGGAAGTGCAACAAACATTATATCTCCCACTTCTACTCCTAGAGCGAGTACCTTAGATGTAGGTACACTATGTGGTATGCTATGTGGTATACCACATACACCTTGGGGTACTTATGATCATGACGAATCTAAGGTGTATAGTATATGTGATGGGGCTTCAGTGATGGATACAACCAAAAAGGCCATGCATCAACGCATACGATAGCTTTGCTACATATAGTTTGGATACTCTGTCATGTTGAAATGGAGTGAACAGGATAAATATCGTAAAATGTATATTACAGAGATGATCTATTAGGAGTACAAACCAGCACTTGGATATCCTATTATCAACTCAGAGTGGATTCAACATATGACACGCAAGATATATCCCATCGATGATATGAGGCTCGTGATGCTTTCAAAGATGCTTACCAAAGCCTATATTGTTAGATACTGAGAAGTGGGATATGATTTGGATGAGCAGCAATAAACTCCTGATCGATATCGCCAGCAGTGAGATGTGACAGCCATAAATCTAGATATGATCGACCGTCGTATTTAGGTAGTGGCGAATATAAAATTGTATCATAAGTTTATAAGTATTATTTTGATTATTGAATTTATTTATGTTAAGCACGCCATGTATATTCATCTAATATTTTACATATTTATTATAAGATTTGGTAATGGATCGTCCTCTGACACGAATCGAGGAGGCTTATGAATATCATCATGGATTGAATGCACAGTTAGAGGACTTGAAGGGATACGGTGGGATCATTTTATGGAAGCATCTATAATGAGGTAAGCTTATAAACTTAGTTTTGTATTTTTAGTTGTTATTTATAAATATCATATCAATTTATGTCATTTTATGAATGTGCTTTGTTGTAGGACTCCAAATATAGATGTTTTGATCCCTTTGGACATGTGTATGGTAGTGATGTACCATAATTTTGTATTTGGCTCATATATAGTAGGGGTGCATCAGAATTTTATATTGGGTTTCTATATGGCAGTGCTTTGCCATATTTTGTATTTGGCTCATATATGGTAGTGGTTTTTCATACTTTTATACATAGCTCATATATAGAATATACATCTTATTTGTACATGATTCATGATTCATTTTGCTTATTTCTTTTGTATCCGATAGTGTTTTGCTTTATCAAATCATGTTTTGATTGTCGGTCATCTAAACACTAGATCAACAATCACTAGAGTATATGTCATATATAGTAGATTTTTTTTTTATAGATTGTATTGTATTTTGCTACATAACAACATGGGAATATTGTTGCAGCAAGAGACAATACACTCTGCCCAAAAAAAAGTTTACATAAATGATCCTCGGTATAGGTGACGATATACTGAAATGCATACCCATACTTATACCGATGTTTTTGGCTACGGAATTATCGATGCTTATAGCGATGCTTATACTGGTACCTATACCGTCACTTTGGTACTGATGCCTATACCGAAGCTTATACTGATATCGGGGCAGAATGACATTCATGTATTTGCACCGATAGAAGCCCTAGTATACCTCTCATATGTTGTAGTGGATTAGATGAACAGCTTATCAACAATCTTCATGTGTTGAAATATCATTTTGAAAATATCTAAAAGCTCTTTAAATTATATTACATATTTTAACATAAAACATTACAACTTTGAACTCATATCCTCTAGGTGCAAGATATATGCTTTAACCTTTTCAACAATAAAAGTCGCGTTAACCTTTTCAACAATAAAAGTCGCGTTAACCTTTTCAACAATGAAAGTTGAAGATAAACTTTGTCATTCTCTAGCAATTTTATTCTATAACAGAATAACGAGTTATACAATAGAATTACACACAAAATGTAGAAAGCATAGAACCCCTAATTTTGGCAAGATTCAAGTGTTCATATTGAAAATAGAATCAGATAGTGTATGCAGGTAACAAATTTATATCCACAATAAGTTCTCAAGGTGATAAATAAAATAAATGCATGAAAATTATTTGTACCAGTATCGCTTGGTGCACAATGGATATCACAAGTTGCAAGAGTATACATTAACAAACCTTCAGCGAGAAATCGGATATCATATTCTGTGTAGATGGACGCCATTCAGAGAGAAGCAAAACGCAGAAATTACAACTAATTCACCGTCGCAACTGCTCGTACCTGATTTCATCATATTGTTTGCATGCTTTGTTCCTCGATTCTTTCTTCTGCCATGAGCTACAGCGCTTTGCATCATCTACACATCTGTATAAATACACAGGCTTTGCATCATCTACAGATGTGTATAAAAACACAAGCTCGGATCATGAGTACATATAATCAGTTGATCGCCAAGTGCTTCTTCACGCCAATCCACAGCTCTTAACCGGCAGATTCTAACTTCCCTTTTGTTAAATGCGCTTCATGCGAGCTCCCTCAGTTGATCTTTCCCACCGGACATCTCCATTGGCTGCGAATCTTCCAAATTCAACGATTTTTTTACAAATGCGGCTGATAAAAGTGTTCAGACGTCTTCAATCTGTGCTCCAAGAACCAATATAACTGTAGCTAAGTGCTCATTAAATTTTGCCGATGAGTTTTTGTTTTTCTGTGCGGAAGAAATTCCGTTCCCGTGCTGCACCTAATCGTAATGTATCCGTAGATTTCGATTTCAATTCACTCACAGGATGACACAGAGAAAACCTTCCGCAATAGCCTTTTTCCTCCTGTGCAAATAAAGTTCCTAAAGGTGAACCTCGCTCCTTCTTCGTCATACATTCACTTTACGATCAACAGCCATCTCCTTCATCAGCGATGGAGAAATACTTCTTCTTTGCCAATGCTTCTGCCTTTTTGTCCTTCATGCCCGAATCCTCCTCATCTGCCTAACCACGAGCTGAGATATCTGTTTATCAGAAAACCTTCGCAGCATGCTCTTCCGCTCAGATACAAAATGCTTGCCCTTTGTCCACATGAAGTTCTCTATTCTCTCTCTCAACGCCCGTTCCTATGAAGCTGTCCATCGGGAAAGAATCATCAGCGCATATGCACTCTAAGACTAACTCCCACACATCCACGTAATTCCATATAAGCACATACTACTCACACTTGCATTACTTACTAACGCACGTATTTTTTTCGTTTTCTTTTTGTTTTAATTCTTTTGTTTTTATTATTTTATTTGTTTTGTTTTTATTTCTTCTGTTTTTGTTTGTAGTGCTTTTTATTTTTATTGTTTTATTATTTCTTCTTTTTAATAATTGTTTCATACTTAGGTTCACATGCACAAAATACAAAACACATATGTAATAATATGTACATACATAGACACAACTCATAAAAGCACGCACACATATAGCACACACATTTGACATAGTAATCCATATATATAGAGACACATCATAGAAGCTCACATATAGATACACATGTATATAGCATACAAGCACATATAGGCATTTGCATAAGCCATTCACACATAACTTCTCTAATTTCACTTTATCTTTATGTTGTAGGTTCATTCTCAATTACAAACTTAAATGAATTATCTCAAGAAACGAAGATTTGAAAGTTCACAATTTAATTTCTTTGAATTCATCATTTTTAAAACAAAAAACATAAAAAAGTTAGAAAAAAACTATAATCTCTCATCAAGTAATGGAGAGAGAATCTCTCTGAAACTCACCCCTAATAAACCTGCACATCATCCTCAATGGGCCAAGCCTAGAACCATGAGAACAAAAGATGCATCAAACCTTTCTGATTATTAAAAATTTGAATTCACGTCTTTGGTCGATTCATGCTCATTGAATACAAATTAAACTTTAATTTTTTCCTAGAATGTGATACTTTCAAATCAAACTTGAACTATTTAATTTTTTGTTCAACAAATGCTTGGAGTTAAGTTCAATATATATTTATAAACTTTGCTAGGATTTCAAGTAACAATCATCCTCATCCACTCTTTCAAATTCAATTATCATTTCATATAAATATTTGTATGCAATGCAGTTATGCAAAATCCAAGAAATTTCTCTAATCCCGCTCATGCTAAGTCCTCCTTATAATGTACAAAGTCAATATATGATTGAAAGTGATTTGCAGATCACTTTCAACTTCTTAATGTCTTTTCTTCATTCAACTTCTTGATATTTTTTTCTCGTCAACATACATTGATATATTGGATCACAATTTTATAGCTTATACTCTTAGATGGGAAGAAAGTATAAAGTTATGTTTGTTAATTTTATAAATTTATAACGTTTTTATGTTTAAGGGAATAAATTAACAGATCTAGAGGAATGCATAGGCAAGAGCTAGGATCTCCATCAGATACGCTTATCATATACAAACATACTCATATTTATATAAAATGAATGAATCTTCCTATTTGAGATTCAAATTCTAATTGTCCTATTGTTTCTTGACTACATCCATAATGACTTCAAATAAAATTACAATAAAAAGATATATTCTTACTCACGTCAAATAGTTTTCACTTAAGAATTTGATATTATCATTAGCCAGATTTTAAGTTTCGAAAATATGAAATATGAATACAAGCTATGCGATTCAATGAAAAAAATATGTACAAACAAAAAAGAATCGATATCAAGTGATCATTTTGGATCATGTTTGATCATGTCTTGTTAAATTTTGTAATTATCTTGATCCCAATTCTTGAATAATTTTACTTATTTTTCTACAATCAAATTGTTATCACGATCTTACTCAGGTTATGAATGTTGAAAAACACATAGAAAAATAGACATGCTAGGAGACAAGATAGAATGCATTATTGGGTGCAATCTCCCCCCATGCACTTTATTTTGACAGTCCACATAGTGTATGTATTTATGGGATTTCTTGATTATGTCAAAATCGTAGTTACATAAGAGCGGCTTCAAAAAGCATCCATAAAAGTAAAAGTTGGTAACTTTTGTAGAAAGTTTTTTCTTTTAATATAAAAAATTATGGTCTACATGATCCTTATTCTAACCATTAGTTTACTAACTATTTCTAAAAATAAAACCCTCTATGCAAGTTTATTTAGAAACTATATAAATTATAAATCCGATTACTGATGTCCATCCTTTCATGCCTTTCACGCCCTCACCAACCTTCAACTGCTATATCAAGAACACCAAAACACATTAATATATTAACACTATAATAATTCCTTGTTCAACACATTCCATAATTCATAACATGTGTCTCAGTTGAAAAAGCAACTGATCTTAGTTGATAGAATAAAAATAAACATGGATAGCCAGTCATAGGTTCCATCATTGAACAAAAATAAGCACGTTCCATGTAAAAACACATGCATGGAAATATTCATGGAGGAGTTAAATTATTAAGATTATTTATGAGGTCCTAACATTATCTCTAAGGAAGTCAATAAAAGAACATATATTATCGGTTATTCGAAAGGTTTTTTTCCAATCATTCATGCTCTAGAATATGCTCAAAATATTCTAATTTATTTTGGAAAATTTAAGTAAAATATAATCCTACATACTAAATTCTATATATTAATGCATCACATATAATAAAAAATTAGACTAGTGAAATGATTGTTGTTGCTAATGTGGTTATTGCAAACTGATGATTTTGATCATCGATTGGTACTCTTTCTCTACATCATGAGAAAAAGAAATAGCTTCATGAAGTGATGTAGGTTGGAATGAGTGAAGCATTGCTTGAATCTCCTTCTCTAAATCATCATTATACTTCTTCGTTATAGTATCATTGGAAACATTTTCAAGTAGGTGGAGAAATAATAGATATTGGTAGAACTAGCCTGTATAAGTTGTAAAAGTATCACCTTCCATCCATGTAAACATAACCCATAATTTCCATGTACCTGAAATTGTAGGGCTAGAAAAGACTCCTTAAGCTTTCCTTGAAAATTCTTCCATGTGTTTCGAGGATTTGCACTATGACAAAGATCATTCCACTAGAGTTGAAATTTTCCTACTAGATAGTTAGTGGAATATTTGACTTTTTCACTTTTAGCATATGTTTCATCAGTATAAAAATCATCAAACTATGATAACCATGAAAGAACTAAAGGGCCATCCTTACAGCTATCTAACCATAGAAATTGGTAATTTTTAACGTCAATCTTGGAATGTCTACCATCTGATTGGGTACAAACAATAGCTTTTATCACCCTCGTAAGGTTATCTTCATCAAATTGCATCTTTTGAAGTACTTCATCGTGTTGTCAGATCTCGTCATGAGCGTCTTGAAGATTATGCCATAGGAGCTCGAGCTGTTGCTCGAGTGTTACCTCGAGTAGAGGTGACTCATCGAGATCCTCCACGGTCTTCATAGGATCCATGGATATCTAGAGAACAAAACCCTCTTGCTAGATATGTACAAAAAATTTTGTGATTGCTTGAATTAAAATGTAAAATAAAGGGTTGTTCTTGGGAATTGAAAAAGTAAGAAAGAGATGCAAGTTGTGTTAAATATAAGAAAAGACAACTAGAGTGACAAGACAAAGAGAGTGTAGTTGAAAAACACTTCCCTTGTGAGAGTGAGGTTGTGGGTCCAAACCCTTCTTCCTTGGTGAATATGAAACTCCTTATTGCCACTCATAAATTAAAATTTATTCGCGCGTAGCCAAGGGTTGCCAATGGTTGCCAAGAGAACCATGGGTTCGAAAGATGCCAAAGTAATGCCTTAGGTATGCCTAAGTTCTATGCCTAAGTTATATGCCTTAGTGGAAGCCCAAGAGTAAACATAGGTTTTGGTTCTGGAACTAGAATTAGAACAAGAACGGAAACAAAAATGGAAACAGAAACCGAAATCAGAATCACAGTAGAAGGAGTAAACATAGGTATAAACATAGGTGTAAATATAGATATAAATATAGGTATAAATGTAGATTCTGGTTTTGGAACTAGAACAAGAACACGAACAAAAATAGAAATCTGAATCGAAAATGGAGATCGAAATCGGAATCACAATCTGAATCCCAATGTGAAAATAGAAATGGAAAAGAAATGAGCAGCAAACAACAAATAGAGGCCAAAATGAACAGAAATAGACCCCTCCATAATGATGCACATAGAGCTCTGATACCACTATTTTCAGGATCTTACTCACGTGCACACAAAGGTTATGAATGCTGAAAATATAGAGAAAAATAGACACGATAGGAGATGAGATAGAATGTAGTATTGGGTGCAATCTCCCCCCATGCACTTTGTTTTGACAGTCCACTGAGTGCATGTATTTGTAGGATTTTTTGATTATGTTGAAATAGTGGTTACATGAGAGTGGCTTTAAAAAGCATGCATGAAAGTAAAAGTTAATAACTTGTGTAGAAAGCCTTTGCTTTTAATATCATAAATTATGGTCTACAACGACCCTTAGTATAACCTACTTTACTAACTGTTCCTAAAAATAGAACCCTCTATGCAAGTTTATTTATAAACTATATAAATTATAAATTAGATTATTGATGTCCATCCTTTCACGCCCTCATGAACCTTTAGCTGCTATATCAAAAACACCAAAACACATTAATATATTAACACTCCAACGTTTCTTTGTTCAACACATTTCATAATTCATAACACAAATATTTTACCCAAGTTCCATCTAAATAATATACAACATATATTCCATTTTCATGTATGTTCATAACAACATAAGGTCCAAACCATCTGCTTGTTAAGTTCCTTCTTGCATCGTATTAGAAATCAAACATATTATCATACATCAAAATCCAATCGTCTTCATGAATCTCTTTTGGCCTTAATCTATGTGATTTATCAAAGTATTTTAATTTTTTAATTCTCTTTCTTTCAATTCAATTACTATATTATAAATTTTTTTTGTTACTTTTCTCAATTTTTTATCCTTAAAATGAATACTTCATCTAGCTTATCATTCCAAGGTAGAGTAGAACATGTAGGAATTTGTGTATGAACAAAAAATAGGCTTTTGATAATACATTGGTTCAGTAGGCATGTATCTTGTTGTCCTAGTACAAATCATTATGTCACCCCATAATTCAAAAGGAAAATATTTTGGCCATTGATATAAGTCACCATCAAAAGCTTTAGAGATTTCTTTCACAATCGATGAATAGCCTCTTGGTGATTTCTTAGTAGGCTAAGGATTATAAGGAGTCATGAGAGAGAATCCAATTCTATGATGTGCTAAGAAATCCCTAGGCTCTTGTGCGTCTAGTTCTTTCCCATCAGCCACTATTTTTACAGTAAATCCAATTCGTAAAATTACATCTTCAAGTAAGAACTTGCTTATATTATATGTCATTTTATCTTGTAGTGCTCAGCCTTCTACATGGTTCATAAGATCTTCTCTCGCAAGTAATGTATTCAAGAACACTATATGTTTAGCCTATAATGTATCATGTAAATCTCTTATAACTTGCACTTGAAGTTGCTTCTTTCCAGGTACCCTTTGTGGTATTTCAACTTTTTCCCTAGCATGTCTCCAAATAAATCCATCTTTTAGGAGGAAACTCTAAGCTCGTTTTCTAAGATCTTTAAATCTATTTATTATCCAAGTCCGAGATCTTTCTAGAGTACTAAGATATCTACTAATATCTTTCCACTCTCCTTGATAATCCTCATCATTAGAATATTCAAAATCAAATACATTTGGATCATAATTAATTAAATTTAAATCCATTTCTATTATATATTCAAAATCAGCTTCAAAATTAACTCTAGAAAACATATCAATAATAATGTTTGCTTTGCTAGCAATATGAATAAAAACTCAATCTATTAATCTAATATATCATATCCATCTCAAGATTGCAATATGAGATAATGAAAAATTTCACTACAACATATGAGGGGTATACCAAGGCGTCTATCGACACAAATACACAAGTGTCATTTTGCCCTGATGCGAGTGTAAGCTTCAGCATAGGCATCGGTAGGCATCGGCATAGGTGTCGATATAAGCATCAAATAAGCATCAATAATCCACTAGGCAAAAGAACTTGTATAAGTGTTATTAGGTTCTTGCTCTCACACACACACAAAGGTTACAGATGCAGAACATACACAAAAAAATAGACACGCCAATAGACGAGACAGAACACAATATTGGGTGCAATCTCCCCCCATGCACTCTGTTTCAAGAGTCCACTGAGTGCATGTATTTATAAGAATTTTTTATTATGTCGAAAAGAGTGGTTACATGAGAGCGGCTTCAAAAAGCATGTGTGAAAGTAAAAGTTGGTGACTTTTGTGGAAAGCCTTTGCTTTTAATATAAAAAATTACGGTCTACAATGATCCTTATTCTAACCATTACTTTTCTAACTATTTCTAACAATAGAACCTTCTACTCAGGTTTATTTACAAACTAAATTATAAAGTCAGATTGTTGATGTCTGCCCTTTCAGGCCCTCATGAACCTTCAGCTGCTATATCAAAACACCAAAACACATTAATACATTCATAAATTAACACTCCAACAATTCCTTGCTCAACATATTCCATAACTCATAACATGCGCCTCAGTTGAAAAAGCAACTGACCTCAGTTGATAAAAGAAAAATAAACATGGATGGCCAGTCACATGTTCCATCACTAAATAAAGAATAAGCATGTTCCATGTAAAACACATGCATGGAAATGTTCATGGAGGTGTTAAATTATTAAAATTATCTATGAGGTGCTGACATAGCCTTTAAATAGGTCAATATTCTAATTCATTTTCAAAAGTATATCTAAAGTATGATCCTACATACTAAATTCTATGTGTAAATCCATTACATATAATCAAAGAAAATTAAACTAGCAAAAAGACTCTTGTTGTTGATGTGGCTGTTGCAAATTGATCCTCTTGATAATTGATTGGTACTCATTCTCCACATCATGAGTAAAGGCAATAGCTTCATGAAGCGATGTAGGTCAGCATGAGCAAAGTTTTGATTGAATTTCCTTCTCTAAACCATCGTTATAATTATTCTTCATAATATCATTTGAAACATCTTCAAGCAAGCGAAGAGATACTACGTATTGGTAGAATTGGTCCGTATAGGTTGTAAATGTATCACCTCCTATCCATGTAAATTTAGCCCACAATTGTCAAATATGTAGGTTGAACTATGAGGGTAGAAAATAATCCTTAAAATTTTCTTGAAAAGCCTTCCATGTGCTTGGACAATCTGCACTATGACAAAGATCATTCCACCAAAGCTGGGTTTTTTCAACTAAATAGTTAGTGGAAAATTTGACTTTTTCACTTTCAGCATATGTTTCATCAGTATAAAAATCATCAAACTGTGACAACCATGAAAGGATTAATGGGCCATCCTTACGGCCATCAAACCATAAAAACTGGTAATTATTAATGGAAATCTTGGAATGCGTCCCATTCGGCAGAGACAATAGCTTTGACCACCCTCATAAGATTATCTTCATCAGTTTGCATCTTTTGGATTACTGCCTCGCATTTATCGGATCTCGTTCTGAGCACCTCGTAGTTCGTTCCATAGGAGCTCAAGTTGTTGCTGGAGTGTTATCTCGGGTAGAGATGACTCGCCGAATTCCCCCATGTTGTTCGAAGGGTCCATGAGGATGTAGAGAACAAAACCCTCTTGCTAGATATGTAAATTTTTTTTTTGAGATTTTTTGAGTTATAATGTAAAAGGAAGGGTTGTTCTTGGGAATTGAAAAAGTAAGAAATGTATTAAATATAAGAAAAGAGAACTAGAGTGACAACACAAAGAGATAGTGTAGTGGTAAAACACTTCCCTTGTGTGGGTGAGGTTGTAGGTTCAAATCCTTTACCTTGGTGAATATAAAACTCCTTATTGCCACTCATAAATTAAAATTGGTTCACACGTAGCCAACGGCTACTAACAATCACCAAGGGAGCCTTGGGTGCCAAAGATGCCAACACAATGTCTTAGTTATGCCTTAAGTTATGCCTAAGTTATATGCCTTAGCCGATGCCTTGGAGTAAGCCGAAACTGAAACAGAAATAGGAACACGAACCAGAATCGGAATTGGATCGGAAACGAAAACAAAACCGGAAATGGAATCAGGATCAGAATCAGATTGCAAACAGAGAATAGTGAAACAGAGAACAATCACCAAAATGAACAGAAAAAGATCCCTCTGTAGTGATGCATGCAAGGCTCAGATACCACCGTTATCAAGATCTTGCTCACACGCACACAAAGGTTATGGATGAAGAAAACACACAGAAAAATAGACACGCCAATAGACGAGACAGAACGCAATATTGGGTGCAATCTCCCCCCATGCACTGTGTTTCGATAGTCCATAGAGTGCATGTATTTATAGGATTTTTTTATTATGTCGAAAAGAGTGGTTACATGAGAGCGGCTTCGAAAAGCATGCATGAAAGTAAAAGTTGGTGACTTTTGTAGAAAGCCTTTGCTTTTAATATCAGAAATCTACAATGACCCTTATTCTAACCACTACTTTTCTAACTATTTCTAACAATAGAACCTTCTACGTGGGTTTATTTACAAACTAAATTATAAATCGGATTTATTGATGTCCGCTCTAAAGTCGGATTATTGATGTCCGCCCTAAGCGGCTATATCAAAATACTAAAACATATTAATACATTAATAAATTAACACTCCAACAATTCCTTGTTCAACATATTCCATAACTCATAACAATAAGCATCGGTATGCACCTAGGCATACCAACGCTCATGCCAATCCCTATACCTGCAACCATATCTGCAAAATTTTTTTTGGGTAGAGTATGTTGTCTCTTGCTGCAACAACATTACCATGTTGTTGTGTAGCAAAAGACAAAACACTCCACCCAAAAAAAACCAAGTACATGTGATATGTACTCTAGTGGTTGTTGATGTAGTGTTTAGATGACCGACAATGAAAACATGATTTGATAAAGCAAAACACAGCCACAAAAGAGATGAGCAGAATGAACCATGAACCATGTACAAAAGTAATGTCCCATAAATGAATAATGTGCAAAAGAGATATATGTTCCATAAATTAACCATGTACAAAGTGTGGCAAACCATTGCCATACATGATCCAAATAAAAAATGTGGCAAAGCACTTCCATATACGAACCAAATACAAAATTTTGATGCACCATTGCCATATATGAGCCAAATACAAAATTGTGGCATAGCATTGCCATACACATGCCCAGAGGGATCAAAACATCTATATCTGTAGTCTTACCAAAAAGCACATTCGTGAAATGAGACAAAATGACATGATATTTATAAACAACAACTAAAAACACCAAAGCAAGTTTATAACCTCACCTCACCATAGATGCTCTCATGAAATGCCCACACTGCATTCGTCCAAGTCCTCCAATGGTGCAACCAATCCATGAAGATATCCATAAGCCTCCTTGGTTAGTTTTCGAAGATGACCCATAGCCAACTCCTGCAACAAATATGAAAAATGTTAGATGAACATACATGATATGCATAACACAAGCAAATTCAATAATCAATATGATACTTACAAACTCATGACACATAGTGTCATATCCACCACTACCCAAATGTGATGATCTGACTATATTTAGATGTGTGACCACCGCATTTCGCTACTCATGATATCGATCAGGAGTCTACTGCTACTCATCATGAATCATATTCCACTCCTTAGTGTCTAACCATACATGCTTCTATAAGCATGCTCTTAAAGCATAACGAGTCTCGAATCATTGATGGGACATCACCTCACATGCCGTGTGCTCAATCCACTCTAAGCTGACAATAGGAGGCCCAGGTGCTGGCTGGTATTCCTAAGAGATCGTCCCTGTGATATAATTTTTACAATCTTTATCCAGTTCACTCCATTTCAACATGATAGAGTGTCCAAATTGTATGGAGCAAAGTTTTCATATTCACTGATGCATGGCCTTTCGAGCTGCATCCATCACTCCAGCTTCATCACATATACTATACACCTTGGATTCATCATGGTCATGAGCACCCCAAGCTGTATATGGTGTACCATGTGGCGTACCACGTGGCGTACCTACATTTGAAGTACTCACTCTAGGAGTAGACGTAGGAGACACAACATCTGTTGCATTGCCTCCACAACATCTCCCTCCTCCAAAGACACTTGTAGATCC
>CM035434.1:21209582-21212082 GCA_020310875.1 Ceratopteris richardii | reverse complement strand
TAAGAAGTATATTGCTCTTGTTGAAAACCAAACAGGTAGGACTTTGAAACGACTCAGATCAGATGGTGGAGGAGAATACTTCTCTTCTGAATTTGATGCCTTCTTGCATGAAAGAGGCATTAAAAGGGAAGTCACTACAAGGTATACACCCGAACTCAATGGTGTAGCAGAGAGGAGGAACAGAGCTATCGTCGAAGCTGCAAGGTCCATGCTCAACGAAAAGGGATTGCCGAACTACCTATGGGCAGAGGCTGTGTCGACAGCCACATATCTCATAAATAGACTTCCATCTAAGTCACTAGATGGAACCACTCCATATGAAGTGTGGAATGGAAGAAGACCTAGTCTAGAGCATTGTAAAATCTTTGGATGCTTAGCCTATGCTCACATTCCTTCTCAAGTAAGAGGGAAATTGGATCCCAAG
Organism: Ceratopteris richardii; assembly: GCA_020310875.1. Lineage (NCBI taxonomy): Eukaryota > Viridiplantae > Streptophyta > Polypodiopsida > Polypodiales > Pteridaceae > Ceratopteris > Ceratopteris richardii. The sequence goes on along the minus strand of CM035434.1, from coordinate 21,211,658 downwards.
GCAGAGAAGTGTGTATTCATTGGTTATGATCAAAACCAAAAAGGATATAGATTGTACAATCCAACCAATAAAGGATTTTCTGTGAGTAGAGATGTAATTTTTGATGAAAACAAATCATGGTTTGATGATGACAGGAAAGTGAAGCTGCCATATGACTTGGATGAAGATTTTCCATCACTTCAACCAAAGGAGCCAAAGCAGATTGAAGAAAGTGATTCGGAGATTGACCTAGAAGACTTGGAAAGACTAAAGCTATGGAAGAACAAAGGTAAAGCAAAGATGCAGGATGCTACATATGGACCCGAGAGCTCACATCAACCACTTAGAAGGTCTTCGAGGGAGAAGAAGAAACCAGAGAGGTTTGGTTATGATACTTCTTTGGTCACCAAGCACTCAATCTACATTGCAAAGGATTCAACCAATGAAGAACCTACCACATTTGAAGAAGCACAAAGCAAGAAAGCTTGGAGAGATGCAATGGATGAAGAAATGGAAGCCTTGAAGGAGAATGACACTTGGGAGCCATCTATGAAGATAATCGGATCTCGATGGATATACAAAATCAAGAGGAATCCAGATGGAAGTATAAATAGACACAATGCAAGGTTAGTTGCTAAAGGGTTTGCTCAAACCCATGGTATTGATTATGAGGAGACTTTCTCTCCTGTTGCAAAAATGCCTACAATTAGGGTTCTCATAAGTCTTGCTGCATCTAGAAATTGGAATCTTTATCAACTTGATGTAAAGAATGCTTTCTTGAATGGATGGATTTCTGAGGAAGTGTATATGGCACAACCTCCTGGATATGAGGATGCACATCATCCTAACTATGTATGCAAACTAAAGAAAGCTTTGTATGGATTGAAGCAAGCTCCAAGAGCTTGGAATTTCAGATTGGTTACTTATTTGCAGGACCAAGGATTCAAAGCTAGCAAGGCGGATACCTCTTTGTTCATAAAGAGGAATGGATCTGAAGTGATCTATTTATGTGTGTATGTTGATGATATTATTATCACAGGCAATGATCTTGAAGGAATCAAACAGGTAAAGAGTCAAATGAAGGAGGAGTTCAAAATAAGTGACCTCGGACCACTCACTTATTTTCTTGGATTGGAGTTGATCTACACAGATTCAGGTATATACATCACACAAAGGAAGTATGTCCATGACATGCTCGTCAAGTTCAAGATGGAAAATACCAAGTGTGCAGGTACACCTATGGAGCAAAATCATAAGCTTAGTGCTTATGAAGGAGAGCCAATTGAAGACATCACAAGCTATCAAAGCTTGGTTGGAAGTTTGAACTATGCAACACTCACAAGGGTGGATATATGCTATAGTGTTAGCATATTGAGTCAGTTTATGCATAAGCCGAGAAGACCACATATGGAAGCGGCCAAGCGAGTCCTCAAGTACCTAAAAGGGACCAAAAATGAAGGTTTGTTTTATTCATATACTTCAGATATTGAGCTAAAGGTCTACTCAGATGCAGATTGGGCCGGATCTAAAGATGATAGAAGAAGCACATCAGGGTATATATCATTTGCAGGTTCAAAAATCATTTCTTGGTCATCGAAGAAGCAACCAACCGTGGCATTATCTTCTACTGAAGCTGAATATAGAGGTTTGGCTAATGCAACTCAAGAAATCATGTGGTTAAAATCTTTGTACACAGATCTTGGACTTCATTCTTCAACACCTCACATTTTTGGTGACAACACAAGCTCACTACATCTAGCAGCTAATCCGGTATACCATGCTAGAACCAAGCATATTGAAGTCCACTACCATTATGTAAGGGAGAAGCTAATGAGCAAGGATATTCAACTATCCTATGTCTCTACAGATATGCAATGTGCAGACATGTTAACTAAAGCTCTTGATGGTACAAAATTAAGTAGATTCAAGTTGATGATTGGCTTGCAGGAAATCAAGGACAATTGAAGACTTATTTGAAGGCCAAGCATGTTAGGCTTGAGGGGGAGCTGTTGGTGCATTTTGCCCAAGCCTACATGCTTGATATGCTTGATATTATCCTCATTTGTAAGTCACATGAGTAGTCATGTGAACACCTCT
>CM035434.1:21174582-21202082 GCA_020310875.1 Ceratopteris richardii | reverse complement strand
TATCTATCTATCTATCTATCTATCTATCTATCTATCTATCTATATATCTATCTATCTATTGATCTATCTACCTACCTATATATCAATCTATCTTTCTATTTATCTATATATCTATTTATCTATCTACGTGTCTATCTATCCATCTATCTATCTATCTATCTATCTATCTATCTATCTATCTATCTATCTATCTATCTATCTATCTATCTATCTATCTATCTATCTATCTATCTATCTATCTGTCTGTCTATCTATCTATCTATCTATCTATCTATCTATCTATCTATCTATATTTTTGTTTGTTTGTTTGTTTGTCTTCAAATTTTACTTTCTATCTATATCTCTCTCTATTTATCTACCTATATATATATATATATATATATATATATATATATATATATATATATATATATATATATATATATATATATATATGAAATCCCTGTTGTACTTATGCGAACATGTACCACTTCCTCCTCCCCCTTTCGCTTCTTTGCAATAGATAGAGTGATAGAGATACAGAGAGGGTGGGGCATTGCCTATATAAAGTCACTCAACATGTACAATCATTTCAAGACTTCTCCTCTTCACATTTTATAAGATATTTCAGCCTTGTACTTCTTTCAGCATTTGAAGTTCAAGTGGAGGTCTTCTTCTATAGTAGAACAAGAACAGAGAAAAATATGAAGAATCCCAATTTCTTGCTTTGGAGATCTTAGAGGATAGCAAGATTAACTTATTCGTGTGGATTCTGAACATTCTTCATGATCTTATCATGTTTATTCATATTGCACATTCGAATGACATGCAAATCTATGCAAACCTAAACCAATTCTCCTTATCTATACCTTCCACGTCATGCAAATGGATTCCACTTGTTGGGAAAGAGTTAAGGCTTCTTTTTATCATTCAAGGGATCTAAAGTCAAAGAGAGCATTCTACATTGCTAGTTTAATTTCTACTCTAGAATTTCCAACACCTTCTTAGATCCCTTGTATTATGAAGGTATCCGAGAAGATCTTGATAATTCATGCAAAGCATTATGCTAGAATATCTCAAGACATGAGCCACATGACGTGCTTTAAAAAGTTTCTAGGGCGTGCTATTAGTTTTCATGATTTGAATCCTAGAAACATAGATCATCAATTTTTTTAGTACACTCAAAGAAAAATTCTCTTTGTATGGTTGGAAAGATGGAGCTCTCTTTGGAAGAGAGAGAAAGAGAGAGGCAGAGAGGAAGACAAAGAGAAAGATAGAGAGAGAGGGGGGAGGAGGGAGGCATTTTCTATTCTAAAGAGGTCAACTAATAACCTCATTCAAAGTTTCTCCTCTTCATGTTTTAGAATACATTTCAGATATTCTAGCATGTGATGGTGATTCCTCTATATATCATCAATCATTCTATTTATATAGCTATTTCTTCTTTTAGGTAATCAACAACCAAAGAACATGTTCTTTTGCAGTAGAACAATGCAAATTCTGATTGCTTAGTTCAATGAAACTTAATTTAATCATGTAGATCATAACATTTTTCATTATTTCATCTTGATTTCTTCATACTACTTTTTTTAGATATCAAATCGAGGTCTAGCTTCCACCTTATTATTTTTTTGAATTGGCATTGTGAGATGTGATTGAAATTACCAAAGATTCTAGCATTATGAGGTAACTACTAATTAGAAGTTTTCTATCAAGGTCTTGATAACTAAGAGAATTCAATAAGGTCTTAATGAATCAAGCAAAGTATTCTAATCAAAACATGCAACTCTCCTATAGAGCTATCAAGCTTCTATAACTTTTTCTCTTTGAGTAGGGCATGCATGAAAACCTTTCCCATCTTAGTTGTCACAATGGGCACCTTACGGCTACATCATCAGGTATATATATTTTTCTATTTTGTTGAAACGTCTCATTAAAATTATGTATTGTACAAGGTGAAGAGGAAGCAGTAAAAAATTAGCGGCAATGAAAATCTTTGGTATGTGGAGTAGAAGACATTGGATCAAATAAAAAACTGAGTCGACTTGAAAGAGTTCTCTTTTTCAATGGAGAATGAAGGGCACTCTTAAAATAAAAACGAAAATGGAAACATGTCCCAACCTTGGTGTGTACCTAAGTCAAAAAGACTTAAGGACTTGTGCCAAAGAGACTAAATCCCATTTGCCACACAAGTGCGTATAGTGGGGGATTGACACACACTTATTTGTGAATCCGATGAGCAGACCTAACCATGTGTATGAGGACATGTGCTCACGTGATGGGAAATGAAGTGGTTCAGCTTACATGCATGAGAAAATACTAATCAACCTCTCTAACTCACTCAACTACTGAAAGTGTCTGTCGCGATACCACTTATAGCAGTTTTCACTAAATCGGGGATTTCTCCTAGCTACGAACTCCGAATATGGCCAATAGTGGGTTTTTTCGAAGCTTTTGACGGGATGCATCTATTGGACATAGTTTCACTCAATTCTGACAACCATGCTTCAAGTTATGACCAAAATAGTGAATGGTGGGAAACACACACACTCACTCCACAACTTCTACTAGCTCACACACACACTACAATAGCTCAAAAATAGTGGACAGGGGTAGACAACAGTCCTACACACACATTGCAAGCATTACACACACATAGAAGATCAAAGAGAAGATGGAATTCTACAAGAAAGAAGCAATTTCGAACATCAGGAGCTCTCCTTCTTCACAATGGTAAAAAGTTTCTACAAAGAGTCACAAAGTGACTTATATACATGTGCCCTAAAAATGGTCCTTTCAAACAAGAGACCGGCACTTTATGAACTAAAAGGTGAATTTCCTATTAATTTACAAGGAATATATTACAATGAGTTGGGACTATGCATCTAGAGGACTCCTCTAGTACATTTACAAGACTTGAGGGAATTTCCTAAGGCTTTTGAAGAAGAAAAAATATGCCCATTAATTTGGAAATTTTGGGGGCTCCTCTCTCGTGCCTCTTTACTCTGCAACACTCTCCCCCTCTTTGTCTCTGTCGTCCCTTGATAGGCTTTTGCTTCTCATTTGTAGCTAGTTTAAGGCTTCTGAATACATGCATCCCGTTGTCGAAGAAGTGATAAGGACTATCAGAGAATTTGTTATTTTGTCCAAAGTATGTCCTCTGCTTCTGTTTTCCCCTTGGTATTCCGTACATCACAAATCTGGGTTGCTGCCTTCAGTCGGGCTGCCACACACTCCATCAGTGAGTAAGAATGTGGTATTCTTAGTCACCCTCTTCAACTTTTCAGCCTCTCCCCTTTCTAGCTTTTGGTCTTCTGATATGTCTTTGTCTTCACACATCTGACCTGTTGTATTGCTTTGAGCCTGTTCATTTCTTGTTATCGCACGCTATCAGCGGGAGGATTATTACTTACCAAGTATTGTCTTGCACTTCTTCATGGATACTTCCTGGCCCTGGTCCATCCTTCCCATGAAATGTCCTGGTTGTCGAAATTCTTCAATTCCACTCCTCAGGACCTGGATGTTTAGCGTTGTTGCCTGATGCGTGCCCCTGTGGGGCTTTGGGCAGAGGGTAGTTCTTTTGCTTTATGATCTTCATTCTTTACTGAGCAGTTTTGGTCTTTGATTTTCTTCTTCTTCTTTTCTTGCTTGATTCCCCTTCCACACGTCCCTCCTCCTGAACTCTATCGTCCCCGACAGGCTTTTTGTGGTGACGTGAGTACGTTTGTATGGCAGCTTGCTCTCGTTGATTAAGCAAAATGGCGTGAAAAATCATAAATTCTTTCCACTCGCTTGACTTCACTCCATCCTCTGGTGCTTGTCGGTGATCTGCAAAAAGCTTGTTTCATATGCCACCAATCTTGCATTAAGATTTGAAGTCATTTTAACAAAAATTTCTGAATCCATTTCAAAGAAGCCAGTGAAAAATGCTTCTTTAAAAATCTGCATATACGTGCTTGGCAAAAACATCAGCCGTGAATAGTAGGCCATAAGTGTTAATCGGCTTGGGATAGTGGAAAGGTAAAAAATGAGCGCTTCGGATCCTTGTGTAATGCCGATGAAGTTCAAAAATGTATATTTTGCATGCTGGAAGACTTGAATAACTGTAAGAAGCATGCTGAAAATCTTGTTCGTCAGTTTGACTGCTAAATCCGGAACAGTTGCATATCTCGCAATCCAAAATTCCATGGTTTTCACCATGTATTCTTTTGTTGGAAGGTAATTATGCGGTGGACTTGGTAGTAGTGGATAATTAAGCCATTGATTTATGCTACCCTGATGCTGTCCTTCAAAAAATTGTGACCACGAGCGTTTGCGGGGTACTGGACAAAAAGAGGGATGAAACTGAAGTGCATAAGGCGATGCTTCCCATTGTACCTGCAGTGTAGGGTTCTTTTCCAAAATTTTGCGCCTCCAAATAGGATCAGCCTTTTTGAATTCTTCTTGGGTATAATTGAAAGTATTATTACTGAATTGGAGGTTGTTGTTAGGCTCCTTATGTGTCATTCTCTTTATATATTGCCGTGTTTGCTCTTTAACGAGTCCATATGGTACGTTGAATGGCTTCAATAGTTGTTCCAAATTCTTGCTCTCAATCTGAGCTTCCTTCATGATCTTGATGATCTGATCTTCAAATTCTGTGGTAAGTTGGGACACTAGTAGTGTCGTCTCCTATCGGCTCAGTTCTGCAATATCCTGATTATTACGTTCAAATTGGATCTCCGTGTCCTCCCTTATTGGTGAATGATGTAAGGGAGGAGAGAGAGGACGTACCTCAATCTCCTCAATGGCCGCTGTGGACTTTAGAACTACTGGTGTCCCCTCTTTTGCCTACTGCTCTAGCCGCTCTTGTAGCTGCTTTATCATTTCATCCTTTTGCTTTATCTCTTCATGGGCCTTCAAAATCGTTTCCTTGTTCCTTTGGATTTCTTTGGTCACGACAGTGAGTTGATCAATGTCTTCTTTACATTGCACTAGATATTTATTCTCAGCCTTTTCCACTTTGTCCTTAGAGCCGCGGTATCCTCGATGTATCTCTTTTCCCATTCGGCAATGACTGCCTGCTCTTGCTTGAGCTGATCTTCATAGCTAGCCATCTTCTCCTCTATTTCCTTGATGTCTTTTTCTGGCCTTTCCTGAATCTCTATGGGTTGATCACTCAGAAGAGCTGTCATTAGCTCCTTGTTTCTGTTCCTTAGGTTTTCTGCCTCATCCATGTATACCTTCATTTGTGATTCTAATATTTTGCTTCTTGCATTCATCCGCGTCTTCTCGGCCTCGCTAACCTCATGTTTCTTCTGTAATTCCTGTAGTTGTTCTTTTAATTTTTCATTTTCCGTCTCTAAAGTTTTGCACTATTGCTTGACCTCCTGAACTTCATTTTCTTTATGTATTATTTGCTCTCTTGCTAGCTTTAATTCTGTTGAAAGGTTCTTACCCATTTCTTGAAGTTCATGATTGTCCTGCATCGCTTGATCATAGTCCTCATCACCCTCAAGCATTAACTGTTGCGTATCCATTGCGGTTCTGATCATGTCTTGCACTACTCGCTTGAGTTGAGCAATGTCGACATTCAACCACGTTCTTGGAATGCTCGGAGCTTCTCTTGTTTGTATATCCTTTCCGTGCTCCACATGGATAGTTTTGTTATGTGGTTGACTAATCTGTAGTTGTATTTCTGGTTCTTTTCTTTCTTTGTCCAGATCAATGATTTTCGTGGAACTCCCTTGAAATGTGACATCCATGGGGGAGGGTTCTGCCACAACCCTTATCGGAGTGAAGGGTTCTGATTCTTCCACTGTAGCTTCTTTTGGTTCTTCCTTTGGTTTCTTGAGTGATCCTTCTCCCTTAAGCGTTGTCTCTTTGATTTGAATTTTTGAAGTCTCATTTATTTGGATGACATGTACCCCTGCTTGGTTTCCTTCTTTGCCTATAGTGTCTTGATCAGAGTTGGCAGGGTTGTCATTCACCTTCGTGTCCTCGTCTTCTATTTCATTGTAGTTTACTGCATTAAGTTCCTCCCATTGTCCATCATCCTTGGATTCACTTTGAATGTCCACATTTAATAAGGATGTTTCGGGTTCTTCTTGTGCGTCCAAAGATGAACTTGAATTATCCAACCCTAATTGTCTATATCGATGTACTTTGGTGAGCTTCTTTTTAGCTTCCTTGTCTTGTTGGGTCTACTGGTAATGGTGCCCTTGCACTGGTAGATTAACTTGACCTTCCATATATTGGTTTGTGTCTTCCAGAGCTCGTGCTAAGACCTCCTCGGTGATTGGTCGGTGCTCTTCAATTCTGGTCTTTGGAAGTACGTGTGCCCTTTTCGTGGCTGGAACGTCTTGCCTTACCTCCCTTAATCTCTTTGTACCTCTCATTTTGGCATGTCAACTCTATTGATGTCAGTGAATGTTCTGGTCTTTGCCCCTCGACTTTCTTCCTTCAAGATAGTAATTCCGTCCTTCTCCCATCCGAAAGCTTCTTTAATCAAATCATGTGTAAAGTGAATGACTACCCATTCACCTACTCCATCCATGAATCTGGCTTCTGGCACCAATGGGTCATGTAGTGCTGGCTGTAATGTATTCATCACTTGCGTGCATCTTTGAAAGTCGGGTTTGTAAATTGGCAATTCAAAATATTTGTGTATGCCCGCTTTCTTCATTATGTCAATTGTGGATGGAAGCTCATGCACCACTTTAAATTCTTGGGACATAACTGGGAGCTGATGATTTGTGTCCATGATTTTGATAGTCACCAGGAAGAGATATTCGCCAGCTGGTTGATCTTCTCTAAACCAATGTCCCTTTGCTTTAGTCACGCTTTGTGGAGGGAATTCCATCACTTCTTTCAGAATCGTTGCTTCAGAATCTTCAGAAGCCATCTGCACTTGTAATGAAAAGTGCATTAGCTTCAATAGCAGATATAGCAATTGTGTTGTGCATTGTAGTAGTATATTGTCGTTTCGTCACTCCGTTTCCCTTGCTTCTATAAGTGAGATCTCTTACCACATATTTTTATTTCTTTTCTCAAAGAAAACAAGGATTGGTATAGCCGAAGCGTTTATTTATTTACATAGTCGGTCCATTCCTAAGGAAGTTGAAGCTATGGCCTATTCCCCATTGGAGAATGTGCACCACTAATTTTATTATGTACATCATGTGCCAAATGCCTGGCCTCGTAATGTGGCCCTATTATGCATACTTTAGGTGCATTGGAATCTTCATGAGTGCGATTGGAATCTTCGTTGTTCTGGTGGTCCATTCCTCGCAGTTGCTTTGGTTTCCAAATCCATTTCTTGGTCGCATTGATAGGTCGTGTCTTCTCTTTGGTCCTTCGAGCTTCATGTGTTTCTTTTGTTTTTTCTAATGTCCTAGTGATAGAGGTTTTTCTCTTCATGTTTCTATGACAAGTCTGTCTTGGCTTCATCGTCCGAATGTCTCGATGTAATGTATCCTCTTGTTTGCTTATCTCTTGATTGGCTGCTTGTTTGACCTTCTTGGGAATCCATATCTGTTGTCGTGCCTTCTGAGCTTCAACCAAAGGCCTAGGAAGCCATATGTGCAAAAGTCTTTTTGGCTCGGATTTTGGTAAAGAGGAATGCTTTCCCTCCTTTTTCTCCTCATGAGCTGGTGTTGAGGTCTCTAATTTCTGCACTTGATCCTTGCATACCCATTTGAAGTTGGCTTTTCCTGGATGCGAATATCTGATGGTGGCTTTCCAAATTGGTGACCCTTCTGTCATGTGAGAAACTCTAAGAGTGTTGATCTCCTTGGTGTCTTTCTGTTCCTCACTTGAATAGGAGGAAGCCACTTCTTTCGTTGATAGGTTAGGGTTTGAAATTTCTTCTTTTTTCGGACCTGCTTCTGAGAGATTGGGGCTGGAATCATGCTCTAAGTGCTCTTCTTTGAGTTCTTCCACACTTTCAATGGCTTCCGATTTTTGTGAGGGCTTCTCCCCTAATAGACTAAAAATTTCCTTGTGCCCTATCTTGGCTGAAATATATCCTTGCGCTAAGTGGACGCCTACTTCATTTTCAATGATCCAATCCTGTCCTAGGATTAAGTCTTCTATTAATTCTTTGTCTTTACACACTAAGACTTGTTGTTCCATGGTAAAATTTCCTAGGTGGAGGGATACTGTAGTTTCTCCAATGCATTCTATGACTTGACCTCCGATACCTATCATATGTGCTTTTGTGGGAGTCATAATCGTTTGAAGATCTCGGATGACCATATTTCGTATGCAACTGAGTCCTGCTCCTGAGTCTATCAAGGCATCTATCAATTGGTACTCTGTCTTGCCAATCCCTAGGTTTAGGTAGGGTTTGGTTACTCTATGGTTCTGCCCATTGGAATGATGGACTTGATAGTTGGCCATGGGAATAGGCTCTTCACCTAGTAAGTACCGTTCGTCTCTTTGTCTGATCCACTCTTTCCATTTCTTAATACGTTCCAATGCTTCCTGTCAAGCCTCCCCTCTAATCCTCTCTTCCTCCTTCTTCCTATTTTGCGCACCTACGAGTCGTGCTAACATTTGATCCGTCCATGGCTCCATGAACCATTTCACTCTACATCCACTTATGTAGTTAGGAAGAATGTCTCCATCCAAAGTGGCTAGATTAACTGCTCCACTCATCGAGATCCTATTAATGATTAGAGGTCCATATCCACGTTTTTGTAACTTCTTGGCATGTTGTTTCAAGGTGTAGACCAGGACTAGGTCTCCTTCTTTTAGTCCTTTGTCTTTTATGTGTGCATCATAATATGCCTTTTGCCTTCTCTTGGCCGCATAGATTCCTGCGACAGCCTGCAACCGAGTTTCATGCAGCTGGGCTATTCTCAAAATGGGTATCGAAAAATCAATTGGTAGGATTGTGTTCTATCTGTATACTAAATTGAATGGGGTAGTTCCAATGGCAGTCTTGTACGCGACTCGGAAGGCCCAAATTGCATGATGCAATTGTTTGTCCCAGTCAGACTTCCCATTATTGACAATCTTTGTCAACACGGTGCATAGCACTTTATTCGAACTTTCCGCTTGACCATTTGCTTGGGGGTGGTATGGGGCTGATTTTTTATGGATTACTAAAAACACATTCATTAGAGACTCTATTACCGCATTAATGAAGTGCGTTCCTTGGTCACTCACTATCTCAATTAGTAATCCGAAAGGAGTGAATATATGCTCAAAAAGAAACTTAGCACTGGTTTGAGCATTGTTCTTTCTAGTAGCCTTTGCCTCTATCCATTTTGTCAAGTAATCGGTAGCTACTATGATATATTCGGCATGTGACCCTTTGGCTGGTGGGTTAATGGGTCCTATGAAATCAATACCCCATTTGGAGAAAGCTCTGGTGCACACCATAGGTCTCAATGGCATGTCATCTCTCTGAATCGGGTATTTAGCCCTTTGGCATGTCTCACAACTTCGTACATAGGTCTGTGCATCCATATGCAAAGTTGGCCACCACAAGCCCACAAAAAGGATCATTTTCACGGTTCTCTCTGTTGAGAAATGACCTCCTACTGCACCCGCGTGTGCCATCTCTAATATAGGTAATATTTTCCTTCGTGCACACATAGTCGTAATTGGTTGTCTTTTCCTCTCCTAAACAATTGTCTTCCCATGAGTACATAATCCTTGCTCATCTCCTCTAGGGATCGTTTTCTTGCCAAGCTAACTCCTTCTTCATGTTCTCTTGTCTTTAGGAATTTTACCAATGTCTTGCTCCAATTGGGTGCTATCGTTGAAAAAGGTATGGATGTATGATCCTCGCGGATCGACTCCTGGCATTTTGCATAGTTACTCACATAGTCATGGACATCCTTAGGCATGTCAGGCCAGTATACTCCTAATCGTTTCAACTCCCTAATAGTTCCATGAGTTCCCTTGTGTGTTCTCCATTTGTTTACATGAGCTTGTTCCATCAGTTTCAATTGCTCATCCTCCTCAACACATCTTAGTAATACACCATTGGGTTCCTTATAGTACACACTTCATGCAATAATATGCAAATTCCTTGACTGTAGAATTTCCTTCTTACTCTCTTTATTGTTTGAATGTTGTGGGCCATGAGTAACGATCGGAATTAGTTTCTCTGCCCACTTTGGACACACTTCCAGGTTGAACAAATAAGTGTCTGGCAGATCGTCGGGTACTCCACTTGATGGTTCTCCATGTGTTAACCTAGAAAGGTGATCTCCTCTCACATGGGTATTTCCCTTTTTAACTATTACTTCGAAGTCGAACTCCATCAATAGCAGAAACCATCTTACCAGTCTTCTCGTGTTACAGGGCTTATTGACTAGGTATAATAATGCCTGGTGGTCTATGAAGAACTTGAACTTGTTGGCTAAGAGATAGTGTCTGAATTTTCTCACTACATAGACCATTCCTAATCCTTCTCGCTCGGTAGTTGTATAGTTTCTCTCAGCTTGATTCAGTTGTCTACTCGCATAGGCAATTGGGTGATCTAACTTTCCTTCATCTGCTGGTTGGGCTAAGATACATCCTATTGCATAATTAGAAGCGTCCACATAAATATGAAATGGCTTGTTCCAATTCGGAGTTTTCAGAATTGGAGCTATGCTAAGCCGCTTCTTTAACTCATTGAATGCCTTCTCGCATTCCTCTATCCATGTGAATTGAGTTAAGAGTCCATATAAGGGTTTGGCAATTATGGCATGCATGTGGATAAATCGGCGGTAGTATCCACAATGTCCCATAAATGGTTGCACCTCTTTTGCATTCTTAGGTCTAGGAAGCTCTAAAATGACCTTAATCTTGTCTTCATGTATGGATATTCCATTTCTAGAGACTATGTGTCCTAAGATCTTCCCTTATCTTACCATGAAGACACACTTCTCAGGGTTCAGGTAGACTCTATATTGTCGGCATTTATTAAATATCTTCGGCAATTCACGAATGTGTTCTTGTCTTTCATTTGAATATGTACGTCATCTACATAGACTTCCATGCTCTTCTTCAAGAATTCTTTGAAAACATGAGACATCAATGTTGGAAAGTAGCAGGCGCGTTAGTGAGTCCAAAAGGCATCACTCGGAAAGCATAGACTCCCCATTTAGTCACGAATGCGGTCATATGTTGATCCTGAGTAGCAATAGCTACTTGGTTGTATCCAGAGAATCCATCTAAGAAGCTATAGACGTCTTTTCTTGCAACTCTTTCGAATAGATGGTCCGTAATGGGTAAAGGGTAGCTATCGGGAATTGTGGTTGCATTGACCTTTTCAAGTTAATGCAAACTCTTAATTTTCCGTTCTTCTTAGGCACAACTACCAATGGCGATACCCACTCGGTATGTTCTATTTCATATATGAATCCTGCCGCTAGTAGCTTGTCGATTTCTTCTTTAATTTTAGTCGCATAGACCTCATTGTATGTATAAGGGCATTGTTTCGATGGTTTTGCCTGAGCCATCATTGGTATTCTATGAGAGCAAATCGAGGGTTCCACACCCTTGAGATCCTTATATGTCCACGCGAATACATCTCGATATTCTCAGATCAAATGTATTAATTCTTCTTCCTCCTCCGTTGACACATCCTTACATATGTATGTACATCGTTCTTCTCCATCTTCCATGGTTACTATGATCTTTTCTTTTTGTTCTTTGTTGTCGTACACTTCCCCTTCTCGAGCCTCTCTCTTAGGCATTTGAATGTATTCCTTATCACCTCTAGGTGCTTCTATCACTTCAATTACATTAAGAGGTGCAGTGTCTTGGACTTTGGTGGGATTCTTTGGGTAGTCTCTAAAAAGATGTTCCTTCCCACAATCATTGCAATATCCTTCCCAAGTCCTAGGAGGTGGCGGGTTGTAAGGCCGAGGACATTCTCTAATAAAATGGTCTCCTCCGCATCTATAACATGGTCCTCTCGGCACAGGCGGTCTAATGGGTGGTCTCAGGGGTGGTTGTGCTTTAGGTGCGGTATACATTAAAGTTGCTACCTCCGTTCCATAAGCCTGATCGTAGCCTTCATAACAATAGTATGCGGAATCATATGCTAGTTCATACTCCAACATGTTGTATCATAGGGATAGTACTCTCCCTGAGATTGCTCGTAATGTGAGTTGGTTGACTCCATGTTGGTCATAGGGGATGCTGGTACAATGGCTCTTTCTAGGTTTTCCTCTGGTTGAGCATACTTAACAGGTACCACATGTTGAGGATGTGGAGGTTGTGGTCCTAGCATCGGTTGAGGGTTTCCAAATTGTGCTGGTTCATATGGCTTGGGAGCTCCTGCTGGTATGGGGTAGGAATTGTATCTGGGCATATCTCTACCTGGCTCTCTAGGTGGATATCCATATGGTTGATACTGAGGTGGTTGGAAGGGCCGTGCCTGCCTATTAAATGGGCATGTTTTGTTGGTGTAAATCAAGCCTTCACACTTGGCTTTGATTTGTACCTTGAAGACTCAACATAAAGCTTGGACCATGGAAGCCTAGCTTGGGCTAATTCATGAAGATATCACCTGAAGAATGAACCATAGAAACTCATGCTTATGAGTTTTCATTTTTACTTAATTGTAAAAGTCATTATGACTTGGAATATTTTGTAGTCACACCTACTAGAGAAAGTCGTGGAAATTTGAATGGTTGTAATAGAGAGAATATCTCCCTAAGTTTAGTGGAGAGATTCTAGGGAGCTTCAATTTGAATTTCAAATTCAAATGATCTATCAACACTTATAAAAACCATGGAAAAAAGGTCGCGGGTGAGAGTCACTCCTCCCGAGGCATTTCTGAGTGAATTGTTGAGTGTGTATGAGCTACACCATAGCCTACACCTCTGAGTACCATTGAGCATCACATTCAATGCCAATGGGAATGTACAATCATTAGATTTAATCAATATACATACATTCATAATCTCTGTCTTCTTTGAGTGACCATCTTCAACTCTGTCAACTTCAACAGGGCATATCTCAAGATCTACTAAACCAAATTGGATGATTCAAAGCACATTGGAACAAGCTTGAAGCATACTATATGCCTACAAAATTTGAAGGTTATTGGATCAACCGTCTGTGAGAAATTGCGCTCGAAGTGATCTCTGGTATTTCTCTGTATAGTTCCTAAAATGTCGGGGATGATCCTAAGTTTGCTAAATTGATTTCTCAGAGTGTAGTCTGTCATTTTCTCTCATTCCACTTGCAAATGAAAGCTTGTTAAGCTAATTGATTATGTCCAAAAGCAATTAGATCAATTTTAAGTGTGCTGGTCACACTGAGCATAACTCTGAGCAGGTGTCAGTACCAAAATAGCAAGTTTTTCAAGATTCTTGAAGTCACAAGTAGTCTGTTTTGATCTAATCATTACTCAACTCATTTCCAAAGTACATATAGTATTTCTTGGTATCATTTGAAAGCTCAAGGAGTCGTCTAAGCATATCTGAAGAAAAAGGAGGGCAGGTGTGAAGCAGGTCTAGCAGCACCAACTTGATCTTCTGAGTGCATCCAGCCATCACATCCAACAGTGGTATCAGAGCATATAAGGTAATCATGGGTGATGGTTTCCCTTCCTTCATTGACAAATTAGACAGGAACAACTACCAAGCTTGGTCTCTAAGGATGAAGACCTATCTACAAGGAAGGAGCTTGTATGGATACATATCAGGAGATGAGGAATTGCCCTCATTCAAGACTAGAGGCCTACCTACAAAGGATGAACATGAGAGGCTCAATCAATGGTGTGCAAAAGATGCTTTGGCAAGGTCATATCTTCTAAACTCTATTTCTGATTTCCTTCTACCACATATAAGGAATTGCAAAACTTCCCAAGAGACTTGGGAAACCTTGTCAACATACTTTTCATCAAGCACAAGGGCCAGAAAGAATCAGCTATGGATTGAGTTTACAACTCTTAGGAAGCAATCAAAACAATGTGTCTCAGATTTTGTCACCAAAGTCAAGGACATTGCAGATCAACTTGCAAGTGTTGGAGAGGAGATTGAGGAAGAGCAAATAGTCAGACAAGTTATCAATGGACTAAAGGCAGATGACAAGTGGGAGAGTTTTACCACAGCAATGGACTTATACATGGACATCCAAGCACCTGATCTAACAACTCTGATTGGACAACTCTTTACACATGAAGCTAAGATCACAAAGAATGGAGAGCAATCAAAAGGTAACAATCCCTCTACCCTATATACTGATAAGAAGGTAAAAGACAAATGTAAAAATAAGAAGGTTGATGAAGAAGGCTCTACCTCCCAAGCAAACTATGCAGGGAGAGGTAGATCATCTAGAGGTAGGGGCAGAGGAGGTAAGTCAGGTAGGGGGAGACCCTACAACCAATCTCCATGCAATATTTGTGGCTTGTCTAACCATACCACAGATGAATGCTACAAAAACTACAAGAACCAAAGAGGAAGAGGTCACCAAAGAGGAGGATACTCTCAAGGCAGAGGCAGATTCAACCAATCTCAAGGCTACCATGGCTACAACAATAATTACAACAATAGCTACAATCACAATGGCAACTATCAAGGTGGATACAGAAATAGAAAAGATTACAACAATTATGCAGAGGAGCAAGATGATTCCCTGTTGATCATGAATATGACATCTAAATCAGGTATCAATGATGACCACTTATTCTATATTGATTCAGGTTGCTCTAACCATGTAGCTAGAAATGTTGCCTTACTCTCTGATTTGGAAGAACCCAAAGGCAAGCACCAAGTGCAGACAGGTGATGACACTAAACATTCAGTTGTTAAAATAGGTAATGTCAAAACTAGTGATGGTAACCAGAATCTATTGAGCAGAGTGTTGTATGTCCCAACAATCACCAAGAATCTGATGAGTGTAGGTCAGATTGTGGAAAAAGGTCTACAGGTCAGGTTCACTCAACATGGTGCATATGTGGAGGATCCAAGACATGGATTCAGAAGGATAGCCAAGGGAGAAAAATCAGGTAGATTGTTTACCTTTGAACTTGAAGACACTAAGAGTATTGCTTTGTACAACTATAAGGATCAAACACTATCAGAATTGGAGATTTGGCACAAGAGATTAGGTCACATTGGAGAGAGGACCTTAAAGCAAATGAGTAGGGATCAATGTGTGCTTGGGATACCTAATGTATCCAAGCAACACATGATATACAAGTGTGGGGCTTGTCAATTTGGTAAGTCACACAGATTGCCTTATACCAAGAAAGGTTTTATGCATGAAGATCATCTGGAATTGGTGCATACAGATGTTTGGGGACCTAGCAAGGAGCCATCCATATCTGGATCAAGGTACTATGTGTCCTTTATTGATGACTATAGCAGGTGGACTGTCTTATACTTCATGAAACATAAAGATGAAGTATTTAATTGTTTCAAAAGGTATCTTGCATTAGTTGAAAATCAAACAGGTAGACATTTGAAGAAGCTAAGGTCAGATGGTGGTGGAGAATACTTCTCCAATGACTTTGAAGATTTCTTGCAGGAAAGAGGCATCAAGAGGGAGATTACTACAAGGTACTCACCTGAACAAAATGGGGTAGCTGAAAGGAGGAATAGACTCATTGTAGAGACAGCTAGGTCTATGCTTAATGAGAAAAAATTGCCAAATTATCTTTGGGCAGAGAGTGTATCTACTGCCACATATTTAATTAACAGGTTGCCATCAAAGACACTTGATGGAATGACACCCTATGAGGCTTGGCATGGTAAGAGACCATCTCTGGATCATTGCAAAATCTTTGGTTGTGTTGCATATGTGCATATTCCCTCACAGGTAAGGGGAAAGCTAGACCCTAAAGCTGAAAAATGTATCTTCATTGGTTATGATTTGAATTAGAAGGGATACAGATTTTACAACCCCTCAAACAAAGGCTTCAAGGTAAGCAGAGATGTCATCTTTGATGAAAATGATTCATGGTATGAAAATGAGTGCAGGAAAGTTAGCCTACCTTATGACATGGAAGAAGACTTTCCCAAGCTTATCAGGCAAGAACCTATTCAGAAAGAGGACACAAGCTCAGATGATGAAGACACCATCAACATTGAAGAGTTCAAGGCTTGGAAATCCAAAGGGAAGATGAAGATGAAGCAACTAGAAGATAATCCAGAATCCTCAACTCAAGCTATGAGGAGATCTCAGAGAGAAAAGAAAAAACCTATTAGGTATGGGTATGATACTTCACTTGTAACCAAGCACTCTGTATATCTTGCAAAGGATCTCTTGAATGAAGAACCAGGTACATTTGAAGAAGCAATTACTAAACTAGAATGGAAGGAAGCAATGGATGAAGAAATGGAGGCTCTCAAGGAGAGTGATACTTGGGACTTGGTACCCAAGAAGGACTCCATGAAGGTAATAGGATCCAGATGGATCTACAAACTCAAGAGGAACTCAGATGGTACAATAAACTGGTATAAAGCTAGGTTGGTAGCCAAGGGTTTTGCACAAACCCAAGGCATTGATTATGAGGAGACATTTTCTCCTGTGGCCAAGATGCCAACTATCAGAATTATGGTGAGTGTAGCTGCATCCAAGAATTGGAACATGTACCAATTGGATGTGAAGAATGCATTCTTGAATGGATGGATATCTGAAGAAGTCTACATGTCACAACCACCTGGCTATGAGGATCCCAATAAGGCAAATCATGTTTGTAAATTGAAGAAGGCTCTGTATGGATTGAAGCAGGCACCTAGAGCATGGAATTACAGGTTGACAACCTATCTCCTAGATCAAGGATTTGTGATGAGTAAAGCAGATACTTCATTGTTTATCAAAAGAAACAATTCAGAGGTAATATATTTGTGTGTCTATGTTGATGACATCATTATTACAGGAAATGATGTTCAGGGAATAAGACACATCAAAGGACAGATGATGAAGGAATTCAAGATCAATGATCTTGGATTATTAAAGTACTTCCTAGGACTTGAATTGGTGTATACAAATTCAGGTATCTTTATTACTCAGAAGAAGTACATTCAGGACATGGTCAAGAAGTTTAATTTGCAGGAAGCTAAAGTCTCAAACATTCCTATGGAGGTCAACCACAAACTCAGTGCACATGAAGGAGAAGAACTCAAAGATATTACAGGTTACCAAAGTTTGGTAGGTAGTCTAAATTATGCTACCTTAACCAGGATTGATATATCATATGGTGTTAGTGTACTTAGCCAATTTATGCACAAACCAAGAGTACCTCATTTGGAGGCAGCTAAGAAGATAGTAAAGTACCTAAAGGGAACACAAAATCATGGTTTGTATTTTCCTTACTCATCAGACATTGATATAAAGGTATATTCAGATGCAGATTGGGCAGGTTGCAAGGATGACAGGAGGAGTACATCTGGTTACATATGTTTTGCAGGTGATAAACCAATTTCTTGGTCATCCAAGAAACAACCCACAGTAGCTTTGTCATCTACTGAGGCAGAGTATAGAGGGCTAGCAAATGCCACTCAAGAAGCCATATGGTTGAAGCTATTATATTCAGAATTGGGCCTATACACAAGGCCACCAATCATCTTTGGGGATAACACAAGTTCTCTTCACCTTGCAGCTAATCCAATTTATCATGCTAGGACAAAACACATAGAGGTTCACTACCACTATGTGAGGGAGAAGTTACTTAGCAAAGAAATTCAATTGTCATATGTGTCTACTAATATACAATGTGCAGATTTTCTTACTAAAGCTCTGGATGGAAGCAAGCTATGCAGATTTAAATCCATGATTGGATTGCAGGAAATAATTGAAGACTAGAGATGAAGACCTGAGCCAAAGTGTTTGGCTTGAGGGGGAGCTGTTGGTGTAAATCAAGCCTTCACACTTGGCTTTGATTTGTACCTTGAAGACTCAACATAAAGCTTGGACCATGGAAGCCTAGCTTGGGCTAATTCATGAAGATATCACCTGAAGAATGAACCATAGAAACTCATGCTTATGAGTTTTCATTTTTACTTAATTGTAAAAGTCATTATGACTTGGAATATTTTGTAGTCACACCTACTAGAGAAAGTCGTGGAAATTTGAATGGTTGTAATAGAGAGAATATCTCCCTAAGTTTAGTGGAGAGATTCTAGGGAGCTTCAATTTGAATTTCAAATTCAAATGATCTATCAACACTTATAAAAACCATGGAAAAAAGGTCGCGGGTGAGAGTCACTCCTCCCGAGGCATTTCTGAGTGAATTGTTGAGTGTGTATGAGCTACACCATAGCCTACACCTCTGAGTACCATTGAGCATCACATTCAATGCCAATGGGAATGTACAATCATTAGATTTAATCAATATACATACATTCATAATCTCTGTCTTCTCTGAGTGACCATCTTCAACTCTGTCAACTTCAACAGGGCATATCTCAAGATCTACTGAACCAAATTGGATGATTCAAAGCACATTGGAACAAGCTTGAAGCATACTATATGCCTACAAAATTTGAAGGTTATTGGATCAACCATCTGTGAGAAATTGCGCTCGAAGTGATCTCTGGTATTTCTCTGTATAGTTCCTAAAATGTCGGGGATGATCCTAAGTTTGCTAAATTGATTTCTCAGAGTGTAGTCTGTCATTTTCTCTCATTCCACTTGCAAATGAAAGCTTGTTAAGCTAATTGATTATGTCCAAAAGCAATTAGATCAATTTTAAGTGTGCTGGTCACACTGAGCATAACTCTGAGCAGGTGTCAATACCAAAATAGCAAGTTTTTCAGGATTCTTGAAGTCACAAGTAGTCTGTTTTGATCTAATCATTACTCAACTCATTTCCAAAGTACATATAGTATTTCTTGGTATCATTTGAAAGCTCAAGGAGTCGTCTAAGCATATCTGAAGAAAAAGGAGGGCAGGTGTGAAGCAGGTCTAGCAGCACCAACTTGATCTTCTGAGTGCATCCAGCCATCACATCCAACAGGTTTCAGTGGTGTGATTGGTGTATTTTTGTTCTATGTGGAAATACAAGGCAGTTCCTTGATGGGGTTGTCTGTTGTAAGGATAGGTCTCAGGTACACCAGTTGTTGCTCGTACGCACATGTGCGTGGGGTGATCTCCTCCACATAGACTACATATTCGTAACATAGGCACTCTTAAGGCTGGGTGTTGGTAATTTGTCTATCCTTGGACTCCCAATTTATTTGCCACTAGCTCCGCTAATTCCTCCACATTATTGAAGTTGGATGTAATAGTACTCTGAGAGTCTTCTGATTTAGTGGGGCTGGGCATACTCTTCAGATCCTCAGCTAGATTGTCTTCTACGTCAATACACTCTTGAAGACACTCACTCAAGATTTGTAACCTCTTCACGTACGCTAGCGTTCTTACAGTTCCATTTGTTAGTCCATCCAAAAAATAATGATATCATTTTCTGCTGTGTGGGTCTCTCTCCAGTTGGGCATCTATCAACATACTGGTTGAATCTTTGGGCGGCCGTTTTCATAGTTTCATTAGGGTTCTGTTTAAAAATATGGATTAAAGATGCGGAATTGTGTTTAATCCCTCTCTTAGTGAATTACCCAATGAATTCTTGGAAGAACTGCTCCATATTTCCAAATTGGTTGGGATCTAATGGTTGGAACCAAGTCAGAGCCGTTCCTCTGAGGGTGAGCCCGAAAGACTCATACTGCACAAAGAAGTTGTCTACTTGTTCCGGCCTAAGGACTTGTTTAAACTCGGCAATGTGGTCATAAGGTTCTCCCAATCCATCATAATGATTCCTCACACATTTGGCCACCTGCATAGGTCTCAGTCTTCTCATTGGTTCTTGCTATCTAGGCATTACAGGGAAGGCAGGGATTGCTAGTCTAACTGGGGGCATTCCTGGCTGTACTCCTATTGGTGGTCATGGCCTTACCGGTGGTCGGTATTGATTCCCTACTCCACGGTGGGTCTGATTGTGTGGTTGCACTCTTGGAGTCGCAAATTGTACATGAGTTCGGTTCGGAACACTCCATTGGCTAGTTTGTCCTGACATGGTGTGCCCTACCTCTTATTAGGTTCGAAAGGGGTTATGAGAGGTGGTTGCCTGTTCTCTCTGAGGGAATATAGTCAATCCCATGTATTTCAGTTGGGCCCTGTCTATGGCATCAACCACCCAATACCTTCTCTGATTTTTGTCTAGGTATGTTATTCTAGTCTCATCTTCCGGATCCTTTAGCTCATAAAATGTCATCGGGCTTTCCTATCTTCCTTGGCCTGGTGAGTCTATTTGAAGCAACAAGTCCAAACCATGGATCAAATAGACTTCCAATAAGTAGTCGTCTTGAGGAATCAAGTCCCCTCTCAAGACTTGTGTCACTTGGGACTTGCCTCTAGGGGTTGTCACTAACTCCTTAGGGTTTGGTCTCCCTGAGTTTTCTTGTCCCACTAGCTCTCCTCTCTCATTGATCAATTCAGGGTATTCAGTCACTATGTATATGTGGCCCAGCTTGTCCATGTATGATCCTCCCTCATACTTAACAATCGGTCTGGGCACAACTGTTGCATCCATGGAAGTTACCATCCTAGCCACTAATCTATTTAAACCATCCAGGTAGATGGGTATCTCCTGGGCGTTAGTAGAAATGTATTGTAAAGAAGTGCGGTATTCTCCTTCTATAGTGGTCATGAAATTTCTACCTGGAGTGGGGCCCTGCATGTCTTCTGAAGCCATGGGTATCTCCTCCTTTGAGTCACTAGAGGTGTCTGAATAGACAGAGCGGTGACTGACCTGAGCGGCACTTCCAACAGAAGATATGACACTTCTCTGGCTACTTAGCACCCTTCCTGATCTCAAGTTCATTCACCCTCCTGGAGCTCTCTAGGTCTCTGAAACTCTCCCTAAGTGGCTCCTCAAATGCCTCATATTAGTCTCTGAAAAGACCTCAAGAGTTATGGTGATACCACTCTTGGCGATACTGCACCAGGCGATACTAAGGTGTCCACGATACGATACCACACAAGCTCACGATACGATACCTGAAGACTAGACGATACGATAATGTAGCAACAGGCGATACGATACCGCTGTTGGGCACGATAGGACACTGGCTTCCCTGGTGATACGATACCTTGAGAGTGGACGATACAATACCAATATCCAGTCGCAATATGATACCTATGCACTAGCTGATACGATACCAGAAGCTCTGGCGATATGATACCGCAAAGTCAGATGATACGATACCACCAATTTGCACGATACGATACCAACCCTATGGGTAATACGATACTTAAATCAACTGTGATACGATACTGGAATTTAGCCGATACGATACTGGACTTCTCACGTGGTATCGCGATACGATACCAGGAGTAGAGGCGATAGGATACCAATGCAAGTGGTGATACGATACCACCAACTTGTACGATATGATACTTGTATGGTATCGCAATACGACACTGGGATGAGGGACGATACGATACTAAAAAGTGGACCATGATACGATACCACCCTGGTAAAGTGCAATCGCGATACCAACCTAGCGATACGATGCCACAAGTGGCATCACGAAACCCTGGTTGGTAATCGACGATAGGATACTTTGGCGAGGATCGTGATACAAGGGAATTTTTGGTATCGCGATACCAAAAACTCAATCGATCGCGATACCCAAGCCAAAATACCTCAAAATTCAAAACTTTTTCTTCCCCCCTTCTCTTCTCTCATCCCTCTTCACTTCTACACCCTTCTTTCACAAAAAGAAATCCTCCAAACACTCTATCCCACCCCACGATACCGATCGGAACCTTAATCATGTGTAAATGAAGATTTTCATAACTTTTGAGATTAATGTTTGTTGGTAACTTACCCTTAGGTTGCACTACTCAAGCCTTGAGGTCACTAGGTGAGTGTGAGGGCTCAATTTTCACGATACTGATTCGACGATACCTGTCACTGCGCTCAGATGATACCAGAATGAAGAAAGTGTCAAATGGACTTCAAATTTTTGGTTTTCATACTTTTTGGTGATTGAAACTGAACTACACTAATTTGGCAAAATTTTTTGGGATTTTTATTGGTAATCTTGACTTACTCCTAATTCACTCCTCTTCTCCTAACCTAAACCTAACTCTTCCTTCTCTTTCTCCCTACTCGCCCTAAACCTAAAAACTCATTACACGCACCTCTAGGATCTGAAGTAACAAGTGCTAAAGTGGTCGACTACTTGCCACTGAACAAATTCACTTATACAAGTACGATTCCATCACTCTCGAGCTATAACCATCAAGAAAGCACCTTGCTTGAGATGTTCCTCGGTAACGGCACCAAAAACGTGTGTACCTAAGTCAAAAAGACTTAAGGACTTGTGCAAAAGAGACTAAATCTCATTTGCCACACAAGTGCGTATAGTGGGGGATTGACACACCCTTATTTGTCAATCCGATGAACAGATCTAACCAAGTGTATGAGGACATGTGCTCATGTGATGGGAAATGAAGTGGTTTAGCTTACATGCATGAGAAAAGACTAATCCACCTCTCTAACTCACTCAAGTATTGAAAGTGTCTGTCGCGATACCACTTACAACAGTTTTCACTAAATTGAGGATTTATCCTAGCTCCGAACTCCGAATATGGTCAATAGCGGGTTCATTTCGAAGCTCTCAATGAGACATATCTATTGGAGTCCATTCGGACAATTGTGCTTCAAGTTATGACCAAAACAGTGAATGGCGGAAACACCCACACTCACTCCACAACTTCTACTAGCTCTCACACACACTATAGTAGCTCAAAAATAGTGGGGAGGGGTAGACAACAGTCCTACACACACATTCCAAGCATTACACACACATAGAATATCAAACAAAAGATGAAATTCTGCAAGAAAGAAGGAATTTTGAAAGTCAAGAGCTCTCCTTCTTCACAATGGCAAAACGTTTCTACAAAGAGTCACAAAGTGACTTCTATACATGTGCCCTAAAAATGGTTCTTTCACACAAGATACCGGCACTTTATTAAGTGAAAGGTGAACTTCCTATTAATTTACAAGGAACATATTACAATGAGTTGGGATTATGCATGTAGAGGACTCCTCTAGTGCATTTACAAGACTTGAGGGAATTTCCTAAGGCTTTTGAAGAAGAAAAAATATGCCCATTAATTTGGAAATTTTGGGGGCTCCTCTCTCGTGCCTCTTTACTCTGCAACACTCTCCGCTTCTTTGTCTCTGTCATCCCTTGACAGGCTTTTGCTTCTCAGTTGTAGCTAGTTTAAGGCTTTTGAATACACGCACCCCGTGGTCAAAGAAGCGATAAGGACTGTCAGAGAATTTGTTATTTTGTCCAAAGTATGTCCTTTGCTTCTGTTTTCCCCTTGGTATTCTGTACATCACAAATCTGGGTTGCTACCTTCAGTCAGGCTACCACGCACACCATCAGTGAGTAAGAATGTGGTATTCTTAGTCACCCTCTTCAACTTTTGAGCCTCTCCCCTTTCTAGCTTTTGGTCTTCTGATATGTCTTTGTCTTCACACATCTAACCTGTTGTATTGCTTTGAGCTTGTTCATTTCTTCTGCTCGCACGCTATCACCGGGAGGATTATTACCTGCCAAGTATTGTCTTGCACTTCTTCATGGATACTTCCCGGCCCTGGTCTGTCCTTTGCATGAAATGTCCTGGTTGTTGATATTCTTCAATTCCCAGGACCTGGATGTTCAGCGTTGTTGCCTGATGCGTGCCCCAGATGATGATCGACTTTTTCACTTCCACACCTAAACCTGCAAGTAGCATCTCTAACCATGATGCTTTGTATGCTGCCATTGCAGCCCTCTATACTCAACCTTTGTACTCGACAAAGTGATAGTGGGTTGCTTCTTGTTGCTCCATCTAATAGCTGCAGTCCCAAGTGAGAATAGAAAGCCATAAGTAGATCTTCTATCTGGAATACTTCCAGCCCAATCTCCATCGGTGTATCCATGAACCTGTAAATCTACACTAGCTTCATAAAACAATGCATAATCCAAAGTAGCACTCACATAATGTAGAGTGCACCTCAGAGCATCTAAATGTGGCTTCTTGGGAACCTGCATACATTAACCTTCGAGTCCCACAATGTAGCTTAGATCATGCCTTGTAATTGTGAGATATATTGAACTTCCCACAATTTTCATGTACATAGTAGCATTTTCGAATCCTTCACTTGATGTAATATCCAACTTCAAATTCTAATAAAGTGGCATAGAAATTGGCTTACAATGAGACATACCATACTTTTGTATCATACTCAAGGCATGTTTCCTTTGTGACATAGATATACCTGGTTCTGTATGTATAAACTCAATGCTCGAGAAATAGCACAACACACCAACATCTTTCATGTTAAATTCTTGCATAAGGAGTTGTGTTACCTCTTTAATGTTTGCTTCATTGTCACCTCCTAAAATCAAGTCATCAACATAAATACCCCCAATTGTGATGCCATTATCACCCTCCTTGCATATAATGAATGATCTGCATCACACATAGAAAATCCAATGGTGGTTAAGTAGTCACCAATCCTTGCATGCCAGCATGAGGGGCTTGTTTAAGTCCATACAAAGCCTTTTGCAATGTGCAAAAATATTTTGAGTGCTTTGAATCTTCATATCCTTGTGGCTGGTCCATGTACACTTCTTCTTGTAATTCACCATGTATGAAAGGATTCTTCACATCCATCTGATGCAAAGTCCATGTTCATCGGATCTTGTAGACGCATGTACACAGAGAAAGTATAGAAACAAAATCTCACAAAAGCATACACAAACTATATATATATATATATATATATATATATATATATATATATATATATATATATATATATATATATATATATATATATATATATATATATATATATATATATATATATATATATATATATATATATATATATGTGTGTGTGTGTGTGTGTGTGTGTATATATATATATATATATATATATATATATATATATATATATATATATATATATATATATATATATATATATATATATATATATATACATATATATATATATATATATATATATATATATATATACATATATATATATATATATATATATATAGAGAGAGAGAGAGAAGAAAATGAACACAAGATTGGGTACACTCTCCCCCCACATACTCTGATGGACGAGTCTATCAAAGTATGTGTATTTATAGGTATTTCTCATTATGCCCTGAATAGAAGATACATGAGGGTGGCACTCTAAAAAGTGTATGCTTACAAAAATCTACTTTATTTACAAAGTCATCGCTTTTTAAGTGATCTATTATTTTTACAAAACATCTAGAATACTATCATTTAGCTATCTCTAAAAATATCTGAATATGTTTTTGTGCATTCACACCCTCATGATTCTTCACTTGCTAAATCAAAACACATCAAAACCCTCAAGACATATAATATTATAGCACTCGTTCACATGCTTGATCTTTCCAAAGACCAAGAGTTCTAACAGTACCTTCCATCTCCCGTGCTTCCATGAAATAGTTGTTCCCTAGACACAACTCTAACGAATACACTTTAAATCTCCACCATCAACCTTACGGTATTTCTCGACAGTTCTACTCTATCATAGCCCATGCTACCAACTAAGGTCAGTTGCTTGTCAATTGGGAGGCATGATATAATTTATTTAATAGTGGAATGTCAAATGGGATATATATATATATATATATATATATATATATATATATATATATATATATATATATATATAGAGAGAGAGAGAGAGAGAGAGAGAGAGACATGGATGGCCAGTCATATGTCCCATCACTGAACAATCGTAAGCATGTTCCATGGAAAAACACATGCATGGAAATGGAAACTGGAATTTAATGTGACGATATGATATGCAAAAATCAATTGATCATAATGTGGAATTATACATTTAATTAATACCTTAACATAATAAGAAAAATACATTTAATAAGTAAGTTACCAAAATCCTTTGTATATGGATAGGATCCATGGTCTTATATAAAACAAAAACCTTTTATTAGACATGTGAAAAGAATGTTAGAAATAATTGAATTGAAATAGAAAGGAAAGGTTTTTTCTTGGAAACATATAAAAAAACATAAATAAAAGAGAGTA
Organism: Ceratopteris richardii; assembly: GCA_020310875.1. Taxonomy (NCBI): domain Eukaryota; kingdom Viridiplantae; phylum Streptophyta; class Polypodiopsida; order Polypodiales; family Pteridaceae; genus Ceratopteris; species Ceratopteris richardii. Next base: position 21,176,057 of record CM035434.1, on the reverse strand, counting down.
TGAAATAAATGAATTAGGGGAAAAGAGTATTAGAAGTTATGTTAAATATCAATTAAAAGGAATACAATAGCAATAAATGAAAATAGGCTATTAGATAAAGCATATGTCTTGTAAATCAGAGGTGGTGGGTTCAAATCCCTTACATGCTAAATAAGAAGCTAAGTAAGCTAACTAGAGAAATAAGTAGGCTAACTAGGGAAATAAGGAAGTTCTTATTGCCACTCATAAATTAGAGTTGGTTCGTGTGTAGCCTATGAAACAAAAGGGAACCAAAGTGAAAGAAGAGAACCATGAGTGCCAGAGAAGCCAAAGATGCCAAAGTTATGCCATAGTTCTATGCATTATCCAATGTCTTGGAGAAGACATTGGATAATGCATAGATTTAGTTGATGAATTTGCTAGAGTGAAATTTCCACACAATTTTCCACTCCATGGATTTGAGTGGGAACTATTGCTTGATGATGCATCACGTCCACTCAAAACCTGAGATTCTACACTTGATCTTTTAGCATTTCCTTTGTCATTTGAGTCAAGATTAAGTCCTTTGGCATCTGCATAGCAGCTTGAAATTTCTTCAAACACCACATCTCTATGGTTCTATCTATCTCTCTGTTTATATATCTATCTATTTCTCTATCTATTTGTCTTTCTGTCTATTTATCTATCTATCTATCTATTTGTCTATCTATGTATCTGTGTGTCTATATATCTATCTATCTATCTATCTTTCCATCTATCTATCTATCTATCTATCTATCTATCTATCTATCTATCTATCTATCTATCTATCTATCTATCTATCTATCTATCTATCTATCTATCTATCTATCTACCTATCTATGCATCTATCTATCCATCTATCTATCCACCTATCTATCTATCTATCTATCTATCTATCTATCTATCTATCTATCTATCTATTTATCTATCTATCTATCTATCTATCTATCTATCTATCTATCTATCTATCTATCTATCTATCTATCTATCTATCTATCTATCTATCTATCTATCTATCTATCTATCTATCTATCTATCTATCTATCTATCTATCTATCTATCTATCTATCTATCTATCTATCTATCTATCCATCTATCTATCCATCTATCTATCTATCTATCCATCTATCTATCTATCTATCTATTTATCTATCTATCTATCTATCTATCTATCTATCTATCTATCTATCTATCTATCTATCTATCTATCTATCTATCAATCAATCAATCTATCTATCAATCAATCAATCAATCTATCTATCTATCTATCTATCTATCTATCTATCTATCAATCTATCTATCTATCTATCTATCTATCTATCTATCTATCTATCTATCTATCTATCTATCTATCTATCTATCTATCTATCTATCTATCTATCTATCTATCTATCTATCTATCTATCTATCTATTTATCTATCTATCTATCTATCTATCTATCTATCTATCTATCTATCTATCTATCTATCTATCT